>JAKELG010000037.1:0-375416 GCA_021527035.1 Lactarius vividus | reverse complement strand
CCGGTCTTAGGTAACCACCTTCCTAAAGGGGAAATCCGAAGTCGGAGTTCCAATTTCATACTCCGACGATCACGTGATCGATCACGTGATTACTCTCTGTTTATCAAACCACGTGTCTGGCACACGTGCCTGGAATCACCTGACAATCTGGAGTTAAAAGATCGTACCACTTCTCGGATTTATCCGATTGGACTGCAGAGCAGTCACACCTTTATGGCATCATATTGCATCATCGACTGCGGAGCAGTCGTACCATCCCTACGAATTATCTGATTGGACACTATTCTTAGATGTCTCTCGAATGTTCCATTGCGCAGCATTCCACAGCACCCGTCAGGCGGCCCTAAGCCTGCCCTAAACCTACGCACAGACCATGTCCTTAGGTATATAAGCTAGCGCAATACAACGGACAGTCCCTCAGACTGTCCACTTGTGACATCCTCCACTTGCCTCCTCTCCTGTCTTAAGTGCCCCTTCAGTTGCCGGACACCACCCCGCCAACAAGTGCCACTACCCCTTAGCTGAGTGCTAAGTACTGTCAAGCGAGCCAAGTGCCTCCCCTCCGAGACTCCGCCCCCGCCTCCTTCGTCTTCAACCCCCGGTTTTTCCGCCTTCGTCGTGATTCCCTGTCGAGTGACAGTGAGTCATCACAACGTCCTTCTAGCCACACATAGTCTCCGACGCGGAGTTTGGGCGTGTCCCTGTGTTTTACCCACATCGATTGTGCCTTTTTGATAAGGTCTTGGGCTTCTTTTCGGGCTTCTCGGAATTGTTCCAATCTCGTGGTGACCTGTGGAATGGGGGATGGCTTATCGAGCCAATCAGCACGTGGGTCGTAACCCATGAGGAGAGAGAACGGAGACTTCCTTGTTGCCTCGTGGGGCCAGTTGTTGTGCGCGAATTCTGCTATGGGAAGGAAGGCCGCCCAGTTATCTTGACGCTCATTTGCCCAGAAGCGGAGATATTGTTCCAACCATTGATTGGTGCGTTCTGATTGTCCGTCCGTTCTGGGGTGATAAGCCGTGGAAATGTTCTGTTGTATCCCTAGTATTCGGCATAGTTCGCGCGTGAATTTGGATGCAAATCGGGGGTCACGGTTGCTGATGATCTTTGACGGTAGTCCGAATCGTTTGAACACGTGGGCGGCGTAGAGTCCGGCTGTCTCTTCCGCGGTGATCTCCTCGTTGCAGGGGATGAAGATCGAAGCTTTACTGCAGTCGTGGTCGGTCACAGTTAAGATGGAGTCATGCCCTTGTGATGTCGGAAGCTTGGTGATGAAGTCAAGAGCAATAGTTTCGAATGGGAGGGTGTCTTCCTTCGGCGTAATGGGTACGAGTGGGGCTCTTGTGGGACGTGTGTTGACTTTATGACGCTGGCATTCGGCGCATCCCTGTACATAGTTGCGGACGTCAAGTTTCAGTTCTGGCCACCAGTATCTTCGTTCCACTAGTCTTGTGGTTCGTGCGATTCCGGGGTGTCCGTGCACCGGAGGGTCGTGATGCGCCGCGATCAGCTTTCGCTTTTCGTCCAACGATCCCGTAATGACGTACTTCCCTTGTCTGTACCATGCCCCGTTTACGAATTTCAGTTGCTGGGGGTCTACCCAATATCTTAGGGTGATTTCCGTCTGTGGTGGGTCGCCGATTGCCTGTACCGACGTTGTCCTTACGAATACGTCCTCTGGTAATACCACTACGTTCTCGTTATCCCGTTCTCCTTGGTCGTAGTCGGGCCGTCGGGATAGTGCGTCTGCGCGACCGTTCTTCTTTCCTGGGATGTGATGAATTTCGAAGTTGTATTCCATGAGCTCGAGTACTTCCCTTGCGACTCTTCTGCTTATCTTCTGCGGTAGCTTCCAGTACTGGAGGTTCATATGGTCGGAGTAGATCTTGATTTTGTGTGGTGATCCTGCCAGCAGTGCCCTCCAGTGTCTGAGAGCTTTGACGATTGCGAGAAGTTCCAAGTCGTAAATGTCGTAGTTTCGTTCCGCTTCGTTGAGTGTGGCCGAGTAGTAGCCTATAGGGTGTCGTTTTCCGTCTTCCTTCTTCTGGAGCAGTACTGCGCCGGTCGCGAATCCCGAGGCATCTACCTCAAGTTCGAATGGGTCGTCTAGTTTTGGATGTGCGAGCACTGGTTCCTTTGTGACTAGGTCCTTGAGCTTTTGGAATGCCTTGTCTTCTTCATCCATCCATTTCCACTCCGTGTCTTTCCTCGTGAGTTTGTTGAGTGGTTTGGCGTGTGTAGCGAAGCCGCGAATGAAGAGTCGGTAAAAATTGCAGAAGCCCAGGAAGGAGCGGACGTCACGAACCTTGGTGGGTGTGGGCCAGTCTTTGATGCCGGAAATTTTTACCGGGTCCATGCGTGTTACCCCCTTTTCAAGGATTACCCCCAGGTAATCCATTCGCGGCTTGTTGAAGAGGCATTTCTCGAGTTTGAAGTAAAGGTCGTGTTCCATAGCTACTCGTAACACGTCGTAGACCGCTTCTTCGTGTTCTTTTTGTCCGGCTGGATCCCTGGTTGCGATGCCGATGTCGTCCATGTATACACGTATGATCGTCCCCTTGGCTTCGTGTTTTATGATGGTGTCTCGGTATATGGTGTTCATCATTGTTTGGAAGGTCGCCGGGGAATTGGTGAGTCCAAAGTACATGACCGTGGGTTCGAAGAGTCCGTACCGTGTTTTAAAAGCCGCTTTGTGTTCGTCCCCTTCTTTGATGCGTACGTTGTTGTACCCCCATCGGACGTCTAGTTTTGTGTAGGTGTGTGCTTGGCTGAGGTCCGTGATAAGGTCCGAGATGAGGGGTAAGGGGTATTGGTTGCGGATGGTGACGGCGTTGATTTTTCGGTAGTCTTGTACTGGTCGTAGTTTTCCGTCCTTCTTCTTGATGAAAAAGAAGGACGAAGCGTATGGGGATTTGGATGGGCGGATGTATCCTTTCTTCAGTTGTTCGTCTAGGAATTCCTTGAGCTTGCTATCTTCCTCCTGCGTCATGGGGTAGACCTTGCAGTCGATTGCCAGTGGGGTGCCTTCCTTGAATTCGATGGCGTGATCCCATGGTCGAGAGGGTGGGAATCGGTTGGATGCTTCTTCGCTGAAGATCTTTGCGAATTGTTGGTAAGCCGGGGGAAGTTCTACTTTGTCATGGAACTGCTTAGCTTCGATGGCCAATTCCGTGGCTGTGGTTCGTAGTTGGCTTTCTTCTTCCAGTTCCGTTACCACTTCTTCCTTTTCTTGTTCTGTAAGGATGCTTCCGATAACGTGGTCTTCCTTGTTAGGGTTGATCGATCGGATGACGACGGGGAGCATCTTCTCATGTATGGTGGCGTATCTCCAGTTTATCGTGGGTTCGTAGGTGGCTAGCCAGGGGTATCCGAGTACGAGGTCTTCGTTTCCGAGGTCGGTGACTAGGAAACGCATTTTTTGCCGTCTCTGGTTAGTCTGTACGTCTAGGTCCACAAAGTGAGTGATACTGCCCACTTTGTTTTCCGTATTGTCAATGTTCCATATTTTCCGGGGGTGCTCCAATACCTGGAGTCCTAGACCCATCCTTTTTGCGAATGATGGGCGTATGAAGTTGTCCGTGGCTCCGGAGTCTACTAAGGTTCTTATGTCGGCCATTGCGTAATTCGTGCGAATCGAGACTGGGATTCTAAGAGATCGATAGCGAGTCATGATTACAGAATTACAGTTAACTGCCCTCACCCAGGCCGATGGGTTCAGGCGCTCTGAAAACCCTCCTTTCCCCACATCTCTTGGAGGATGAGGTCTTTCACATCGTCCGATTCTCCGGCCACTCCTGCCAGCCAGTCTTTGGCCCTTTGTTGCGGTGGTGCGGAGTTTGCCGCTCGGACTTGAGCGGGTGGTTCTTCCTGAGTGTAGTAGTCGGTGTCTGCCATCCGGCTATTAGTCGCTCGACGGCGTGGCTGTTGGCAGTTGCGTGAGAAGTGTCCGGTCTGATTACAGTTGTAACAGATGACTGTCCTCATGTCTCGAGGCAGCGGACCTCCACCTCTTCCGTATCCTCCCCGTTGTGGTCTTGGGATGAAGGGGCGATTTGGGTCTCCAACCTCCGCGACTCGTGCGCGTGTTCGATCGGCGGACGTGTCCATCGCATTTGGGTCGTATCTGGGAGGGGGAGGTCCCCTGGGTGGTCCCCAATTCGGGGGTTGCGGTCTCCACCGAGGTTGGGCGGATGATGGTGGTGTTTTCGTTTTGAAGTTGTCGAGACGTGCTTTCATATGTATGTACTGCTTCTGCCTTCGCAGCGCACATCTTTTCCAGTCTTCGAACGTATGTGGTTCATCTAGTTCATAGACCTTCATGAACAGAGCTCGTGGTAGCCCCGCGGTAAATCGATCAATAGTTTGTCGGTCGTTTAGGTTATAGTGAGCTTTTCTGGCTAGTTGCTCGAACTTGACCACGTACGCGTCAATGTCCTCTCCTGTCATTTTGATTCCCTTCTGTAGTTCTGCTTGCGCCTGTTCTTCTTCGAGTATGTTCGAAAATCGTTTGGCGAATTCCGCGGCCACGTGATTCGGGGAGTATTGGCTTACTCCTCGTCGTACTTCTCGATTAAGCCATTCGAGGATGGATAGTGTCCATTCGCTGACGTTGATCCCTTTGACGTACCCCAGGAAGAGGAGAGATCGGCGGTATTCATTTTGCATAATAGGGGCGTCGAGGTTCATTCCCCAGTACACGTGCCATTGTGTGAGGAATGCTTCGTATTTAGTGCGGTCTCCGTCGAAGACGGTCGGGGGTTCACCTGAGAGTCTGTCCGATCCATGTCCTCCTCCTACGGGGGCGCCTCCTCCTGGCGGCCCCGGTGGTCCTCCTCCTGGTGGTCTTCCTCCTCCTGGGAATCCTCCTCCTGCTGGTCCTTGACCCGGGAACCCGCCGGGTAGTCCACCGGGTGGCGGTGGGGGTCCTTCTGGTGGGTCCGGGTGGTCTGGTCCTATCGCTCGGAACAGCGCTGCGTCGTCTGCGGTCATTCTATGTCCTGTATTTGGGTTGATGGGGTTGAGGATGGTTTCCGCCTCTTCCCTGATACGTTGTACTTCCTCCATTGCTTGCGTTTCGGTTACTGTGGCCATAGGGCTTCGAATGTGAATTTCTTCGGGTACTGTGATATGGAGGGACTCAGCTATGTGGGCTAGTAAGCTCGAGTCGTCTCCTGTTCCTGGCCTGGCTTCACTTTCCGTAGCCGTGTGTTCTTCGGCTGGTTCCTCGTGGCTTGATTCTGATGGGGCTTGTTCTCTGGGTTGCTCTTCTTCGTCGCTGCTGCTGCTGTCTCCGTCTAGCGATCCCCAATTGTCTCCGTGAAGTTCTCTTGAGTCTATATCGCAGCGGTAGTTTCTTCCCGTTGGTCTTACTACGTCCCACCGATTGTCTATGGGGTTCCACGTAACTTCCGTCCAACAGAAGTTTGAGTAGTTGAACTCAACTGGTCGGTATCTGATTGCCTCTCCTGGGAAGTCTACAAAATAGCCGGTGTCTCCTCGGTATTCCCTCCACCTGGCTGCACCTAAAAAGCGTCGTGGTACTGATCGTTCTCCTCTGGTTTCGAGGCTATAGGGTCGAAAGTTTCTCCACTGATCTCTTGTAGTGAACGCCACGGTTGGCTATCTTGGTCTTAATGTAACGCTACCACGGCGTTTAGTTCGACTTGAACTCGGACTAGGGCATTCACGACTTAGCTGGTCTGCACAGTGTCTGAAGCGTCTCGGTAATCCCGTAGAATACCACTAAGGCGATCCACAGTATACGTCCCAGCAGTACTAAGGCAACTCCGACTTGTCGCGTCGAAAGGGCCAGGGTCTTAGACTCGAAGGTCAAGACAATAAGATGCACGCTCCTCAAGAAGAGAGGAGGGTTGTGAAGTCCTCTAGTTGACGGGTAATGGGAGTGGTATTGAGAAGAAGACCAAGATAGCGTATCTTGGTCCTCGTAACCCACTATTTATACATATTGCGGAGGCAGCTTTGAAGCTCCTCTCTAAGGTAACTACTACTAGCAATAATAGCTTGAACCCTAGTATCGCTATCCTAGTAGTGAGTCATAGTAACTATCACATGCTACTACAACTCCGGCTGACTGATGGTGAGTCCATGACTAATCTACGCTTACTATCGTAGTCATAACCGTATAGTAAGCGTTCACTTCCAACCTCGTACCGTAATCTGAGTCCGCTAAGCTCGTACCGTGACACCCAGGAGGAGTGGCATAATGCGTGCCAAGAAGAGCTTGCTTCTCTTTGGAAACGCAAAGTCTATGATCTTGTTAACCCGCTGAAAGGCAGAAGGGTAATCAAGAATAGATGGGTATTTGACTTAAAGTCAGATGGCCGTAAAAAAGCCAGGCTAGTTGCCAAAGGCTTTTCTCAGGTTGAAGGCATAGATTATGACGAAATATTCTCGCCAGTGGTACGGTTTGAGACTGTCCGGATGATGCTCGCGCTCACAGCGCTGAAGGATTGGCACATCTCTGGACTTGACATCAAAACTGCCTTCCTGTATGGAGACCTTGACGAGGAACTCTACATGGAACAACCTGAAGGGTTTAAAGACCCTAGCCAACACAATAAAGTCATGCGCCTTAGGAAAGCTATCTACGGACTTAAACAAGCTGCACTCGCTTGGTGGAGAGCGCTGGATAAGTCTATGAGCACCCTTGGCTGCACACGACTTCAATCAGACTCAGGTCTGTTTGTGAATGAAGACAAAACAATCGTAGTTATTGTTTATGTCGATGATGTCCTCTTCCTTGGAAAGAGTAAAAAGGACATAGCATCCCTAAAGAGACGCTTCATGGAAATATGGGAATGCAGAGACCTTGGTGATACCAAAGAGTTCTTATGCATGCGCATACTACGCTCTAAGGGTAGACTCCTTCTAGATCAGCAGGACTACCTTCAGAAAGTGCTGCAGCGTTTTAATCTGATTAATGCCAAATCAGTACCTACTCCACTACTGGAAGGGTATCACCCATCCCCTAATAAGGGAACTGCAACCCCAGAACTCTGAGCGTCCTACCAACAAGTGATAGGATCTCTCCTATACATTATGATTGGTACGCGACCAGATATTGCCTATGCTGTTACAAAAATGGCGCAGTTTGCTGCCAACCCATCTGAGGACCATTACAAGCGTGCACTTTACATATGCTGCTATTTACTTGGTACCTCAAACTATGCTTTAGTCTTTGATGGCAAAAGCGATGGTGGTATAATAGCATATGCAGATTCTGATTGGGCTTCTGACCCAGTCACCAGAAAGTCCACTACGGGCTACTTAGTAAAAATGGCAAATGGAGTATTCTGCTGGAATTCTAGAGCGCAGAAATCTATCGCGCTCTCGTCCACTGAAGCAGAGTACATGTCGCTATGTGATACAAGCAGACAGTTGGTCTGGATTTGCTCGCTCTTTAGTGAGCTTGGAATAAACCTTGAACCGATTCCATTGTGCGGAGATAATCAAGGCTCCATATTTTTATCTTCTAATCCTGTTCAGGAAAAACGGATCAAACATATTGATCTACGTCACCATTACATTCGTGATGTGATCCGTGAAAAGAAGATAGAATTATTCTTCATTGAAGGAGCTGAGAACCCCACTGATCTTTTTACTAAGAATCTGGGTCGCATTAAGTTCCTTAAGTTCAGGGAACAACTAGGGCTAGAGTTTGGCTATTCGCCACCTGTGCACACCATGTCTGATGATGGTGACTCATGAAGGAAGTTATAGAGAAGCTTGTCTGCTCTTCGGAGCATATGTTTCTCTACGTCCTCCGTGTCCACCGCTTCTTCTTTGTGAAGAACAGAACAGGACAGAATCACCGTTTTCTCTCCTAGACATGGTGTGATGTCGCTTCATTAGCAGACACCTGACTCTAAGCCTTATTGAACTCCGCAAGGTAGTTCACATGTCCTGTCCCTGATGGGGACATAGTAATGACACTCCAAGTTGGAAGATATCATTGGTGATCATCATTCACAACTTAATGAGACGTGTTAGAGACAGTTGTAGTCTCACCGACTCTTACGCAACCCTCACTTGATGCTCATCCCCAACACTCATGAGGTTCTTGCTGTTTGCTTAGACGTGCTTTAATTAGCTGCACTAAGCAAGGGGGAGTGTTGGAACGTAATAAGTACGTAAGGCCCTTATCTATAGCAGTTACGACATTACTGCCAGTATGCTTTCCTATTACGGTAGTTAGGATACGTACTATACTGGGCGCAATTCGCCTCTGAGCAAAAAGTAGTCTCATGACTAAGTCGAAGTGGTAATTTACGTCAGGCGTATGTAAAAACGCGATATTGTGGACGCCTGTACTCATCACTTTTGCGCTTCCGGACATGGTGGGGCCATAGGGTATATAATGCCTCCTATGGGGAGGGAGGTGAATACAGATTCACTCTCTTTCTCACTTGTGCACCCTCTCCACTCTATAGTCACTCAACCTACTCAAAGGTGAGGACACCATTCCTGATAGCTGCGTGCATTGCTGCGCTTCATTGTCCCCTTCGCCGGACTCATAATCCGACCGCCTGGACAGGGCATCTGCGCGCGCATTCTTTGTTCCTGCTACGTGTCTCAGAATGAAGTCATATTCCAACAGTTCTAGGAACTCTCGTGCTATTCTTCGGTTGATCTTCCATGGTTCCTTCCAGTATTGGAGGTTGGTGTGATTGGTGTGGATAATGATCTTATGGGGGGACCCTATGAGGTACGTTCTCCACACGCGTAGTGCTTTGAGTACAGCTAGTAATTCCCGGTCATAGATGTCGTAGTTTCGCTCCGTCTCCGTAAATGACTTGGAGTGAAATGTGACGGGGTGGAACTTCTGATCAGGGCCCAATTGGTTTAATACGGCTCCTATCGCAACATTCGAAGTGTCGACCTCCAGTTCGAATGGCTTTGCGATATCCGGGAATAGAAGCACGGGTTCTTCGCTTATGCGTTTCTTAATGTCTTCGAACGCGTTCTGCTGCACGTCGCCCCAGTGCCATTGGACGTCCTTCTTTGTGAGGTCGTGAAGAGGTCGGGCAAGTTGGGAGAATCCCCGTATGAATCTTCGATAAAAGTTGCAGAATCCTAGGAATGCACGAACCTCTTTGAGGTTTTTCGGAGGTTGCCATTCCTGGACCCCTCGAACTTTGATGGGATCCATCTGTAGCCGCCCTTGGCCGATAATAAGGCCCAGGTACTCAGTTTCGTAGACCTCAAACTCGCATTTCTCCGGTTTTACATAGAGATCGTGTTTTTCGCAGAGTTGTAGCACTTCGTGGAGGACCTTTCGATGATGGTGCTTGTCATTGGCGGTGGCAACAAGGATATCATCCATGTAGACAACGACCTCGTTTGTCAAGATGAGGTCGCGGAATATGGTATCCATCATCGTTTGGAAGGTGGATGGGGAATTGGTGAGGCCGAAGAACATAACGCGCGGTTCAAACAGTCCTTGGTTGGTTTTGAATGCCACTTTCCACTCATCTCCCTCCTGGATGCGAACGTTATTATACCCCCATCGAATGTCTAGTTTTGAGTACAGCCGCGCGACTCGGATACGATCGACGAGTTCCGGGATGAGTGGGAGGGGGTAATGGTTTTTTATGGTGAGTTCATTGAGTCGTCGATAATCTTGTACCGGGCATAACTTTCTGTCCTTCTTTTTGATGAAGAAGAAGGGCAATGCATAGGCGGACTTTGAAGGGCGAATGTATCCTTTCTCGAGTTGTTCGTTCAGGAAGGCCATCAGTGCCTCTCCTTTGTTTGCGGTTAGGGGGTACACCTTACAATCGAGTGTGGTAGGCGCGTTGGGGAGTAATTCGATGGCGTGGTCCCATATATGGGACGGAGGAAATCGATGTGACACCTCCTCACTGAACACCTTGCGGTGCGACCAATATTCTGGAGGAACCATTTCCTCAAATGTTCGAATCTGTTTCTTAGCTGCTTCCTGCTGAGCGAGTTCTGATGCGGTAGTTGTTTTTCGCAGGAAGGTAATTTTTGGCTCCGATTCTTCGTTCACAACCTGCTCCCATGCCTCCTCATCGAGCTCGTACGCCTGTAAGGCTCTGATGGCAGCCTCTAGTGGCATGGTGTCACTCTGAAGGTTCAGGCTGGAGATTACAACTGGTTGGAAGTTTTCATTCAGTGTGGCATTTCTCCACTCTATCTCAGGCTTGAAGGCCAAGAACCAGGGGTAGCCCAGGATCGCTTCATCCTTTCCTAGGTTGGTTACCAGGAAACGAAGCATCTTTGTGCGCTCACCAGTCCGCACCGCCAAATCGGTGTACTGGGTTATTGCGCCGTCTCGGTTGTAAGTTCCGTCAACGTTCCATATGGTGATGGGAGCGGAGACAGGCCGGGTTCCGAGATGCGTTCGTTTGAGCAGCTCTGCACAAATAAAGTTGTCGGTTGCTCCAGAGTCCAATAGGACCTGTCGTTCGGCCATCGTGTTTGCAGATTTGAAAAGGACTGGGATTCTCATTGATCGATATCTGCTATAGTACACGTGTAGCGCCTTTGCCCAGGCCGATGGGTTTAGGCGTTCGGAAAATCCTTTCCTCCAAAAAGCTTTTCCACCAAGAGGTCCCGCACTTCTTTTGGTTGAGCGGCCAGCTGTTACGTTTCGTTCTCGGACTGCTCGGCCCGGTCGTGGACTCTGACGTATTCGCGATGACTCGGTATGTCGGATGTAATGTGTCATGGACTTCGGATCTTACTGCCTCGTGTCTCGGCTGACTGATGGTCTCTATTGTTGTACGTACTGACGATTACGCCTGCTGACTGATGACTCTATTGTTGTACGTGTTGTGGATTACGACGACGACTGCGCATCTTATTATTAGGATACGCTACTTACGCTATTGGCTACTTACAAGTTCGAGCAGGAGTTGGAACTAACTCCCTTACATGTATTTAAGCTCGTAGTATTACGGACCAGGATCCCCATCTTGGTCTTCTTCGAATACCACTTCCTAACTCGCCTTCTGTGCTAAGGGCCCGTAGTCGCCCTTAAGTGAACTAGCTCCGGCATATCCCTTAGAGACCAAGGGGGATCCCCGTGACACTATCTCCATCTTCCTTCGTGAATGGTAGATTCGCCAGTAGTGCCTTATCCGCCTGGAACTACGTGCCACCTCGTCTTCGAATATCTCAACGCCAGAACCGCCCGTCCGACTCACTGCTATTACATTGTCGACAACCTCCAGTGGGAGTACGTTCATACCGTCCCGAGTCCACCAGTAGGAGTTCCCGTAGAAGAAACTCTCTATACGTATAGGGATTCCACCGGCACGTACCAACCCCATCCCGCAGTCTTCCCACTAGCAGATACACACAGATTCTATCCCCGAGGGAACCCACGTTACAACAGCGCCTAAGTCAGGCAAACGTCCGTGGTAGACGTTACATTAAGACCAAGATCCTTCAACGTGGCTTCCGCAGTAACAACCCGCGACCTTTGGATTCCATTCCGACCCTACCACATTGACAGAAGAGGGGAACGCAACGTCCCTAAGCAATACCTCAAAGAGGCCTTTTGGCAGATAGAACAAGGAGACCCAGGCTACGTAGTCCTCTACACCTACAAAGACGGAAAGACCGGACTCATCCCGGTAGAATTTAACTTCGAGCACACCTGTTGGACAGAACTCAAGTGGGACGCCCTCCACTACAAACTACAAGTCGTCCGACCCGCAGGATCGAGCCTCAAACTCGACATACTACAAAGCGAAGTCACCACCAGAGACCAGTGGGGCCCCATCGACGGACAAGAAGAAGAACCAGTCCGCTCCCCCACTCCAAAGACACCCGCACCATCCCCTTCGTTGGGAAGCAACCCAGAGGAAATTCGAATCCTCGAAGCACAAGCCGAAGAAGAAGAAGCGCAGTTGGGATTATTAGCTGAGTCCATCCCCACCGACATGACCACTACTATCACCGAGCAACCCGCCACGTTCCAGGAACCCGCGCGCATCAGCCGCGGAGGAGACCCCCCTCCAGGAGGACACGGAGGAGGAGGAGGAGGAGATGACGGAGGAGGCGATCCAGGAGGACCCCTCTTCACTGGACCCAATGTATCAAGCGGGACCAAACCCGAGAAGTTTATGGGCAAGGAACCACTCGTATTCACCGGGGACCGCACCAAAGTCCAACAGTTCCTCACTCAATGGGAACTATTCGTAGAAACCAACTACGACAACCCTGCGTTCACCCTTCCCTACCGCAAAGCACTAATCTTCCTGACCTATATCCAGGGAGAACACGTCAACGAATGGGTCCTCTCCACCACCAAGTGGATCAAGGCCTACAAGGCCAAGCACGGCCCCTACGACAAATGGATCTGGGAAGCTATCGAACTCGGCTTCCGCAACACGTTCGCCGACACTCTCGAAAAAGAAAGGGCGCAACAAGAACTCCAGAAAGGCTTCCGCATGGAAGGACAAGACATCGACTCATACGTCGCCAAATTCGAGAAAGCGGTCCGAGAAGCGGGATACCGTTTCGACGACTCACTCGTTCTGGACAAATTCACCAGCGGACTCCCAGTGGAATTATACAAGAATGCCTACAACTTCCACAGCCCGAACACGTACGCACAATGGAAGGTAGCCGCGCTAGAACAACAGCGCAAGTGGATGCATCTTCAGACGCGTTTGGGGGGACGTAAACCCCCAGGACCCGGTAAGCCAGGCAACACCTCCCTCAGAACATTCAACGCTCCAAATCGTCCGCAGCAACCGCGCCAAGGGTGGCAGGCATTCAGGAATCACCCTGACGCCATGGACACCACACCAGGAAGGGTTAGAGCCAGACTCGCGGGATCTGAAGAAATCGACTACACCAGACCCCCGTACACCCAGCAAGGGGGACGACCAAATCAAGGAATCATCGACAAGAAGAACCTTCTTTGCTACAACTGTGGCAAAGCGGGCCACTTCCAACGCGACTGTCGACAGCCCCGCCGCCCGCGCAACAACGCGAACTGGCAACCGCGCCAAGGACGCGGGGCATTCATAGAAGAAATTCAAAGTGTAGCCGAGGAACCCCTAATTCAGCTTGAAGATGACGGCGGCAGTAGCCGCGGCGCCCGCGCCACCACTGATACGCCACAAGAACGGGCGACCAGCTGGATAAACGGAGTTCGAAATCTCGACGACGAAGCCAGGGATCTGGTAGTTCGGGACCTATTGGGGCGAGGAGGATTTTCAAAGCGCCTAAACCCGACGGCCTGGGTGAGGGCATTACGGTGTAACTCTGTGTTCATAACGCGCTATCAATCTATGCATGTTCCAGTTTCATTGCGCGCAAGTTACGCCATGGCCGACAAAAGAGCATTAGTGGACTCCGGAGCCACAAACAACTTTATACATCCAGACTTCGTCAAACGAATGAGGCTAGGCTCCAGAGAGTTAGACCGTCATCGAAAGATCTGGAACATCGACGGCACACACAACAAAGGGGGCAAGATCACCCATTACGTGGATCTAGAAGTACAAACCAAGGGAATCGTCAAAGAAATGAGATTCCTAGTCACCGACGTAGGAGGGGAGGACATCATCCTAGGATACCCCTGGCTAGCGACCTTCCAACCCGACATCCAATGGGCCACTGCTACCCTAAACGAAGCTGAGTACCCAGTAGTCCTGCGAACAACAAACCCCTCAAAACCCCGGATAGATCCGGTCATCGCCAGACTCGTACTCGAGAAACTGCTACTACCGAACAAGCAGAAGATCGAGGAACAGCTCAAAAAGGAATGCGACCTCGAAGACACTCGCCTTCGCGCAACAATGTCAACAGAAATGGCGATCGAAGCCAAACAATACACGGAAGCAAAAACGGTACCGGAAGAATATCAAAGGCACGTCAAAATCTTTAGCGAGGAAGAATCGAACCGATTCCCACTGTCAAAACCGTGGGATCACGCAATCGACTTCAAGCCGAACGCCCCGGACACCATCGACTGCAAGGTTTATCCCATGAGCCAAGCAGAAGATGCAGCGCTTAAGGAATGGATTGACGAACAACTGGCCAAAGGATACATCAGACCATCGAAATCCCCGTACGCATCATCATTCTTCTTCATCAAAAAGAAGGACGGAAAACTACGCCCCGTACAGGACTACCGGAATATCAACAACTGGACCATACGCAACCAATATCCTCTCCCACTCATCCCAGAACTCATTGCCGATCTAAGCGGAGCTTTCATATTCACCAAACTGGATATCCGCTGGGGATACAACAATGTAAGGATCAAAGAAGGAGATCAGGAAAAAGCTGCGTTCAAAACGAAATACGGACTCTTCGAACCAACGGTAATGTTCTTCGGACTGACTAATTCCCCGGCGACCTTCCAAACCATGATGAACGAAATCTGCAAAGATCTTATCGCGTATCACGAGACAAAAGGGACGATCATTAGGGTATACATGGACGACATAGGCATAGCAACTCGATCAACGGAACAGGCACATATCGACGCGGTACACGACATACTAGACCTCTTGGAAGAAAACGACTTATTCCTCAAACCGGAAAAGTGCATCTTCCACGCCCCTAGCATTGATTACCTGGGGGTAATCATTGAAAAGGGGGTGACACGCATGGACCCCGTCAAAATTTCCGGCATCAAGGACTGGCCAACCCCCAAAAACGTCAAACAGGTGCGATCATTCCTAGGTTTCTGCAACTTCTACCGCGCTTTCATTCGAAATTTTGCCGCACATGCACGACCCCTCAACAAACTCACACGCAAAGACACCGAATGGACATGGACCACCGCGGAACAAGAAGCGTTCGACAAAATCAAGAAACTTGTCACGGAAGAACCGGTACTGGCACACGCTGAACTCAAAGATCAATTCGAACTGGAAGTAGACGCCTCAGGATTCGCAATAGGAGCAGTGCTACTCCAACGAAAAGAAGATGGCAAAAGACACCCTATAGCCTACTACTCCAACACCCTCAGCGCAGGCAGAAAGAAACTACGACATCTACGACCTGGAATTGCTAGCAATCGTCAAAGCACTAAGGAACTGGCGACATTACCTAGCAGGATCTCCGCACAAGATCAAAGTCTTCTCAGATCACATGAACCTCCAATATTGGCGCTCCCCGCAAAAGATAAGCCGCCGAGTAGCCCGGGAAGTACTAGAACTCTCTGAATATGACATCGAGATTCACCATATCAAAGGAACGGCAAATGGAAGAGCCGACGCCTTATCTAGACGCCCGGACTACGACCAGGGAGAAGGCGACAACGACCAGGTGACCGTGCTACCGGATGAGATCTTCGTCAGGGCCGCGACAATAGACACTACGGAAGACCCCCTCCGCATCAACGCCACCATCTCAGTACAAGAAATGGAGAAGGTGAACCCGATATATGCTCAGGAGGAGGACAAACTCCGTCCCTGGATAGATCCACATGGACTGAAGAAGATCGAAGGAACCTGGTACAAAGACGGACGCCGAGTAGTCACAGGAGGACTCCTAGAAAAAAGGGAACTCATCAAGAACCATCACGACCCTCCGGTATACGGACACCCGGGAATCAGCCGAACGATCAAACTCGTGGAAAGATACTACTGGTGGCCGGGCCTCAGGAACGAAGTCATGGAATATGTCAAGGGCTGCGCCGACTGTCAACGCATCAAAGTCAACACTAGGGCCATCAAAGCGCCACTGCGCCCAATCTTCCCAAAACCCGAAGCTATGCCATTTGAAACTATCGCCCTTGATTTCATCACTAAACTTCCAGAAGCACAGGGCTGCGACACGATCCTCACGATAACGGACCATGACTGCACGAAAATGTCCCTCTTTATCCCCTGCCAAGAAGAGATCTCGGCCGAAGGCACAGCCGCATTATATGTCAAACATGTGTTTCCCCGATTCGGACTCCCGGGCAAAATCATTAGCGATCGAGACCCCCGATTTGCCTCCAAATTCACACGTGAACTCTGCAAGATACTCGGCATCGAACAGAACATCTCTACGGCCTATCACCCGAGGACGGACGGACAGTCAGAACGCACGAATCAATGGCTGGAGCAGTACCTGCGATTCTGGGTCAACGAGCGACAAGACGACTGGATCCATTATCTTCCCATGGCTGAGTTCACGCATAATAACTGGCCCAGCGAAACCACTAAAGAATCTCCGTTCCAGCTCCTTATGGGATACAACCCTCGTGCTGATTGGACCGATAGGCCATCCCCGATACCCCAAGTGGCGTTAAGAATAAAGCAGTTCAAGGAACTCCGCCAGCGCGCGCAGTCACTGATGATCAAAGCGCAGCAGGGGTGGATTAAGGCCAAAGATACGCCCAAATTCCAAATCGGAGACCAAGTGTGGCTCGAAGGACGCCACCTACGTACGCACCAGCCAACGGCAAAACTCGCGGCGCGACGCCACGGCCCCTTTAAGGTCGCTCAGGTGATGTCCGCAGTCAATTATCGATTAGAACTTCCCACGCAGTGGCAGATACACCCAGTGTTCCACGTGGACCTCCTGACGCCTTATCGCGAAACACTCACGCACGGGCCCAATTATCAGCGCCCACCACCAGATTTGGTTAATGGCGAAGAAGAATACGAGGTCGAGAAGATTCTAGACTCTCGGCGGTTCGGCAGAAGTCGCAAACTTCAGTACCTGGTCAAATGGAAGGGATACCCTGACTCAGATAACCAGTGGATCGATAAGGACGACGTATTCGCCGACGACGCGATAAGGGAGTTCAAAAATTCTAACCCCGCCAGAGAAACGCATATAAACGCAGGGAAACTCCAAGAGACGTCCCCATCTCCCCCTCCTACTCACCTGCCTACTCATGCGTCCCTCCTCTCCAGTCAACTTCCGCTATGTCGTCAACACCTGAGCTTTCGGCACCTTACCGAGTACAGTCCACGCCATCGTCACCCCTGTCGTCTACCCTCGCCCTTCACCAGCGAGGAGATCGTCCTCCTTCCCCCGGGCCATCCCCAATTCCTTCGCCGACCCCCACTGTTTATTCCGAGACCAACCAGCCCAGCCGACTTGCCTCCCAGTACGTCCCAACCCGAGCGCCCACTCCAGCGGGCGACGAACAACAGGGGTACGTCCCCAGTCGACCAGCCTCGCCCCCGGGACCCGACGAAGGCGGGGACCCGTACGACCCGGCGGAGCGCCTCGAGGCGCATCAGTATTTACGTTACGCCACCCATCTCACCACGACACACTCGGAAACCCCCCCGCTTTGCGGACCCACCGGGGAGGCTATCACACTACCGACGCCGTATCCACCCGCGGTTCGCCGCGATCCAGAGGAGGAATCTGTGCAGGAGACCGAGAGTCGTGCGGAGACACCCCCTCCCAGGGGGTACGAGTACAACAGGGGAGTCCACTATATTCCCTTTCAGATTCGCGACGCTCAGGAACGTCTTTGGCCGGCCCGGTATACTCAGCTCATCCTCACCGCCGACCCCTTCGTATTGGCCTTCCGAGCCAATTGCAACCAACAGTACGGGAAGCCCGTCCACGCCACCCCCTACTACGACGAGCAGTCCTCTGTCCCCCGCTTACACCGACGACGATCTCACGTTCCTGCTCTCCGATGCAGGACTAGTCGACTCGGTCGACCAGGCGCTCCTTCATCAGAAGGATGCGACCCTCATCGCCGAGGTGCACCGCTATCGCTGCATGACGCTTGGGTGGCGGGCACAGCAACACCGCGTGGCGGCGGAGCAGATGAAGCTGGAAAGGCTGGAGATAGACCGCAACAGGTGCGTCGCCCGACTCCAGCGGGCGCATGCAGTGGACCGCATCGAGAACATTCGGGCCTCGCTTCACCGCGGACCCAAGGCGGAGCAGGACGCAGAAGAGATATCCCGCATCAGGGCGCTGCGCTCCGTGGGCACCAATCCCCTCGCCGTTATGCGTGGTCAAGCTGGGGCTTGACGCTGAAAAGGGGGTGATGTTACGTTTCGTTCTCGGACTGCTCGGCCCGGTCGTGGACTCTGACGTATTCGCGATGACTCGGTATGTCGGATGTAATGTGTCATGGACTTCGGATCTTACTGCCTCGTGTCTCGGCTGACTGATGGTCTCTATTGTTGTACGTACTGACGATTACGCCTGCTGACTGATGACTCTATTGTTGTACGTGTTGTGGATTACGACGACGACTGCGCATCTTATTATTAGGATACGCTACTTACGCTATTGGCTACTTACAAGTTCGAGCGGAGTTGGAACTAACTCCCTTACATGTATTTAAGCTCGTAGTATTACGGACCAGGATCCCCATCTTGGTCTTCTTCGAATACCACTTCCTAACTCACCTTCTGTGCTAAGGGCCCGTAGTCGCCCTTAAGTGAACTAGCTCCGGCATATCCCTTAGAGACCAAGGGGGATCCCCGTGACACTATCTCCATCTTCCTTCGTGAATGGTAGATTCACCAGTAGTGCCTTATCCACCTGGAACTACGTGCCACCTCGTCTTCGAATATCTCAACGCCAGAACCGCCCGTCCGACTCACTGCTATTACATTGTCGACAACCTCCAGTGGGAGTACGTTCATACCGTCCCGAGTCCACCAGTAGGAGTTCCCGTAGAAGAAACTCTCTATACGTATAGGGATTCCACCGGCACGTACCAACCCCATCCCACAGTCTTCCCACTAGCAGATACACACAGATTCTATCCCCGAGGGAACCCACGTTACAACAGCGCCTAAGTCAGGCAAACGTCCGTGGTAGACGTTACACCAGCGCTGCGATCTGAGCGTCAGCCGCTTCATCATTTGACAGTACGCGGTTTGCTGATATGGCGACTCGAGTAACGAGGGGGGGAGGCGATACTGCGGGGGTAGTGGGGACGGGAGGAGTGTTGCAGTCGGACTTCATGGACTTACAATACGAGTTGAAAGGTGATTTGGACTCTTACTACACGGTTATGACTACGGTAGTAAGAAGGTATTAGTCATGGACATTGATCATCAGTCAGCACGAGTTGTACTAGCATGTGATAGTTAGTATGACTCATTACTAGGATAGCTGTAGTAGGGTTCAAGCTACTTACGCTATTGGATACGACTCAAAGAGGAGCTTTAAAGCGACCTCTGAAATATGTATAAGTAGGGGCTCGTGAAGACCAAGAAGGGCATCTTGGTCTTCTTCGGAATACCACTCGCTTCGTTCTAAACCTGCCTCGTGGCCTTCGTGCCTTCAAACTTCATCGTATTCCTGACCTTCGTGTCTAGGACTCTGGCACTCTCAAGTCGCCAACTCGGAGTTGCCTTCGTACTACTTGGACGAATACTGTGGATCGCCTTGGTCGTTTTCTACGGAATCACGGAGACCCTCAGAGAGGTCTATAGATCTGCTAAGTCGTGAACGTCGTCATACAAGTCTAAGTCAGACTAACGCTGTGGTAGCGTTACAAGGAGGCGCTCCTCCGTTGTTTGTGGTCTGAGCAACGCAAGTGCCTTTTTGTGGGCAATTACGCGACATATGACCCTTTTCTCCGCATTGGAAACATCTCCCCTCTGCGACCATCCTTTGCTTCTCAGCATCTGTGAGTGTTACGATTTCCCTTCTCTTTCTTGTGGACGCGCCCGTTCCTTACTCTTTACTCCTGTACCCCACCTTGTTACGCCCATAGCTTATCACGCGCCCAGCCGTTTCCCATGATCTTTTCGCCGCACGATACGCCCTCACGCCCCCTTCCTTGTATATCAAAGTTCACGGCGCTCCGGTTTCAGCTGACTCCCACATGACCCCGCGTAATCATCATGTTTCCCACTATAGTCCTGCCTTTGTTCCGCTTTTACTTAGGACTCCACGCATCGCGCCATATGTTTGTTGCGTACAAACATCCTGTACTAGTATATAAGTCGCACGCTACCTAGCTTGTACGGTAGACTTGACTTCTTGTGTAATACCACATCGTTGTCAATCCACGAACGACTTGTACGCTCGCTGTTTCACTTGAGCACGACTTTGGTTCGCCTTTTCGCTTGAACCCCAGAACTCTCGACTACCACCTGCGTGTCTGAGGAGACCGTGTGGTGCTTGTTCATCATCAGACTTGGTCTTAACCAACTAACTCGCATCCCGATACCTCAGCTTGAACGACTTAGTGACGTGCACGTCGCACATAACGTTCCTGTGGTAACATTACAGTGAGGGTTGCGCGGGCTCTAGTGCGGCTAATATCCATGGCGTTTGGGTCACGTGCCTTGTTAAGGGCTTGGACCCACTGGTCTTGGGTGTGACCTCCTCGTTTTTCACCTTGTCGGTTGCGTGTAAGGCGGGGCTTCAGCATAAGATATTCGGCTTGCTGAAGCCATGCCGCCGCTTTCCATTGATCCCATGTGACTGGATGTTGAAAGCGTATAGCATTGATTACGAGGTTGTCAGGGAGTCCCGCTTGGAATTTCTCAATGAGGTTGGCTTCGTCTGGATTATAGCCGGCTTTTGTCGTGAGGTTCTGGAATTTTGCGATATACGTGTTGATGTCTTCGCCAATCATCTTCAACTTATCGATATCTTGGCGCGCTCTGGTTCGTTCGGTGGTGTCGGTGTAGGCGTTTGTGAACCGGTCAAGAACCGTGTTCCATAGATTCTCTTCGTTGTGCAGTACTCCTCCTGCTATCTGGGTGTCCAGCCACGCAGTTTGCTCATCTACCCAGTCGTCTACCAGATGCCCCCTCATGTATGAGAGGAAGGTCATGGCTCGTGAGTAGGGTATTGTGAGCTGGTCCACGGTCGGGTTCATTCCTCGATAAATTCGAAAGGATCGAAGAAAGTTTCGACTCTCCTCTCGGTTTCCATCGAAGACGGGTGGTGGGTTGCCCCCAAGTTTGCCCCCTCCTGGTGCTGGTTGTAGCGGTATGACAATCGCGCTACGCCAAGCCAAGTAAAAATAGGTGAACTGTGTTGGGTGAGACTCAAGCTTGGCGCGGAGATAAATCACGCGCTAGACCTACAGTCGACGTGGAGCGGGCGTACACTAGAAGACCTTTATTCAAGGTCAAAGCACGCAGTGTCACACGGCGGCAGGCTGAGTGGAGAACCAAGAGGACAAGTTAGATTGGAGAGAGTAAGGAAGTACAAGGAATGCGCACCTGAGTGGAGAACCAAGAGGACAAGTTGGTTCCACTCAGGACGCTACAGGCAAGCTTAAGTATCTACTGCGGCTGCGATTAAGTCGGAGCTTGAACACTGTTACTAAGTGTAAAGTAATCGACTATGACTAAAGAGCTGACGCGTCGTGTCTATTAATAGCCTTATCTTTAGTGCTGACTGATGCACTGTCATTGAGGCTGACTACGTATGACGTGTCGCTGAGTAAAACCTAATACAGCGCGTAATACATGCCTACTAAGCGTAATCTAGAGCGTACTAGAAGGTTCTATCCTTATCTACCAATCAGAGAGTTTGTCCGCATATAGGATGTGACCTAAAAGGGATATCCCGTATAAGGGGGTACTTTCCCATGGTCACGTGATCAAAAGTGCACGATATTTCACGTGACTAACTAGAGAACGTGATGGCAGGTCACGTGATCCACAAAAGGCGAAAATGAACGCGTCCGTGACACTGGTATTGCCCCAGCTGGGCCCATGGGGAGCGCACCTCCTCCTGGGGCGCCACCTCCTGGACCACCTCCTGGACCACCTCCGCCGCCACCAGGGGCACCACCGCCCGGTGGGCCTCCACCGCTACCATGTATGCCTCCACTAGGTCCAGTAGTTGGGCCACCGCTCGACCCCGTCGTCGGCTGGGTACTAGAGCTATGAGTTGTTCCGCCCGTCTGAGCAGCCGATCGACCTCCTGTAGCATGTGATCCTCCACCGCCCGAGCCGGAGGCTCCCGTGGTAGTAAGGCTGGTGGCGACCTGAGTGTTGGTGGCCATCGCTGGCTGTATGGGAGTGAGGGTGGTTGATTCGTCTGGGTCGATGTTAATCCCTGTGATGTTGGTTGACCCGAGGGGTCCTGCGCCAAATTGTGGAGGGACAGGTTTGTAAGCATACCACCATCCTTGTTTTGGGTCATAGTCAATGTAGGCCCAAATACGAAGGTTGTCAAGGTAATGGACTTGGTGGTATTCCTGTTTTTTGGGGTCAAAGATAAAATACCCTTCTTGGTTACAGATCTCTTCCCAGATTACTGCGCCCTTTTCGTGACTGGAGAGTTCATCGGTGAGGTACCGATCGATGTACTGCTGCTGGAATTTCGTGCAACTCCTACTAGTCACCAGGGTTGCGAGAGACTTGACTTAATGTCACGTTACCACAGGAATGTGTTGTGCGACGTGCACGTCACTAAGTCACTCAAGCCGAGGTGATGGGATATGAGCTAGTTGGTTAAGACTAAGTTCGGTGATGAATAAGCACCACACGGTCTCCTCAGACACGCGGGTGGTAGTCGAGGATTCTGGGGTTCAAGCGCAAAGGTGAACCAATGTTACGTCTACCACGGACGTTCGTCTGACTTAGACGCTGTTATAACGTGGGTTCCCTCGGGGATAGAATCTGTGGTTGTCCGAGTGCTCTGGAAAGACTGCGGGATGGGGCCAATACGTGCCTGTGGAGTCCCTATAGGTGTATAACGTCTCTGCAGTAGGAACGTTGGGAGGTGGACTGGGGACTTTGCGTATGTATTCCCACTCGAGGTTGTCGACGATGTAGTAACAGTGGGTTGGACGAGCAGTACGCGAGTTGAGGTATTCAAATACGAGATGACACGTGGTACCAGGCGGATAAGTCACGGTCGGTTGATCTACCATTCACGAGGGAAGATGGAGACGGAGTCACGGGGATCCCTTCTTGGTCGCAGAGGGATATGCCGGAGCTAGTTCGCTTAAGGACTTCTCAAGTCCTTAGCACGGAAGACGAGTGAAGAGTGGTAATTGAAGAAGACCAAGATGGGGATCCTGGTCTGTACTACTATGAACTTAAATACAAGTAAGGGAGCCAGTTCTAGCTCCGCTCGAACTCGTAAGTAACCAATAGCGTAAGTAGCGTACTCTAATAATAGAATACGCAGTCGTCATCGTAATCCGAAACACGTACAACAATAGGAGTCATCAGTCAGCATAGTAATCGTTTTCACGTACAACAATAGCGGGTATCAGTCATCCAAACACGAGGCAGCGAGATCCGAAGTCCATGACGTATTACTGCTAACGTGCCGAGTCATCACGAACACGTCAGAGTTCACAACCGGTCCGGGCAGCCCGAGACGAAACGTAACAACCAAAGTCGTGCTCAAGCGAAACAGCAAGCGTAAAGTCGTTTGTGGATTCGACAATGGTGTGGTATTACACAGGAAGTCAAGTCTACCGTACAAGCTAGGTAGCGTGTGACTTATATACTAGTACAGGATGTTTGTACGCAACAAACATATGGTGCAATATGAGGGTTCGAAGTGAAAGCAGAACAAAGGCGTAACTATAATGGGAAGCCTGGTGATTGCGTGGGGTCATATGCGAGTCAGCTGAGCTCGGAGCGCCATGAACTTCGATATACAAGGAAGGAGGCGTAAAGACGTATCGTGCGGTGAAGAGATCATCAGAAATGGTTGGGCGCGTGATGAGTTATGGGCGTAGCAAGGTGGGGTGTAGGAATAGGAAGCGAGGAATGGAAGCGTCAAAGAGAAAAGAAGGGAAAATCGTAACACCTTCTTTCCTTTGGTGTGACTTCGCTCTTTCCCTCTACTTGTGCATCCCCTACCTCAGTCCCTAACCAGGACACTATCGAAGTCTTTGCAGTTGAACTATATCAACGTGTCACACCTGTTAGACTCTGTGTACTCGCAAGACTGAGTATAGAGAAGTGTTAGACACTTCGGGCAAGGAGCCCTAACTACAGAGTAGTGGTACACACTGTACCACATTCCAGACCACTTGTACTTCATAGCAATAAGACAATAGACGTCTTCGCTTGGTACCTGTGTAGTATCGAACCGATTGAACCCACGTCCCTGCTAGGACGTAACATAAGCCAAGTCTACAACCCCCGACACACCAGGGACACCACTACCTCGCAGTAGGGTGAGCAACAATCCAAGAGGATGCATCAGCCAAAAGCCCAGAAACAACCACAGAACCCCCAGAACAACAACGAGACGACAGACCCTCCCTGACACAAGAGGCCACTTCAGTCACCCCCACACAAAACCAGAACCCGGAAACAGACCACAATCGTGGCTAGTATCAGTGTCACCCTCGAACCAGACAACAACTGGACCCCAGTCCAAACTAGAACCCAAGATGACCTCCCACACCACGTAAAAAGCAGCCAACTAGGAAAAGGAGCTCGCTGGACCACAGAACCAAACCAACCACCTTGCTACAGGTGCATCATACGAAATAAACTCCAACCAGTAGAATTCATCAACCACAAGTGGCACATCCTCAAGTACTTCCAAAACGCATATCACACAAGAACCTCAGGTGCCACCCCACAAAGATACACCGAAGGACTTGGCTGGTGGAACGAAACAGACGAACAAAACCCAGACACACCTATAGCAGGAAGCTCTAGGGGAACATACGGACTTCAACAGAACCAACCAGAAAGCTCAGACGAAGAAGACCAGGACTCAGTATCCTCCCACTCCTCCAACAACCACCTTACCCTCATAGTACCTCCACAAGCTTTGTCTCACGCCAGCCCCACCATCCCTATCTGGATAGAACCATCCCCACTAGAACCAGATCAACCAGAAGCGTTCCCAACCCCAATACCACCCATCAGAGTACCTTCACCAGTCCAACCATCACAGAACCCCAACAACGATCAAACAGCACCCACCATGTCCACAACAACCACCCCAGCTGCCCCACATACCAATGCCAGTGGAGGACTTAAAGGAGTAGCGCCTACTGCCTTCACCGGAAACAGAACAGAGAGTAGCCAGTTCAAAAGAGAACTACTACGATACATCAAGTTAAATAGCGAACATGAGCTCATCAAGCAACCCTATTCACGAGTCCTGTTTGCCCTCACACTATTCAAGGGACCTGGAGTACAACTATGGGTCAATCAAACAGAAGACAACATGGAAGCGGCACTAGCAGACCGTACTAAAACCCTCACCAAAGACAGTGAAGACCTATGGGACGGATTCACTAGAACCTTCGACAGAGATTGGACCGACACCCTGAACAAAGAAAGAGCTTACCAAAAGCTGATCAACCTAAAGATGCAAGGTGGAGCACTAGACAATTACATCCTCAACTTTGAAAACCTTGCAGGAATAGCAGGATGGGACAGAAACGCACCAGGAACAATAGAGTTCTTCAAAAGAGGCCTACCAACAGGCGCATATCGTGCTTGCCTCATGAGGACCACCATACCAAACACCATGGACAAATGGCAAGCTGCTGCCAGAGCAGAACACCAACGATGGCAGCTCCTGAAGTCAGGACCAGGAACTAGAAACACTGGCCCCACACAGAGCGTAAGCCAGAGCCAAAACCAAACCAGAAGGGACCCCAATGCCATGGATGTTGACACCATGACCACTACACCCTTTAAGAAACTCACTGAAGAAGAAAAGAAGACGCTCATGAAGGAGGGATGCTGCTTCAAGTGCAGACAACAAGGACACATGGCCAGAAACTGCCAACACCAAAACACCCCAAGTCAGACAAAAGTCCGAACCACAGACACCCAAGAAGCAGACACAGCACCCCCCTACACCCAAGAAGCGAGCACATCATCAGTGTCAGTTGCCACAACAGAGGACAAAGTCCGACAAGCCTATGCACTCATCCAAGGCATGACAGAAGAAGAAAAGAGACGTTACTATGCCCTTGACCAGGATTTTTGCGATGCCAACCTATGAGAGCTGATAGGAAGGCTGATTCAATGTATAGTGTTTGTGATAGTGCCATGACAATCCAAGTCCTTGTTTGCCTATACTACAAAGAAGCTCGAGTAAATGTGCTCCTAGACAGTGGAGCCACAGACAACCTCATAGACCGAAACCTGATTCAAAAACTAGGACTAGGAACCACACCCCTACAACCCCCAATGATAGTCCGAAACGTAGATGGATCACTGAACAAAGATGGCACTATAACCGAAAAATGCCAACTATGGATAAAAAGAGGGAAAAAGGAAACTGCGTTTGTAACGGACAGACTCGAAGTACGATACGAAGAACGAAGTGGACTCTTACTATACGGTTATGACTACGATAGTAAGTAGGAATTAGTCATGGACTTTACGGATCATTCAGCAGGAGGAGTACTAGCATGTGATAACTAGTATTACTCATTCCTAGGATAGCGGTAGTAGGGTTCGAGCTACTTACGCTAGAGGGCATTACTTATGAGAGGAGCTTTAAAGCTACCTCTACAATATGTATAAATAGTGGGACGCAAAGACCAAGATACACCATCTTGGTCTTCTTCGAATACCACTCACTTCCCTTCTGAAGTCCCTCCAAAGTGGCCTTCATGCCTTCGGCCCTTGAGCATCGTATTCCTGACCTTTGTGTCTAGGACACTGGCACTCTCAAGTCACCAACTTGGAGTTGCCTTAGTATTGCTTGGACGAATACTGTGGATCGTCTTGGTTGTCTTTTACAGGATTACCGAGACTCTAAAAGGGTCGCACAAATCTGCTAAGTCGTGAACGCCGTCATATGAAGTCCAAGTCGGACTAACGCCGTGGTAGCGTTATATTAAGACCAAGATCTCCCAATTGTGGCGTTCACCACAAGAGACCAGTGGAGAAACTTTCGAACCTATAGCCTCGACACCAGAGGAGAACGATCAGTACCACGAAGATTCCTAGGCGCGGCCAGGTGGAGAGAATATAGAGGAAACACCGGATACTTCGTCGACTTTCCAGGAGAAGCCATCAGATACCGACCAGTTGAGTTCAACTATTCCAATTTCTGTTGGACAGAGGTTATGTGGAACCCCATAGAAAATCGGTGGGACGTTGTCAGACCAGCTGGGAGACACTACCGCTGCGATATTGACTCAAGAGAACTCCACGGAGACGACTGGGGATCACTAGACGGAGACAGTAGCAGTGAAGAGGAAGAAGAAGGGGAACAACCGAGAGAACAAGCATCGTCAGAATCAAGTCACGAAGGACCAGTCAAAGAACACACCACAACAGAAAGCGAGATTCGACCGGGAACAGGAGATGATTCGAGCCTACTGGCCCACATAGCTGAGTCTCTACATATCACAGTACCCGAGGAGATTCACATTTGAAGCCCAATGGCTACGGCAACAGAAACGATAGCAACAGAAGAAGTAAGGCGTATCAGAGAAGAAGCAGAAGCTATCCTGAATCCCATCAACCCCAATACGGGGCATCAAATGACGGCTGATGACGCAGCGATTTTTCGTGCCATAGGGCCAGACCAACCCGACCCACCAGAAGGACCTCCACCACCACCAGGAGGACTCCCAGGAGGATTCCCAGGACAAGGACCAACAGGAGGAGGATTCCTGGGAGGAGGAAGACCACCGGGCGGAGGCGGACCCCCAGGAGGAGGACCACCACTGGGAGCAGGAGCAGGACATGGTTCGGACAGGCTGTCAGGTGAACCCCCGACAGTATTTGATGGAGACCGTACTAAATACGAAGCCTTCCTCATGCAATGGCACGTATACTGGGGGATGAACCTGGACGCCCCCATCATGCAAAACGAATACCGACGATCCCTCCTCTTTCTGGGATACGTAAAGGGAACCAACGTCAGCGAATGGACGCTCGCCATACTCGAGTGGCTCAACAGAGAAGTACGAAGAGGAGTCAGCCAATACTCCCAGACCCTATGGAACCATGTAGCGACAGAGTTCGCCAGAAGGTTCTCAAACATACTCGAAGAGGAACAAGCTCAAGCAGAACTGCAAAAAGGAATCAAAATGATGGGAGAGGATATTGACGCGTACGTGGTCCAATTCGAGCAACTAGCCAGAAAAGCTCACTACAACTTAAACGATTGACAAACTATCAATCGGTTCACCGCGGGACTACCCCGAGCTCTGTTCATGAAGGTCTATGAACTGGACGAACCTCACACGTTCGAAGACTGGAAGAGATGTGCACTGAGGAGGCAAAAACAATACATCCACATGAAGGCACGTCTCGACAACTTCAAAACAAAGACCCCACCATCATCAGCTCAACCCTGGTGGAGACCACAACCTCCCAACTGGGGACCACCATGAGGACCACCACCATCCCGATACGACCCAAACGCCATGGATACCTCCGCCAACCGGACCCGCGCTAGGGTAGCTGAAGTAGGAGACCCAAATCGCCCCTTCATCCCCAGGCCACAACGAGGAGGATATGGAAGAGGAGGAGGACCGCCGCCTAGAGATATGAGGACAGTCATTTGCTACAATTGCAATCAGACCGGACACTTCTCACGAAACTGCTCACAGCCTCGTCGACGAGCAACTACCAGTCGCATGATGGAAACCGAGTATTACTCACAAGAGGAACCACCCGTACAAGCTAGAACCGCTAATGCGACACCCCCGCAACAACAAGCCAAGGATTGGCTGGCTGGGGTAGCAGGGGAGACGGATGACATAAAAGACCTCATCTGTAACGCTACCACAGCGTTTAGTTCGACTTGAACTCGGACAAGGGCGTTCACGACTTAGCTGGTCGTAGACACTCGCGCAGTGTCTCAGTGATCCCGTAGAATACTACTAAGGCAATCCACAAAAGGCGCCCCAATAGTACTAAGGCAACTCCGACTTGATGCGTCGACAGGGCCAGGGTCTTAGACTCGAAGGTCAAGACTTATAAGGACGTTGTCCCCTCTTAGAAAGAAGAAAGGGGAGTAGGACTTTAGGCAAGAGACGAATGAAAGAGTGGTATTGAGAAGAAGACCAAGATGCTCCTCTTGGTCTTCGCAAGCCACTATATATACATATTTCAGAGGTAGCTTTAAAGCTCCTCTTCGAGTGTTGTCCCGTAGCGTAAGTAGCTCGAACCCTACTACAGCTATCCTAGTAATGAGTCATACCGACTATCACATGTTAGTACAACTTGTGCTGACTGATACGAAAGGTCCATGACTAATGCTCGCTTACTATCGTAGTCATAACCGTATAGTAAGCGTCCACTTCAATCCTCGTACCGTAATGTGAGTCCACGAAGCTCCAACCGTAACATCACCCCCTTTTCAGGAGCGACGCCCACGTCGCTGGCGGTCGCCGGCTCCTCCCATCCATCCTGACTGTACCTCCTCGATTCTGTCCATGGCGTTGGCCATCTCCAACCGGAACTTGCTCCGAGACAGCTCCCCCTTAATGCCCCCCAATGCGGCGGCGAGCTGATGAAGCCGCTGCTCCATCCGCTCAGCCTCGTACGCATACGACCGATACTGGTGCAGCTCGGCCTTGAGGCTCGCATCGTGCAGCTCCCCGAGGGCGCGATCGATACGAGGGCGGTCGTGGTATCCGCCGGCGAAGACCATCATATCTTCTTGAGGGTAGTGGGGCTTACCTCGTGCCCGAACCTGTGGCTCCGCGTAGAGCAGCTTCGAATACACTTTCTCGCTCTCCTCCGTCAGTCCCAGTACCAGGGGGTCCGCATTCATGATGATTTGAATGAACGTGGCCTGGCGGGTGCGCCCCTGGCCGTCGGTGATCGGGTAGTGAACGAAGTTCTCCCCGCAATTGTGTGTATAGCCGTGAGGGGCTGGCCCTAGGGCTCGGTGTCGTAGTTGAAGGAGGGGGAAGAGGGGAGGAGCGTCTGCTCGAACTCCTCCTCGGTACAGGGGGCGCCCTGTGGTATCGCATGCGTAGGGGGTCTCGTCGGGGTGGTCAGTGTCGGTGGCAGTGACGATGAGCGGGTGCACATCTGGGTAGTAGTCGTGGAGGCTCCCTCGCGCCTGCTCCAGTATCGTCTCATGCGCTCCACGGCCCCTGCTTTCCTCCGCGCCATCATCTCCGACCGCCGTTCCGTCGCCCTCCGAAGCTGCTCCTCCTTCCACGCCCTCGCCACTTCCAACCACTTGCGTTCCCTCTTCCAGTCTTGCCATCGTGACGTCGCCAGTGACGGGCTCTTCCGCCCACTGCTCCACTCGGACCGGGAGAGGTCGAGGTGAGGACACCTCACTGTCGCAGAGAGCTGCACGAAGCCTGTCAACTTCGGGCGTCGTGAGCGGGGTTCGGTTGAGGCGCTGGCCGTCCTCGGTAACCAGCCACCAGCTGGCGGGGTTGCTGGTGTCGGGGGTATGCTTGGCTGGGACGAGACTTTGGAGGGCTTCGACGAGCTCTTGGTGGGTGATGGGGCTCGTGTTTGAGGCAACGCGAGCGACGGCCTCGGTGGCAGTGGGAATGGACATTGTTGAGAGTATGGAAGAGAGGAAGCCAGTGTTGCGAGTGAGAGAGGGTGATGGGGTTTTTGACGAGATTCTTCGAGCTTTTAAGTCTTGTGTGATGCGGGGATTTAATCTTTGGTACTCAGCTAGTGCCTCGTCTGCGAACACATCATCCTTATCGACCCACTGATTCTCCGAGTCGGGGTACCCTTTCCATTTGATTAGGTACTGAAGGCGCTTCTTTCTGCCGAAGTGCCGATGGTCTAAAACCTTCTCGACCTCGTATTCTTCTTCTCCTTCTACTAGTTCCGGTGGTGGTCTTTGGAAATTTGGTCCGTGCACGAGCGTTTCGCGATAAGGTGTGAGAAGATCGATGTGGAACACGGGGTGTATGCTCCACTGCGTGGGAAGTTCAAGTTGATAGTTCACCGGTGATAGGACCCGTGTGATCTTGAAGGGACCGTGCCGTCTCGCCGCTAACTTCGGTGTTGGTTGATTGGTTCGAAGGTGTCGCCCTTCTAACCACACATAGTCTCCGATTCGGAATTTGGGTGTGTCTCGGTGTTTGACCCACATGGACTGTGCCTTTTTGATGAGATCTTGTGCTTCCTTTCGTGCTTCTCGGAACTGTTCTATCCTCGTGGTGACCTGTGGGATAGGGGATGGCTTATCGAGCCAATCAGCGCGTGGGTCGTATCCCATAAGGAGGGAGAACGGGGACTTCCTTGTTGCCTCGTGGGGCCAGTTGTTGTGCGCGAACTCTGCGATTGGTAGAAGGGCTGCCCAGTTATCTTGCCGCTCGTTTGCCCAGAAGCGTAGATATTGTTCTAGCCACTGATTGGTGCGTTCCGATTGTCCATCGGTTCTAGGGTGGTACGCCGTGGAGATGTTCTGCTGGATTCCCAGGATTCGGCATAGTTCTCGTGTGAACTTGGAGGCGAATCGGGGATCCCGGTCACTGATAATTTTTGAGGGCAGTCCGAATCGTTTGAAGACGTGGGTGGCGTAGAGACCGGCCGTTTCTTCTGTAGTAATCTCTTCGTTACAGGGAATGAAGACCGAAGCTTTGCTGCAGTCATGATCTGTTACAGTCAGTATGGAGTCGTGTCCCTGAGACGCTGGGAGCTTAGTGATGAAGTCGAGTGCGATGGTTTCGAACGGTAAGGCGTCTTCTTTTGGTGTAATAGGCATGAGTGGGGCTTTTGTGGGTCGTGTGTTGACCTTGTGACGCTGACATTCGGCGCATCCCTGTACGTAATTGCGGACGTCGAGTTTCAATTCTGGCCACCAGTACCTTCTTTCCACTAATCTCGTAGTTCGTGCAATTCCGGGGTGTCCGTGCACCGGAGGGTCGTGGTGCGTGGCGATGAGTTCTCGTTTTTCGTCCAAAGATCCTGTGATGACGTACTTGCCCTGTCTGTACCAAGCTCCGTTGACAAACTTTAGTTGTTGGGAGTCTACCCAGTATCGTAGGGTGATCTCTGTCTGTGGTGGGTCGCGGGTGGCTTGTACCAGTGTTGTCCGCGCGAAGACGTCTTCCGGTAGTACTACTACATTCTCGTTATCTCTTTCTCCCTGATCATAGTCGGGTCGCCGGGATAGTGCGTCCACACGGCCGTTATTTTTCCCTGGGATGTGGTGAATTTCGAAGTTGTACTCCATGAGTTCTAGTACTTCCCTTGCGACTCTTCGGCTGATCTTCTGCGGTAGTTTCCAGTACTGAAGGTTCATATGGTCGGAGTAGATTTTGATCTTGTGAGGTGATCCCGCCAATAAGGGTCTCCAGTGTCGTAGTGCTTTGACTATTGCCAGTAGTTCCAGGTCGTATATATCGTAGTTCCGCTCCGCTTCGTTGAGTGTTGCCGAGTAATAACCAAGTGGGTGTCGTTTGCCGTCCTCTTTCTTCTGGAGTAGTACTGCCCCGGTCGCGAACCCCGAGGCGTCTACTTCAAGTTCGAATGGGTCCTCTAGTTTCGGGTGTGCGAGTACTGGTTCTTCCGTGACTAGGGCTTTGAGTTTTTGGAACACTTTGTCTTCTTCTTCCGTCCATCTCCACTCCGTGTCCTTTCTCGTGAGTTTGTTGAGTGGTTTGGCGTGTGTAGCGAAGCCGCGAATGAAGAGTCGGTAAAAATTGCAGAAGCCCAGGAAGGAGCGGACGTCACGAACCTTGGTGGGCGTGGGCCAGTCTTTGATGCCGGAAATTTTTACCGGGTCCATGCGTGTTACCCCCTTTTCAAGGATTACCCCCAGGTAATCCATTCGCGGCTTGTTGAAGAGGCATTTTTCAAGTTTGAAGTAGAGATCGTGTTCCATGGCCACTTGCAATACGTCGCAGACTGCTTCCTCGTGTTCTTTTTGTCCGGCTGGATCTCTGGTTGCGATACCGATGTCGTCCATGTATACGCATATAACCGTTCCCTTGGCCTCATGCTTTGCGATGGTGTCTCGGTATATAGTGTTCATCATTGTTTGGAAGGTAGCCGGGGAGTTGGTGAGTCCGAAATACATGACTGTAGGTTCGAAGAGGCCGTACCGCGTCTTAAAGGCTGCCTTGTGTTCGTCGCCTTCCTTGATGCGTACGTTGTTGTACCCCCAGCGGACGTCCAGTTTAGTGTAGGTGTGGGCTTGGCTGAGGTCGGTGATGAGGTCTGAAATGAGGGGTAATGGGTATTGGTTGCGGATGGTGACGGCGTTGATCTTCCTATAGTCTTGTACTGGTCGTAGTTTTCCATCCTTCTTCTTGATGAAGAAGAAGGATGAAGCGTAAGGGGATTTTGATGGACGAATATACCCTTTCTTCAGTTGTTCGTCCAGGAATTCTTTGAGTTTGCCGTCTTCGTCCTGTGTCATGGGGTAGACCTTGCAATCGATCGCCGACGGGGTGCCTTCCTTGAATTCAATGGCATGGTCCCATGGCCTGGAGGGAGGGAATCTGTTGGACGCTTCTTCGCTGAAGATTTTCGCGAACTGGTGGTAAGCGGCTGGGAGTTCAACTTTATCGTGGAACTGCTTAGCTTCGATAGCTAATTCCGTGGCCGTGGTGCGTAGATGGGTTTCTTCCTCCAGTTCCGCTACTATGTTTTCTTTTTTCTCCGTGGTGATGCTTCCTATGACGTGTTCTTCTTTGTTGGGATTGATGGATCGGATGACGACAGGGAGCATTTTCTCGTGTATAGTGGCGTATCTCCAGTTTATTGTGGGTTCGTAGGTGGCTAGCCAGGGGTATCCGAGTACAATGTCTTCGTTTCTGAGGTCGGTGACTAGAAAACGCATCTTTTGTCGTCGCTGGTTAGTTTGCACGTCCAGATCTACAAAGTGGGTGATACTGCCCGCTTTGTTTTCCGTATTGTCAATATTCCATATTTTCCTGGGATGTTCCAGTGTTTGGAGCCCGAGGCCCATTCGTTTCGCAAATGAAGGGCGTATGAAGTTGTCTGTTGCTCCGGAGTCTACTAGTGTTTTGATGTCGGCCATTGCGTAATTCGTACGAATCGAGACTGGAATTCTAAGAGACCGATAGCGAGTCATGATTACAGAATTACAATTAACTGCCCTCACCCAGGCCGATGGGTTCAGGCGCTCTGAAAACCCTCCTTCCCCCACATTTCTTGGAGGATGAGGTCTTTTACATCGTCCGATTCTCCGGCTACTCCTGCTAGCCAGTCTTTGGCCCTTTGTTGTGGTGGTGCAGAGCTTGCTACTCTGACTTGCGCGGGAGGTTCCTCTTGCGTGTAGTAGTCCGTGTCCGCCATTCGACTGGTGGTTGCTTGACGGCGTGGCTGTTGGCAATTGCGTGAGAAGTGTCCGGTCTGGTTACAGTTGTAGCAGACAACTGTCCTCATATCTCGAGGTGGCGGGCCCCCACCTCTCCCGTATCCCCCTCTTTGCGGTCTGGGGATGAAGGGTCTGTTTGCGTCCCCTACTTCAGCTACTCTTGCGCGCGTCCTGTCTGCGGATGTATCCATTGCATTTGGATCGAATCTGGGAGGTGGTGGTCCTCGTGGTGGGCCCCAGTTGGGAGGTTGCGGTCTCCAGCGGGGTTGTGCCGATGATGGTGGTGTCTTGGTTTTAAAATTGTCGAGGCGCGCCTTCATGTGTATGTACTGCTTCTGTCTTCGTAGTGCGCACCTTTTCCAGTCTTCGAATGTATGCGGTTCGTCTAGTTCATAGACCTTCATGAACAGGGCTCGTGGTAGCCCCGCAGTGAACCGATCGATGGTTTGTCGATCGTTTAGATTGTAGTGAGCTTTTCTGGCGAGTTGCTCAAATTTAACCACATACGCGTCGATATCCTCTCCTGTCATTTTAATTCCCTTCTGTAGTTCTGCTTGCGCCTGTTCTTCCTCAAGTATGTTCGAGAATCGTTTGGCGAATTCGGTGGCTACGTGATTCCATAGGGTCTGGGAGTATTGACTTACTCCTCGTCGTACTTCTCGATTGAGCCATTCGAGGATGGATAGTGTCCACTCGCTGACGTTGACTCCTTTAACGTATCCCAAAAAGAGAAGGGATCGGCGGTATTCGTTCTGCATGATGGGGGCATCGAGGTTCATTCCCCAGTACACGTGCCATTGTGTAAGGAATGCCTCATATTTAGTGCGGTCTCCATCAAATACGGTCGGAGGTTCACCTGATAGTCTATCCGACCCGTGTCCTCCTCCTGCAGGGATGCCTCCTCCCGGCGGTCCTGGCGGTCCTGGTGGTCCTCCTGCCAGTGGCCTTCCTCCTGGGAATCCTCCTCCTGTAGGTCCTTGACCCGGGAATCCGCCTGGTAGTCCTCCCGGTGGTGGTGGTGGTCCTTCCGGTGGGTCTGGGTGATCTGGTCCTATTGCACGAAATAGTGCTGCGTCGTCTGCGGTGAATCTGTGTCCCGTATTTGGGTTGATGGGGTTGAGGATGGCTTCGGCCTCTTCTCTGATGCGTTGCACTTCCTCCATTGCTTGTGTTTCGGTGACTGTGGCCATAGGGCTTCGAATGTGAATTTCTTCCGGGACTGTTGTTACGTTTGGCCCTCCGGTACGCGCCACTACGCCACCACGTGATCCAGAAAATCCGTCCCCCGTGAAGTTTGTCGCTTGGAGTCCCGCAAGAGATCCGCTAGATGCCGATGCGCAAGCAGCCGAGGAAGCGAAGGCTAGAGAACGCCTTTACAAGTACCACCGAAGTCGCGCTATGCACCTACGCACAGCCATACTAGCCGAACAGTATATGTTCCCGCAAGATCCGCCTCAAGGTCCGGAAGATTAGCGCCGGATGACGTCATTGCCCGTCACGTGACCCTGGCACGTGACCTGGCCTAGAATGCACCAGAAGAGTCCAGATGAGCTTGTGCCTGGATTAGAACGAGTGTTATCGATTGTGCCTGGTTTGTGATCCGTTACTGTATTTGTCTTGACTTTCCCGTGCCTCGTCCCTGTGGCTTGATGCGCCCATGGACTGTATGTTTCAGCCACCATCAGTGGCGTTGGACATGTGCTTTCCGCAGTTCCGCAGTTTCCGCAGTACTCATGTGATAGTTGTATTAGGGTTTCAGCTGAGTTCCAATAGCTCCCCCTACGAGTATAAGTAGCACGTAGAAGCGACCTTAGACGGTAGCTTTGACTTCTTGTATCTTCCGTACAACCTAGTCCGAGTAGTTCCCCAGTCCCCTCTGCTCTCAATCCACCTCCTCTTCTCTTTGCCCTACGTGCCCTCGGAGTTAGTCCAGCATCACAGCGGCGTCCGTACCCTACGCAGACCTCGGAGTTTGTCCCTCTGCCCTAGCGGTGTTCCCCCCCTTCCCTATCACGTGACCGATTGATTGAGCGTGCCAGCTCGGCGTACACGAGCGAAGTCATTCATTTCTTTTACCTTTTTGTTGCTATCCGAATCCTGCAGATCGTCCGTTTCGGACTTATCATCGATAAGCAAGAACGACAGCAAGCGCTAGCTCAAGCGACAGAACAAGAGCGAAGTCAACACCTAGGTCGTTAGGAATCCCTTGGAATCCGGTCGAGTGCGATCTCCCGAAGTGCGCCCTACGGAGCGTAACAACTGTGATGTGCAGGGACTCAGCTATGTGTGCCAGTAGGCTTGAATCGTCTCCTGTTCCTGGTCGTATTTCACTTTCCGTGGCAGTATGTTCTTCTACTTGTTCTTCGTGACTTGATTCTGAGGGTGCTTGTTCCCTGGGTCCTTCTTCTTCTTCGCTACTGCTGCTGTCTCCGTCTAATGATCCCCAATCGTCTCCGTGGAGTTCTCTTGAGTCAATGTCGCAGCGGTAGTGTCTTCCGGCTGGTCTGACGACGTCCCACCGATTGTCTATCGGATTCCACGTAATTTCTGTCCAACAGAAGTTGGAGTAGTTGAACTCAACTGGGCAGTATCTGATTGCTTCTCCCGGGAAGTCTACGAAGTAACCGGTGTCTCCTCGATATTCTCTCCACCGGGCTGCACCTAGGAATCTTCGTGGTACTGATCGTTCTCCTCTGGTTTCGAGGTTGTAGGGTCGAAAGTTTCTCCACTGATCTCTTGTTGTGAACGCCACGATTGGTTATCTTGGTCTTAATGTAACGCTACCACAGCGTTTAGTTCGACTTGAACTCGGACAAGGGTGTTCACGACTTAGCTGGTCGTAGACACTCGCGCAGTGTCTCAGTGATCCCGTAGAATACTACTAAGGCAATCCACAAAAGGCGCCCCAATAGTACTAAGGCAACTCCGACTTGATGCGTCGACAGGGCCAGGGTCTTAGACTCGAAGGTCAAGACTTATAAGGACGTTGTCCCCTCTTAGAAAGAAGAAAGGGGAGTAGGACTTTAGGCAAGAGACGAATGAAAGAGTGGTATTGAGAAGAAGACCAAGATGCTCTTCTTGGTCTTCGCAAGCCACTATATATACATATTTCAGAGGTAGCTTTAAAGCTCCTCTTCGAGTGTTGTCCCGTAGCGTAAGTAGCTCGAACCCTACTACAGCTATCCTAGTAATGAGTCATACCGACTATCACATGTTAGTACAACTTGTGCTGACTGATACGAAAGGTCCATGACTAATGCTCGCTTACTATCGTAGTCATAACCGTATAGTAAGCGTCCACTTCAATCCTCGTACCGTAATGTGAGTCCACGAAGCTCCAACCGTAACATCATCCTCCAAGAAATGTGGGGGAAAGAGGGTTTTCAGAACACCTGAACCCATCGGCCTGGGTAAGGGCAGTTAATTGTAACTCTGTAATCATGACTCGCTACCGTTCGCTCCAAATTCCAGTATCGATTCATACAAGTTACGCAATGGCCAACATTAAAGCTCTCGTAGATTCGGGAGCCACCGACAACTTCATACGCCCCTCATTTGCTCGAAGAATGGGCTTAGGGCTACAAGAATTAGAACGCCCCTGTAAAATATGGAACATAGATAACACAGAAAACAAGGCGGGCAGTATCACCCAATACATAGACCTTGAAGTCCAGACTAACCAGAAGTGCCAGAAGCTACGATTTCTGGTCACAGACATTGGAAACGAAGACCTCATGTTGGGATACCCCTGGCTAGCCGCCTACGAACCCATGATCAACTGGAGATATGCAACCATCCACGAAAAAATGCTCCCGGTCGTGATCCAATCCATAAACCCCACAAAGGAATATCATGTCATTGGTGCCCTCCGGACGGAGGACAAACAAGAAATACTAGAGGAACTCGTAGACGAATGTCAAGTACGCACTACGGCAACCAAGCTGGCAATCGAAGCTAAGCAGTTCCACGACAAAGTGGAACTCCCAGACGCTTACCAAAAGTTTGCAAAGATCTTTAGCGAAGAGGCGTCACACCGATTCCCGCCATCCCGACCGTGGGACCACGCCATCGAATTCAAAGAAGGGACCCCAACGGCCATTGACTGCAAGGTCTACCCCATGACGCAAGAAGAAGACGGCAAACTAAAGGAGTTCCTCAACGAACAACTAAAGAAGGGGTACATCCGACCCTCAAAGTCCCCCTACGCCTCGTCATTTTTCTTTATCAAAAAGAAAGACGGAAAGCTACGACCCGTACAAGACTACCGAAAGATCAACGCCGTCACTATTCGCAACCAATACCCCTTGCCTCTCATATCGGACTTGATCACAGACCTAAGCCAAGCCCATACGTACACCAAACTTGACGTCCGATGGGGGTATAACAATGTCTGCATCAAAGACGGAGATGAACACAAGGCAGCCTTCAAAACACGGTACGGTCTATTTGAACCCACGGTTATGTACTTCGGACTCACCAATTCCCCGGCCACATTTCAAACAATGATGAACACGATATACTGAGACACCATCGTGAAGCACGAACAGAAAGGGACCATTATCCGGGTATACATGGACGACATTGGTATTGCGACTAGGGACCCAGCGGGACAAAAAGAACACGAGGAGGCAGTCAACGACGTACTTCAAGTAGCAATGGAACACGACCTGTACTTCAAACTCGAAAAATGCCTCTTCAACAAGCCGTGAATGGATTACCTGGGGGTAATCCTTGAAAAGGGGGTAACACGCATGGACCCGGTAAAAATTTCAGGCATCAAAGACTGGCCAACGCCAACTAAGGTCCGTGACATCCGCTCATTCCTGGGATTTTGCAATTTTTACCGACTTTTCATTCGTGGCTTCGCAACACACGCCAAACCACTCAACAAACTTACGAGAAAGGACGTGGAATGGAGGTGGACGGAAGAAGAAAACAACGCATTCCAGAAACTCAAAGCCTTGGTTACGGAAGAACCGGTTCTCGCTCATCCGAAACTAGACGAACCATTCGAACTTGAAGTGGACGTGTCAGGATTCGCTACAGGAGTGGTACTACTTCAGAAAAAGGAAAATGGCAAGCGACACCCAATTGGCTACTACTCCGCCACACTTAACGAAGCCGAACGAAACTACGACATATACGATCTGGAACTCCTGGCAATCATTAAGGCACTTCGACACTGGAGACCACTGCTAGCGGGATCACCACACAAGATCAAAATATACTCCGATCACATGAACCTTCAATATTGGAAACTCCCACAGAAGATAAGCCAAAGGGTTGCGAGGGAAGTACTCGAACTAATGGAATACAACTTCGAAATTCACCACATACCAGGCAAAAAGAATGGCCGAGCTGACGTGCTATCCCGATGACCAGACTACGATCAGGGAGAAAAGGACAATGAAAATGTAATCGTACTACCCGAAGATATATTCACAAAAACAACTACAGTACAAGCGATGCAAGACCCCCCTCAAACGGAGATAAAACTACGCTACTGGGTGGATCCACACCAGCTGAAGTTTGTCAAAGGAGCATGGTATCGACAGGGAAAGTATGTGATTACTGGATCATTAGATGAGAAGCGCAAACTCATCGCGGCACACCACGACCCACCGGTACATGGCCACCCCAGAATCGCACGGACTACGAGACTAGTGGAGCGAAGATACTGGTGGCCCGAGCTGAAGGTGGACGTCTGGAACTACGTACAAGGTTGTGCCGACTGCCAAAGACACAAGGTCAACACACGACCCACGAAGGCCCCCCTGGTACCTATTACACCCAAAGAGAACGCTCTTCCCTTTGAAACCATCGCTCTTGACTTCATCACGAAGCTCCCGACATCGAAGGGATATGATACCATACTGACCGTAACAGACCACGACTGCAGTAAAGCCTCGGTGTTCATCCCCTGTAACGAAGAGATCACAGCAGAAGAAACTGCTGGACTCTATGCCACTCATGTCTTCAAGCGGTTCAGACTACCGTCCAAGATCATCAGCGACCGAGACCCCCGCTTTGCGTCCAAATTCACCCGGGAATTGTGTCGAATCCTCGGAATACAGCAGAACATCTCTACGGCATATCACCCCCAAACGGACGGGCAGTTGGAAAGAACCAATCAATGGCTGGAACAGTACCTCTGGTTCTGGACCAACGAGCGTCAAGATAACTGGGCGTCCTTTCTACCGATAGCAGAATTCGCGCACAACAACTGGCCCCATGAAGCAACAAGGAAGTCCCCATTCTCGCTCCTCATGGGATATGACCCACACGCTGATTGGCTCGATAAGCCATCACCCATCCCACAGATCACCACGAGGCTCGAACAATTCCAAGAAGCCCGGAAAGAAGCCCATGATCTTATCAAAAAGGCACAATCTATGTGGGTCAAACATCGGGACACCCCCAAATTCCAAGAAGGAGATTACGTATGGCTGGAAGGACGACACTTGCGAACCAATCAACCGACGCCCAAGCTGGCAGCTCGAAGGCACAGACCCTTCAAAATTACATGGATTCTGTCACCGGTCAACTACCAGTTGGAGCTTCCCACACAGTGGAGCATACACCCTGTATTCCACATCGATCTTCTCACACCCTACCGCGAAATGCCGATGCACGGAGAAAATTTCCAGTGCCCACCGCCGGATTTGGTGGAAGGAGAAGAAGAATACAAAGTCGAGAAGGTTCTAGACCATTGGCATTTCGGCAGGAGACGGCATCTGCAATACCTGATCAAATGGAAGGGCTATCCCGACTCGGAAAATCAGTGGATCAATAAGGATGACGTATTCGCTGATGAGGCTATAGCTGAGTATCATTCATTGAATCCCCGAACGTCAAGAGACTTAAAAGCTCGAAGAACGTCGCTACTTCCCCCATCATCCTCTCACAACTCTCATCCTGGCTTCTTCAATTCCCTTTTCGCAACCATGTCCATTCCCGCTGCCACCGATGCCATCGCTCGCGTTGCCTCAAACACGAGCCCCATCACCCACCAAGAGCTCGTCGACGCCCTCCAAAGCCTCGTCCCCGCCGAATACACCCCCGACACCAGCAACCCAGCCAGCTGGTGGTTGGTCACCGACGATGGCCAACGACTCAACACTGTCCCGCTCACGACGCCCGAAGTCGATCGGCTTCATGCAGCTCTCTGTGACAGTGAGGTGTCCTCACCTCGACCTCTCCCAGTCCGAGTGGAGCAGTGGGTCGAAGAGCCCATCACAGGCGAAGTTATGATGGCGAGATTGGAAGCGGGAGCAGCAGTGGAGGCAAGTAGCAGAGGCGTGGAAGGAGCAAATTCAGAGGGCGACCGAACGGCGATCAGAGATGATGGCACGGAGGAAGGCCGGAGCCGTAGAGCGGATGAGACGATATTGGAGCAGGCGAGAGGCAGCCTCCACGACTACTACCCAGATGAGCATCCGCTCATCGTCACTGCCACCGACACTGACAACCCTAACGAGACCCCCTACGCCTGCGACACCACTGGGTGTCCGCTGTACCAAGGAGGAGTCCGAGTCGATGCTCCTCCCCTCTTCCCCACTCTCCAACTCCGACACCGCACGCTAGGGCCCCCACCTCATGGTTACAAGTACAACCGTGGGGAGGACTTCGTCCACTACCCAATCACCGATGGACAGGGGCGCACCCGTCAAGCCGCGTACACCCAGATCATCATGAACGTGGACCCCCTGGTGCTGGGACTGGTGGAGGACAGCGAGAAGGTGTACTCCAAGCCGCTGTACGCGGAACCGCAGGTTCGGGCCCGAGGTAAGCCCCACTACCCCCAAGAGGACCTCATTGTATTCGCAGGCAGCTATCACGACCGCCCCCGCTTCAATTGCGCCCTCGAGGAGCTGCACGACGTGAGCCTCAAGGCTGAGGTACACCGGTACTGGTCTTATGCGTACAAGGCAGAGCGGATGGAGCAATGGCTTCATCAACTCGCCGCCGCATTGGGGAACGTCAAGGGGGAGCTTGCCCGTAGCAAGTTCCGGTTGGAGATGGCCAACACGTTGGATCGGGTGGAGGAGACGCAGGCTGGATGGATGGGAGGAACCGGAGATCGCCGACGGCATGGGCACCGTACCTGAAAAGGGGGTGATGTAACGGATGGACTCGAAGTACGATACGAAGAACGAAGTGGACTCTTACTATACGGTTATGACTACGATAGTAAGTAGGAATTAGTCATGGACTTTACGGATCAGTCAGCAGGAGGAGTACTAGCATGTGATAACTAGTATTACTCATTCCTAGGATAGCGGTAGTAGGGTTCGAGCTACTTATGCTAGAGGGCATTACTTATGAGAGGAGCTTTAAAGCTACCTCTACAATATGTATAAATAGTGGGACGCAAAGACCAAGATACACCATCTTGGTCTTCTTCGAATACCACTCACTTCCCTTCTGAAGTCCCTCCAAAGTGGCCTTCGTGCCTTCAGCCCTTGAGCATCGTATTCCTGACCTTTGTGTCTAGGACACTGGCACTCTCAAGTCACCAACTTGGAGTTGCCTTAGTATTGCTTGGACGAATACTGTGGATCGTCTTGGTTGTCTTTTACGGGATTACCGAGACTCTAAAAGGGTCGCACAAATCTGCTAAGTCGTGAACGCCGTCATACGAAGTCCAAGTCAGACTAACACTGTGGTAGCGTTATAGCGTTCCAATTTTTCGTGACCAGTCTAGGAGAAGATAGAATGATATTCGGCTACCCATGGTTCGAACAAGAAAACCCAGTCATCGACTGGAAGAAACAAGAGTTAAAAGGAGAACCTATCACTATCCTAACTGGAGGATATCATTTTAGAAAAAAGCGACACCAAGAAGCAAAAATTGCGACAACTACCACAACCTTCGACCCAGTAAAAGAAACAGAAATACCAGAAGAATACCAACTCCACCATAAAGTATTCTCTGACGAAGAAGCACAACGCTTCCCCCCAGAAAGAGAAGAAGACCACCCCATCACACTGTGCCCAGATGCACCTAATAAAATCAACTGTAAAATATACCCGCTCCCCCCCCCAAGAAGACAAGGCATTAAAAGCGTACCTAGAAGAAAACCTAGCCAAAGGATACATCTACGAAGGAAGCTCCCCTTATGCGTCATCCTTCTGTTGAGACGTCACAAATTGAAGTGTGATGTCTCGTGGGATATGATTAAGTCATTCCCTTCCTTATACGGTATCTGACCCTTATGGTTAGATTATGGACTTCCGGACTTGTACGGACCGGTTATTGTTTATCTTTATTTTGTAGTTCCTTATAAGGTTCTCCTTGTTCTTATTGTTAAGATACCGATTACATCCGCATTAGGCGGTTCTATTGTTCTCTGCCCTCCAATGGCATTTCTCCCTCTGGCGCACAGACCAGGTGCATTTTGTTTGAGTCACCAGTGCGCACAGACCATTATTAGCTAAGCGTCCTGTATATAAGGTCTGCTGTTTTCGCCCTCACACTTCAGAGTTTCTTCATCCTCTGAAGTGTAAGTTCCTCTTTACTACTAAGCCTCTACCTTACGCTGACAGTACTATAGTTACTTTTGTGTCTTAGGTGTGTTGCGCTGCTAATAGAGTTTCTTCATCCTCTGAAGTTTACTTTTGTGTCTTAGCTTTTGCTATCTCTATCTCGCTGTTAGTGCTGCCCGCTCAACAGGTTATGGGCCCTGGACGCTCATACTAACAGTCATGTTCCAGATCTACCTCGTGTCACTTGCTCTCTCTGCATCCACACACTTGTTGCCTTATCTCCCACTCAGTGAGCATCCTCTATCCTCTTCTCTCGACACATTCCTTTCTTGTCCACCGGCATTATTTAAATGTCGTGCCAATACTGGCTAGCCTTCATATGAAGGTTCTCGCGAAAGGCGCTAGGGAGCTGTTAAGTCAGCAGACGCGACCTTAAGTTCCCCTGTGCGCATTTCCTCACTACTTATTTTCTGCCTCCCGGTTTTCGTCCGGATTTATTAGGCCAATAGGGGAAGACCCTTGCGGCTATAGGCCACCTTAATGGTTGGGAGATACTCGGTTAATACCTGGGTCTCTTTAAGGGGTGTGAAGGCCTGGTTAATAGTCAAACCCAGAAGTCCTTCCCTCTGATACAACTAGGGGTCGCTACTATAAGTAAAAGTACTATACATCAGTGCTAAGACCCTTAATGGTCTGGTCTAGAGACTCCACAGACGGCAATTGGAAATGATGCTGGAGTTGATCCTCATCTTTCCTCTTGGAACTCGCTGTTGGCTCATCTCTAGGGCACTGCCCCTCTTAGGGCTACCAGTGAACCTGAGTAGCCCCTGAGGACTGCCTAAAGGTTAGGACACGTTCTCCGGGAAACCCTTCGCCGGGAAGTACCCCAGACGTGACTCTGCTTGACCCTGATTAAAGCTATCACTAAGACTGCTTGCCCTTCTAAGCAAGGTCCATGTGGTAACAGGCTAGTCCTAAGAAGGGGTTTAGTTTACACTACCTAAGTACTTTTTACAAGTTGGTACTCCAAAAGTCGCACACGTGGGGCGTGACACCTTGAGTGTTACGGAGTATAGCGCTCTTATGGCTGGACCGCTACCTTTCCTATCAAGATCTGGACTGGTTCTGACTGCTCCTCGGAACCAGATTTTTACACTCAAACATCTCAAATGGCTCAATTCACTCTTGTCTTCCCTCCCTCCGTTCAGCTCGCCAAGTTGGACGGGACTAATTGGCAGTCCTGGGCTCAAACATTTACTTCTCTCATGTTGATGAATGGTTGCTCCAGGCACCTCACGCATGACAACCCTGGGGCCATCCCCCAACACCCTGCCCCTGCCGCGGGTGCGGGTGGCCCCACGGGACCCACTGATGCAGGACTTGCCATGATAGCCTTGTGGCAGAAACAAGAGGAGGTCATCATTGGCCTCTTATATCTGTCTGTCACAACGGAGGTGTTGTCTGGGATAACCTCCCAAATCCTTTTCCCAACTGTACACGACAAGTTTGAACAGTTGGAGGCCTTGTATGGTGCGGTTGGCTCTATGGCCACCTTCAATTTATGGGTTGGCTTGGTGAACACCAAGCTGCAGGAAGGGCACCCCTTCCTCCCTCAGCTCCAAAAAATGCTGGACCTGAGGAATACCCTTCAGGAGAACGGGATGGCGGTCTCAGACATGCAAATGTCTTTCATACTTCTAGATGCCCTCCCTCCTTCCTATTCCACTATCGCCGGCACCATACTGGCCACTGGCCCCCCTGCCAATCTACTTCCTCAGGACCTGATCAATAGGTTCATCAATGAGGAATCACGACTCTCCGGTCCCTCCGCCACCCTTAATAAGGTGGCCCCTATCAACCGGGCCTCTGGTTCGCGCCCCCCAAAGGCGCAATCATCGCCCAATTCCAGCAGTTCCGCTTCGGTGGATATTATCTGCCATTACTGTCACAAGCCCGGCCATAAAAAGCCGGACTGTTTTAAATTAAAAAGGGACCAGGAGAACGCCAAGAAGGGGAAGGCTGGGCAGCTGAGAAAAGCTGCCCAAAATCTCATTGTCGCCGCGCCGGAGGCTATTCCGGCAGATAGACTAAATTCTACAATACCTGTACAAAAGAGCCAACTGTTTACAATAGTCAATGGCTCTGGCAAAATAGAGGAGGTGCATGAAGCACCTCAGGTTTCCCTTTACATGATGCGTGATAAAACCGCGCATATAGAGTCAAGATGGATGATGGATAGTGGAGCCTCAACACATTTTACGCCATATATTGAAGACTACGATACCTATACATCTCACGAAGGTATCGAAGTTCTGCTAGGAGATAGCTCTCTCTTAAAGAGCGTTGGAACGGGTACCATAACAATCCGAACCAACAGAGGCTACGACCTCAAAATCTCCAATGTGTTACATCTCCCAAACACGCATTCACGCATCCTCTCCACAAGTGCCCTAACAGAAAAGGGCGCCTTAGTTTCATTTGACTCTACCTCCTTTACAATTAGCTACAAAGGGGAAACCATAGCGGAAGGACACAAGGCTGCCAATTTATATTGGCTTGACAGTCACAAACTAAATACTGTCAAAGCACCTGCATCTGCCAGCCTTGATGTCTGGCACAAGCGCATGGGACATATGTCCAAAGAAGCGCTGAAGACGCATGCTCCCGAGGCTGTTAAAGGCCTCGTTATAAACAATGAACCAGAGGAGACGGGACCATGCCACGGCTGTGAGCTTGGAAAATCCACTCGCCTTCCTTTCCCTGCTTCCATGAAGCGTGCAGAGGATCACCTCGAGATCGTCCATAGTGACCTTGTTGGACCCCTTCAAAGTAATTCTATTCAGGGGAACAAATACTTTGCCACCTTCATAGATGACTTCTCAAAAGCAGCAGTCGTCATCTTCTTGAAGTCAAAAGATCAGTTTAAGGACGCCTTCCTACACTATAAGGCGTGGGCTGAAAAACAACTCAACAAGCCCATTAAATCCTTACATTCTGATCGAGGTGGCGAGTATGTCAATCACGATCTCAAGCACATACTTTTGGAAGCAGGCATTGAGCATCGCCTTACTATGCCTTATTCTCCACAACAGAATGGGAGAGCTGAGCGTTTTAACCGTACGGTTATGGAAAAAGGCACTAGCATGCTTCACCATGCAGGCCTTAGCCTCGGCTTTTGGGAGTCAGCAGTTGAAACTGCTGTACATATTTATAATCGCACTCCCACTCGTTCTAATAAGTGGAAAACTCCGCTAGAGCTCTGGAACGGTACGGTTCCAGACGTCTCTTACTTTAGAGTATTTGGCTGCAAAGCCTACTATCACGTACCAGAACACAACCGGCAAAAATTAGATCCTAAAGCAAAGGAGGCCATGTTTGTGGGCTATGAAGCTCTTTCTAAGGGCTACAAACTATGGGACAGACATAGCCGACGCTTCGTCTCTTCTCGAGATGTTACGTTTGACGAAAGCGTTTTTCCGTCCCGCGGTGACCTGATCCCTCACCAATACACTTCACCAGTGCCGGAGCAGGAGGTATTTGACTCCACCGGCGGTAACATTTACATAAGAGTGCTTGATCAGCCTCTACCAGCTGTTGCCACAGCACCTCAGGCGCCGCCAGTCAGTGTGGCCCCGCCTACTATACAGGTGCCGGAGGAAGCCCCTCCGCAGGAACAACAGCCTAGCACCCCACCCAGCAATCACCCCGCCCCAGAAGATCAGACTATATATCAGACCCCACCCTCTGCACCCCCTACGACTACCCCTCCTCGTCCTTCGCGCTCTAGGCGCAACTGGCCACCTATGGTGACCCAGCCGATACCTGCCCCTAATTTCAATAGGGATATCAGTCCTCCTGCCGAGACTCCTAGGAGTCCCAGGACTGAGCAGGTGTCTTCGCCTCCTCGCCCTAGGCGGAGCACAAGGACGAGGCGTCAGAATCCTCGCTATTACAATGAGGACAATGACGAGTTTATACAAGGAAGCAGTAGGCTTACTATGATGGACTTGCTGAATGCGGCAGAGGCCCCTGGCTATAGGGATCCTCAGACCTTCAGGCAAGCCATGGAGTCTGATTACGCCGACCAGTGGCAAGAGGCATGCCAATATGAACTGGATGCCTTGGAAAAGCTACAGGTCTGGCGGCTGGAACCCCTTCCTGCTGGAAGGAAGGTGGTGAAGTGCAAGTGGGTCTTTAAAAAGAAAGCAGATGGACGCTTTCGTGCTAGGCTGGTGGCAAAAGGGTTCACCCAACTAGAGGGGGTGGACTTTGACGAAACCTTCAGTCCAGTTGCCCGATTTGAGTCCTTACGACTACTGTTGGCGTTAGCCACTTTGGAGGATTGGGAGATCCACCAAATGGACGTCAAATCGGCTTTCCTTCACGGAGAACTGGACGAAGAAATCTACATGGAGCAGCCCGTAGGTTTCGTCACAGCTGGCCAAGAACACTTGGTGTGCCGGCTTCAGAAAGCCCTTTACGGTCTGAAGCAGGCTTCCCGCGCGTGGAATCTACAGTTCCACGGAGTTCTTAGTGAACTCGGCTTTACGCGGACGTACTCTGATGCAGGAGTATACGTATATCATCTCCAAGAGGAGGGTGATGTACTCTTCGTCATCTTATATGTAGATGATATTACTATACTGGGCAACTCATTAGATAAGATCAATGATCTGAAGGCATCTCTATCAAGTCGATATGAGATGACCGATCTGGGAGAGATTGAATCATATCTCGGTGTTAACATCACCAGAGATCGTGCCAACCGCACTATGACAATCAACCAGTCAGATTACATCTGCGATGTGGTTGAAAGGTTTGGAATGAGGGATTCCAACCCAGTATACACTCCTCTTCCCTCTGGCGCGGAGGCTCACTTGATCAAATACGAAGATCAAGCCTCTACTTCTGAGATTAAGAAGTATCAACAGATAATCGGGTCTCTGCTATATGCGCAGATTGGAAGCAGACCTGACATCTCCTTCGCTGTTGCGCGCCTCAGCCAATTCGCTTCCAATCCCTCTCAGCAGCATCTGCGCCTAGCCAAATACGTGTTAGCTTACCTTAATACTACAAAGGACTACGCGTTGCGCTACTCTGGAGGGAATGGTGGAGAAGGCCTTCATGGCTACTGCGACTCTTCCTGGGGTGACCAGGAAGATCGCCACTCCACCACTGGCTACGTCTACCTACTTGCGAATGGTGCTATCTCATGGTGCACCAGAAAGCAAAAGACGGTAGCACAGTCCACCACAGAAGCTGAGTACATGAGCCTCGCTGAGGCTGCAAACCAAGCTCAGTGGTATAGGACGTTCCTAGAGGAACTGGGGTATGAGGTCTCCTCCCCCATACCTCTTCACTGTGACAACAAGGGCGCTGTAGACTTAGCCCTGAACCCAGTCACTGGGAGACGGTCCAAACACATCCCCATCAAGCACCACGCTGTCAGGGAGTATGTAGAAAACAAGGTGATACACCTGATACGTACTCCAACGAAGGACATGGTAGCAGACGGACTTACTAAGTCTCTACCAAGGGAAACCTTCGAGAAGCTGGTTAATGATGTTGGGTTGATATGATGGAGAAAAGTGTGGATAGGATCCACATCTATCAGAAATTTGGGTTGATGGACCTTTTATAAGGTTGCCGATGAAGTGTCAAGGCAGAATAAGATTCGCTCTTATCCCTGCAGAAGAGAGTCCTTTCTCTCTGTCTTATATGGAGTTATACACAGCACTTCAAAAAGTCGTCCTTTATGACGCATGAAGTAAAGTGCTCAAGGGACTTCAATCCCGAACTCCTATAACCCTCTTGCATAGTTCTTATGTTGAGAACTTGCAAAGGACTCTCACACAGTTCTTATGTTAAGAACTTGTTGAAACTTGACATACGCTCTCATCACCATCTACCACCTATTCTTATCTCCAGAATGGACTGCCTCAATCATGGAGGGATGTTGAGACGTCACAAATTGAAGTGTGATGTCTCGTGGGATATGATTAAGTCATTCCCTTCCTTATACGGTATCTGACCCTTATGGTTAGATTATGGACTTCCGGACTTGTACGGACCGGTTATTGTTTATCTTTATTTTGTAGTTCCTTATAAGGTTCTCCTTGTTCTTATTGTTAAGATACCGATTACATCCGCATTAGGCGGTTCTATTGTTCTCTGCCCTCCAATGGCATTTCTCCCTCTGGCGCACAGACCAGGTGCATTTTGTTTGAGTCACCAGTGCGCACAGACCATTATTAGCTAAGCGTCCTGTATATAAGGTCTGCTGTTTTCGCCCTCACACTTCAGAGTTTCTTCATCCTCTGAAGTGTAAGTTCCTCTTTACTACTAAGCCTCTACCTTACGCTGACAGTACTATAGTTACTTTTGTGTCTTAGGTGTGTTGCGCTGCTAATAGAGTTTCTTCATCCTCTGAAGTTTACTTTTGTGTCTTAGCTTTTGCTATCTCTATCTCGCTGTTAGTGCTGCCCGCTCAACACCTTCTTCTTCAGAAAGAAAACAGACGGAGGGCTGCGCCCCATCATCGATTATAGACCCCTAAATGCTTGGACAGTAAAAGACACTTACCCCCTGCCGCTCATATCCGATATCCTAACAAACCTACATGGGAAGACACTGTTCTCCAAGTTTGACATCAGATGGGGGTACCACAACATCCGCATCAAGGAAGAAGACCAATGGAAAGCGGCCTTCAAAACACCCAGAGGATTGTTCATACCCAGAGTTATGACCTTTGGCCTCACAAATGCACCAGCTACCTTTGCAAGAACAATGAGCAGAATACTTCGACCACTCATGGACAAGTACCCAAAAGAGTTGTTCGTCTATATGGATGATGTCTTAATAGCCACAGAAGAAGACACTACGTGCCACAGACAGATTGTCCACTCGTTCCTGGAAATATGTGAAAAGGAATCCTATTTCCTCAAAGTGTCCAAGTGTGTATTCGAACAAAGAAAAATCCACTACCTAGGAATTGTGATAGATGGATCAAACATCAAAATAGACCCAAAGAAAGTAGAGGGACTAAAAGAATGGCCAAGAGACATCAAATCAGTCAAACAAGCAAGAAGCATACTAGGGACACTAAGCTACCAGCGCCCCTTCATCCCCAACTTTGCCCACTTAGCAAGGCCTATCACAGACACAATAAAAACAAAGGAAGGCCCGTTCAAATGGACAGAAGAGGTGAAAGAGGCCCTAGAAACCCTCATTGCACTTGTATGCAAAGATCCAGTCCTGTGCCAACCGGACATGAACAAACCCTTTGAACTAGAAGTGGATGCCTCCACTTTCGCCACAGGAGCGATCCTCACACAGAGGGATGACAGAAACAAACCCCAAGCAATAGGCTACTTCTCAAAGTCCTTCTCAGAAGTGGAGCGCAATTATGACATCCATGATAGAGAACTCTTAGCAGTCATCTGAGGCCTAGAACACTGGAGACACCTACTTCTGGGATCACCCCATGAAATCACGGTGTTTACAGACCACAAGAACCTAGAATACTACCAACACCCTCGCCAAATCAACAGGCGAGTCGCAAGATACATTCCCAGACTGGCGGACTATCACATCAAACTCCACCACAAACCCGGAGCCCAGAACCATGCAGACACCCTATCTAGACGCCCAGATCACGACACAGGGGAAGAAGACAACAGTAACATAACAGTCTTAACCCCAACCATCTTTGCAAACTCCGTACTCTCCATATGGATAGATGACCGCGTCATGGCACACCAATTGGACCACCCTGCCACTCTAGACGAATGGGCTGCCCCCTTTCAACTAGTGAAGCATGGAAAATACTGGTGGAAAGGCGACAAACTTATGGTTGTGGACAACACACTGCTAAAGAGGGGGGTAATTTCCCTGTTTCACAACACAAAGACCGCAGGTGTAACGCTACCACGGCGTTAGTCCGACTTGGACTCTGTACAAGGGCGTTCACGACTTAGCAGAATGTAGAGACCCTTTCAGAGTCTCCGTAAGTCTGTAGAAAACGACTAAGGTGATCCAGAGTATTCATCCCAATAGTACTAAGGCAAATCCGAGTTGATGACTTGAGATTGCCAGCATCCTAGACACGTAGGTCAGGAATCCAAGGTCTTTGTAGAGTTAGAGGCGCGAAGGCCCAAAGAGATGAAGAAGAGAAGGCAAGTGGTATTGAAGAAGACCAAGATGTCTTGTCTTGGTCTTCGCGAGCCACTACTTATACATATTTCAGAGGTAGCTTTAAAGCTCCTCTTCGAGTCATGTCCAATAGCCTAAGTAGCTCAAACCCTACTACAGCTATCCCAGTATCGAGTCATACCAACTATCACATGCTAGTACAACTGATGCTGACTGATGCATAAAGTCCATGACTAATTCCTACTTACTAATGTAGCCATAACTGTATAGTAAGAGTCCCACCTCGTCTCCGTATCGTATCGTAACATCACCCCCTTTTCAGGTGCGGCACCCACGCCGCCTGCGACTTCCTGCTCCGCCCATCCATCCCGACTGTACCTCTTCTACATGATCCAGGGTGTTTGCCATTTCGAGGTGGAACTTGCTGCGCGCCAGTTCCCCCTTGATACCTCCCAATGCGGCGGCCAGCTGATGGAGCCACTGCTCCATGCGCTCGGCCTCGTACACATAGGACCGGTAGTGATGGACCTCGGCCCAGAGGCTCGCGTCGTGCAGCTCCTCGAGGGCGCGATCGAAGCGAGGGCAGTTGTGATAGCTGCCGGCGAAGACCATGAGGTCCTCCTGGGGGTAGTGGGGCTTACCTCATGCCCTCACCTGCGGCTTGGCGTACAACGGCTTTGAGTACACCTTCTCGCTATCCTCCACCGATCCCAACACCAGGGGGTCCACGTTCATAATGACTTGAATGTAGGCGGCTTGCTGGGTATGCCCCTGTCTGTCGGTGATGGGATAGTGGACAAAGTCCTCTCCCCAGTTGTATTTGTATCCATGAGGGGGCGGCCCTACTGTGCGGTGTCAGAGTTGGAGCAGGGGGAAGAGGGGAGGAGCATCGGCTCGGACTCCTCCTTGGTACAGCGGACGCCCCTTGGTGTTGCACGCGTAGGGGGTTTCGCGGGGGTCGTCAGTATCGGTGGTGGTGACAATGAGTGGGTGCTCATCTGGGTAGTAGTCTTGGAGGCTGCCTCTCGCCTGCTCCAATATCGTCTCATGCGTTCTACCGCCCCTTGTTTCCGCCGCTCCATCATCTCCGACCGCCATTCGGTTGCCCTCCGAAGCTGCTCCTTCCTCCAATCCTCTGCCACTTGCCGCCACTTCTCCTCCCGCTTCCATTCTTGCCATCATAACGTCGCTGGTGACAGGCTCCTCGACCCACTGCTCCACTCGGACTGGGAGAGGTCGAGGTGAGGAATCCTCGCTGCTGCAGAGAGCTGCGCGAAGCCAATCAACTTTGGGCATCGTGAGTGGGACCGTGTTGAGGCGTTGCCCATCTTCAGTGACAAGCCACCAACTAGTGACGTTGCTGGTGTCAGCAGCGTGCTCCGCGGGGAGGAGACTTTGGAGAGCCGTGATGAGCTCTTGATGGGTGATGGGGCCCGTGTTTGAGGCAACACGAGTGATGGCGTCGGCGGCAGAGGAAACGGACATTGTTGTGAGTATGGAAGAGAAGAAGCCAGAATGGTAGAGGGAGAGTGATGGAGGCTTTGACGATATCCTTCGAGCTTTTAAGTCTCGCATCGAGCGGGGATTCAGACGTTGATACTCAGCTAGTGCCTCGTCTGCAAACACATCATCTTTGTCGACCCACTGATTTTCCGAGTCGGGGTATCCCTTCCATTTGATCAGATACTGTAGACACCGTTTCTTGCTGGAGTGCCGATGGTCCAGAACCTTCTCGATCTCGTATTCCTCTTCTCCTTCCACCAGATCCGGTGGTGGACGCTGGAAATTTTCTCCGTGCATCAGCGTTTCACGATAGGGTGTGAGAAGATCGATGTGGAACATGGGGTGTATACTCCACTGCGTGGGAAGTTCCAATTGGTAGTTAACCGGCGATAAGATGCATGTGATTTTGAAGGGTCCATGTCATCGTGCCGCCAACTTGGGTGTGGGTTGATTGGTCCTCAGGTGGCGTCCTTCTAGCCATATGTAATCTTCTACTTGAAGCTTGGGAGTATTTTGGTGTTTGACCCACATAGATTGTGCCTTTTTGATGAGATCGTGGGCTTCTCTTTGGGCTTCTCGGAATTGCTCGAGCCTCGTGGTGATCTGTGGGATGGGAGATGGCTTATCGAGCCAATCAGCGCAAGGATCATACCCCATAAGGAGTGAAAATGGGGACTTCCTTGTTGCTTCATGGGGCCAGTTGTTGTGCGCGAATTCTGCTATGGGTAGGAAGGCTGCCCAGTTATCTTGACGCTCGTTGGCCCAGAACCGTAGGTATTGTTCTAGCCATTGATTAGTTCTTTCCGATTGTCCGTCTGTTCAGGGATGGTAAGCCGTTGAGATGTTCTGCTGTATTCCAAGGATTCGGCATAGTTCTCTGGTGAATTTCGATGCAAACCGGGGATCTTGGTCGCTGATGATTTCGAATCGTTTGAAGATGTGAGTGGCATAGAGTCCGGTGGTTTCTTCGGCTGTGATTTCTTCATTGCAGGGGATGAATACTGAGGCCTTGCTACAGTCATGGTCCGTTACGGTCAAAATGGTGTCGTGCCCTTGTGATACTGGGAGTTTTGTGATGAAGTCGAGTGCAATGGTTTCGAACGGGAGTGCGTCTTCTCGGGGTGTGATAGGTACTAGGGGAGCTTTCGTGGGTCGGGTATTGACCTTGTGTCTCTGGCAGTCGGCGCAGCCTCGTATGTAGTTTCGGACGTCCAGTTTCAGTTCCGGCCACCAGTACCTTCGCTCTACCAGTCTTGTGGTTCGCATAATTCCGGGGTGTCCATGTACCAGTGGGTCATGGTGTGCAGCGATGAGCTTTCGTTTTTCATCTAGTGATCCGGTGATGACGTACTTCCCTTGTCAGTACCATGCTCCGTTGACGAGCTTCAACTGGTGTGGGTCTACCCAGTAACGTAGAAATATCTCTGTTTGAGGGGGGTCTTGCGTCACTTGTACCGTGGTTGTCCTTGCGAATATGTCTTCTGGTAGTACGATTACGTTTTCGTTGTCTCGTTCTCCTTGATCGTAGTCCGGTCGTCGAGACAGCGCGTCGGCTTGGCCATTCTTTTTGCCTGGGATGTGGTGAATTTCGAAGTTGTACTCCATTAGTTCAAGTACTTCCCTGGCGACTCTTCGACTTATTTTCTGTGGTAGTTTCCAGTACTGGAGGTTCATGTGATCGGAGTATATTTTGATCTTGTGTGGCGATCCGGCTAGTAATGGTCTCCAGTGTCTGAGTGCCTTAACGATTGCTAGGAGTTCCAGATCGTATATGTCATAGTTTTGTTCTGCTTCATTGAGTGTGGCGGAATAGTACCCGATCGGGTGTCGCTTGCTGTCTTCTTTCTTCTGGAGTAGGACTGCGCCTGTTGCAAATCCTGAGGCGTCTACTTCTAGTTCAAATGGGTCGTCGAGTTTGGGGTGAGCGAGTACCGGCTCCTCTGTGACTAGAGCTCTAAGTTTTCGGAAGGCTTTGTCTTCCTCTTCTGTCCATCTCCATTCTGTATCCTTTCTCGTTAGTTTGTTGAGGGATTTGGTGTAACGCTACCACGGCGTTTAGCTCGACTTGAGCTCGTAGAAAGGCGTCCACTACTTAGCTGGTCGTAGGTACTCTTGTAGTGTCTCGATAAGACCGTAGAAAACGACTAAGGCGATCCACACTATACGCCCAGTCAGTATCAAGGCAACTCCGACTTGTCGTGTCGAAAGGGCCAGACTCCTAGACTCGAAGGTCAGGACCAAGGGCAGTATTGTCTCCCAGGAATAAGGGGAGTTTCACGAGTTCCCTCCTAGAGATAGAGGATGAGAGTGGTATTGGAAAGAAGACCAAGATAGCGTATCTTGGTCCTCGCAACCCACTATTTATACATGTTTCAGAGGCAGCTTTGAAGCTCCTCTCCAAGGTAACTACTACTAGCGATAATAGCTCGAACCCTAGTATCGCTATCCTAGTAATGAGTCATAGTAACTATCACATGCTACTACGACTCCTGCTGACTGATGACAAGTCCATGACTAATCTACGCTTACTATCGTAGTCATAACCGTATAGTAAGCGTTCACTTCCGACCTCGTACCGTAATCAGAGTCCACTGAGCTCGTACCGTGACATTTGGCGTGTGTAGTGAAGCTGCGGATGAAGAGTCGGTAAAAATTGCAGAAGCCTAGAAATGAGCGTACTGTTATGTTTGGCCCTCTGGAACGCGCCACTACGCCACCACGTGACCAAGAAGATTCGTCTCCAGTGCAGTTCGTCGCCTGGAGTCCAGCAAAAGACCCTTTGGATGCCGAAGCGCAAGCAGCAGAAGAAGCCGAGGCTAGGGAACGCCTCTGGAAGTTCCACCAAAGTCGCGCTCTGCACCTGCGCGCAGCTATACTGACCACCCAGTATATGTTCCCACAAGATCCACCCCAACGTCCGGAAGACTAGCGCCCAAATGACATCATTGCCCGTCACGTGACCCTGGCACGTGACCTGGCCTAGAATGCACCAGAAGAGTCCAGATGAGCTTGTGCCTGGATTGGAACGTGTGTTATCGATTGTGCCTGGTTTGTGATCCGTTACCATATTCGTCTTGATTTTTCCGTGCCTCGTCCCTGTGGCTTGATGCGCCCATGGACTGTATGTTTCAGCCACCATCAGTGGCGTTGGACATGTGTTTCCGCAGTTTCCGCAGTTTCCTAGGACCGTTGTATTAGGGTTTCAGCTGAGTTCCAATAGCTCCCCTCACGAGTATAAGTAGCATGTAGAAGCGACCTTAGACGGTAGCTTTGACTTCTTGTATCTTCCGTACAACCTAGTCCGAGTAGTTCCCAGTCCCTCTCTGCTCTCAATCCACCTCCTCTTCTCTCTGCCCTACGTGCCCTCGGAGTTAGCCCAGCATTACAGCAGCGTCCGTACCCTACGCAGACCTCGGAGTGTGTCCCTCTGCTACAGCGGTGTTCCCCCTTCCTCTTCCGATCACGCGACCGATTGATTGAGCGTGCTAGCTCAGCGTATACAAGCGAAGTCATTCATTTCTTTTACCTTTTTGTTGCTATCCGAGTCCTTCAGATCGTCCGTTTCGGACTTATCCTCGATCGACAAGAACGACAGCAAGCGCTAGCTCAAGCGACAGAACAAGAGCGAGTCAACACCTAGGTCGTTAGGAACCCCTGAAGACCGGTCGAGTGCGATCTCCCGAAGTGCGCCCTACGGAGCGTAACACGTACGTCACGGACCTTCGTGGGTGTTGGCCAGTCCTTGATGCCCGAAATTTTTACCGGGTCCATGCATGTTACCCCCTTTTCAAGGATTACCCCCAGGTAATCCATTCGCAGCTTGTGGAAGAGGCATTTCTCCAGTTTGAAGTAGAGGTCGTGTTTCATAGCGACTTGTAGTACGTCGCGTACAGTGTCCTCATGTTCCTGTTGTCCTGCGGGGTCCTTAGTTGCGATGCCTATATCATCCATGTAAACCCGTATGGTCGTGCTCTTGGCCTTGTGTTTAGCGATGGTATCTTGGTAGATAGTGTTCATCATCGTTTGGAAGGTTGCTGGAGAGTTCGTGAGTCCGAAGTACATGACTGTAGGTTCGAAGAGTCCATACCGCGTTTTAAATGCCGCTTTATGCTCATCTCCTTCTTTGATGCGTACGTTGTTATATCCCCACCGGACATCCAATTTTGTGTACGTGTGTGCTTGGCTGAGGTCCATGATGAGATCCGAGATGAGAGGGAGGGGGTACTGATTGCGGATGGTGACGGCGTTTATCTTCCTGTAGTCTTGTACTGGTCGTAGTTTCCCGTCTTTCTTTTTGATGAAGAAGAAGGATGACACGTAGGGGGATTTAGAGGGGCGGATGTACCCCTTCTTCAGTTGTTCGTCCAGGAACTCCTTGAGCTTTCCATCTTCTTCTTGAGTCATGGGGTAGACCTTGCAATCGATCGCGGACGGGGTGCCCTCCTTGAACTCTATGGCATGATCCCATGGTCGAGAAGGGGGGAATCGGTTGGATGCTTCTTCGCTGAAGATCTTTGCGAATTGTTGGTAGGCAGGGGGGAGTTCCACTTTGTTCTGGAACTGTTTGGCCTCGATGGCAAGTTCTGTAGCTGTGGTGTATAAGTGACTTTCCTCCCTCAATTCTATCATAGCGTCTTCCTTTTCTTTTTCCGTCATAATGCTTCCTATAACGTGGTCTTTATTATTGGGATTGATTGATCGGATGACGACAGGGAGCATTTTTTCGTGTATGGTGGCGTATCTCCAATTGATCGTGGGTTTGTAGGTCGCCAGCCAGGGGTATCCGAGTACTAGGTCTTCGTTGCTGAGATTGGTAACCAGAAAGCGCATCTTTCTTTGTTGTTGGTTAGTCTGGACGTCAAGGTCTACGAAGTGGGTGATACTGCCCGCTTTATTTTCCGTGTTGTCTATGTTCCATATTTTCTTTGGTCGGTCTAGGGCTTGTAGCCCCAGACCCATTCTTTTGGCGAAAGAGGGACGTATGAAGTTGTCCATTGCCCCTGAGTCTACTAGCGTTTTAATGTCGGCCATGGCGTAACTTGTACGAATCGAGACTGGAATTTGAAGAGATCGATAGCGAGTCATGATTACAGAGTTACACTTGACTGCCCTCACCCAGGCCGATGGGTTCAGGCGTTCTGAAAACCCTCCTTCCCCCACATCTCTTGGAGGATGAGGTCTTTTACGTCGTCCATTTCTCCTGCCACTCCAGCCAGCCAGTCCTTAGCCCTTTGTTGCGGTGGTGCCGTATTGGCCACTCTAGCTTGTGCAGGTGGTTCTTCCTGCGTGTAATAGTCGGTTTCAGTCATCCGGCTTGTGGTCGTCCTTCGACGTGGCTGTGGGCAGTTTCATGAGAGGTGTCCAGGCTGGTTACAGTTGTAACAAATAACTGTCCTCATGTCTCGGGGCGGAGGTCTTCCTCCTCTTCCATACTCTCCTCTTTGCGGCCTTGGGATGAAAGGCCGGTTGGGGTCTCCTACTTCTGCCACTCTTGCGCGTGTTCTGTCGGCCGAGGTGTCCATTGCGTTTGGGTCGTACCTGGGCGGTGGCGGTCCTCGTGGTGGGCCCCAGTTGGGGGGTTGCGGCCTCTAGCGGGGTTGTGCCGATGATGGGGGTGTCTTGGCTTTGAAGTTATCGAGGCGTGCTTTCATGTGGATGTACTGTTTTTGTCGTCGTAGGGCACACCTTTTCCAGTCTTCGAACGTATGGGGCTCGTCTAGTTCATATACTTTCATGAACAGGGCTCATGGTAGGCCCGCCGTAAATTGATCGATGGTTTGGCGATCGTTTAAGTTGTAATGAGCTTTCCTTGCTAGTTGCTCGAATTGGACTACGTACGCGTCAATGTCTTCTCCAGTCATTTTCACCCCTTTTTGTAATTCTGCTTGGGCCTGCTCTTCCTCGAGTATATTCGAGAATCTTTTGGCGAATTCCACCGCGACGTGATTCCACAAGGTCTGGGAGTATTGGCTTACACCCCGTCATACTTCTCGGTTTAGCCATTCTAGTATGGTTAGCGTCCACTCGCTAACGTTGATTCCTTTTACGTATCCCAGAAAGAGGAGAGATCGTCGATATTCATTTTGCATGATGGGGGCGTCCAGGTTCATTCCCCAGTACACGTGCCATTGCGTAAGGAAGGCCTCGTATTTAGTACGGTCTCCGTCGAATATGGTCGGGGGTTCACCTGATAGTCTGTCCGATCTGTGTCCTGCTCCTGCTCCCAGTGGTGGTCCTCCTCCTGGGGGCCCACCTCCTCCTCCTGGTGGTCTTCCTCCTCCTGGGAATCCTCCTCCCGTTGGTCCTTGTCCCGGGAATCCTCCTGGGAGCCCTCCTGGTGGTGGTGGAGGTCCTTCTGGTGGGTCTGGTTGATCCGGTCCTATGGCTCGGAAGATTGCTGCGTCGTCTGCTGTCATTCGGTGTCCCATGCTGGGGTGTATGGGATTGAGGATGGCCTCTGCTTCTTCCCGTATGTGCCTTACTTCTTCTGTCGCCATTGTTTCGGTTGCTGTGGCCATCGGACTTCGTATGTGAATCTCTTCGGGTACTGTGATGTGTAGGGACTCAGCTATGTGGGCTAGTAGACTTGAATCGTCTCCTGTTCCTGGACGGATTTCGCTTTCTGTGGCGGTGTGTTCTTCGGCCGGTTCTTCGTGGCTTGATTCTGATGGTGCTTGTTCCCTTGGTTGTTCTTCTTCTCCTTCTTCACTGCTGCTGTCTCCGTCTAGTGATCCCCAGTCGTCTCCGTGGAGTTCTCTCAAGTTGATGTCACAGCGGTAGTGTCTTCCGGCTGGTCTGACGATGTCCCACCGATTTTCTATGGGGTTCCACGTAACTTCTGTCCAACAGAAATTGGAGTAGTTGAACTCAACTGGTCGGTATCTGATAGCTTCTCCTGGAAAGTCCACGAAATATCCGGTGTTTCCTCTGTATTCTCTCCACCTGGCCACGCCTAGGAATCTTCGTGGTACGGATCGTTCTCCTCTGGTGTCGAGGCTGTAGGTTCGAAAGTTTCTCCACTGGTCTCTTGTGGTGAACGCCACGATTGGAAGATCTTGGTCTTAATGTAACGCTACCACGGCGTTTGTGATGACTCACTGTCACTCGACAGGGAATCACGACGAAGGCGGAAAACCGGAGGTTGAAGACGAAGGAGGCGGGGGCGGAGTCTCGGAGGGGAGGCACTTGGCTCGCTTGACAGTACTTAGCACTCAGCTAAGGGGTAGTGGCGCTTGTTGGCGGGGTGGTGTCCGGCAACTGAAGGGGCACTTAAGACAGGAGAGGAGGCAAGTGGAGGATGTCACAAGTGGACAGTCTGAGGGACTGTCCGTTGTATTGCGCTAGCTTATATACCTAAGGACATGGTCTGTGCGTAGGTTTAGGGCAGGCTTAGGGCCGCCTGACGGGTGCTGCGGAATGCTGCGCAATGGAACATTCGAGAGACATCTAAGAATAGTGTCCAATCAGATAATTTGTAGGAGTGGTACGACTGCTCCGCAGTCGGTGATGCAATATGACGCCATAAAGGTGTGACTGCTCCGCAGTCCAATCGGATAAATCCGAGAAGTGGTACGATCTTTAACTCTAGACTGTCAGGTGACTCCAGACACGTGTACCAGTCATGTGTTTGATAAACAGAGAGTAATCACGTGATCGATCACGTGATCGTCGGAGTATGAAATTGGAACTCCGACTTCGGATTTCCCCTTTAGGAAGGTGATTACCTAAGACCGGGCCGGCACGGACCGGTCTTAGACGCCCGAGTCACGACCTGAGTTTATAGGTTCGTGACAGCGTTAGTCCGACTTGGACTCTGTACAAGGGCGTTCACGACTTAGCAGAATGTAGAGACCCTTTCAGAGTCTCTGTAAGTCCGTAGAAAACGACTAAGGCAATCCAGAGTATTCATCCCAATAGTACTAAGGCAAATCCGAGTTGATGACTTGAGATTGCCAGCATCCTAGACACGTAGGTCAGGAATCCAAGGTCTTTGTAGAGTTAGAGGCGCGAAGGCCCAAAGAGATGAAGAAGAGAAGGCAAGTGGTATTGAAGAAGACCAAGATGTCTTGTCTTGGTCTTCGCGAGCCACTATTTATACATATTTCAGAGGTAGCTTTAAAGCTCCTCTTCGAGTCATGTCCAATAGCCTAAGTAGCTCGAACCCTACTACAGCTATCCCAGTATCGAGTCATACCAACTATCACATGCTAGTACAACTGATGCTGACTGATGCGTAAAGTCCATGACTAATTCCTACTTACTAACGTAGCCATAACCGTATAGTAAGAGTCCCACCTCGTCTCCGTATCGTATCGTAACAGCAGGACACCCTGGAATAACAAAGACCCTTTGGATAGTGTCACAAGACTTCTGGTGGCCAAACATGAAAGAAGACATATCCACATATGTAAAAGGGTGTGCCACCTGCCAAGCAAACAAGAACTTCCCTGGAAACCCGAAGCCCCCAATATTCCCCATTAAGACAAACCCAGAAGCCCTCCCCTTTGAAACTATCGCTCTAGACTTCATCACAAAGTTACCACAATCAGAAGGACATGACACCATTCTCACCATCACGGATCATGACTGTTCTAAGGCTGCCTTCTTTATCCCATGCAATGAAACAATTGACGCAGAAGGAGTAGCAAAACTATATGCCAAGACAGTATTACCACACTATGGCCTACCAAGAAGGGTCATCTCCAACAGAGACCCCAGATTCACAGCAAAATTCATCAAAGAACTATGCAGAGTGCTTGACATCGAACAAAACATAAGCACCGCATACCACCCCCAAACAGATGGACAATCAGAATGGACAAACCAGTGGCTAGAACAGTACCTCCGGATGTTCATAAACCACCAACAAGACAACTGGACAGAACTGCTACCACTAGCACAATACACCCACAACTCCTGGCCAAGCGCAACCACAAAGAAAGCACCCTACGAACTAATTCTGGGGTACATCCCAAGGATACACCAACCAGAAAGAATAGCAACAGTCCCAGGAACACAAAAAAGACTAGAACAAATCCAAGAAGCCAGAAGAGCAGCACAAGTGGCAATCACCCATGCCCAGTCACTCTACAAAGACTCCCCTCGTTTCCAACAATATACTGAAGGGGATACAGTATGGCTTGATGCCAAGAACTTGAAGACAACGCACCCCAGTTTCAAACTGTCCCCCAAAAGATATGGACCCTTCAAGGTCACAAAAAGAATCTCCGCCACTACATATGCCCTGAAACTTCCCCATCAGTGGAGGATCCACCCAGTATTCCATGCGTCACTTCTCATGCCACACAAAGAAACATCCATACATGGCAAAAGCTTTACGGAACCTCCCCCGGATCTGATAGAAGGAGAACAAGAGTGGGAAATCGAAAAGATACTAGAAACAAGACGCCACAGGAACCAATTACAGTTCCTGATCAAGTGGAAGGGATACTCCGATGCACACAACAGTTGGGAACCAGAGAAGAACCTCAATGCCCCAGAACTTATTCAGGAACACTTCGAGCGCAACCCCAAAAATGAGGGAGCAAAGAAATGGTTAAAACGAAAAGAAGTAGTTGTACAAACAGTCACCACACTTCCCACTTGCTCAAACACAATTCCCTCTCGCTCCTCCTCTGTAGAACGCCTCGTTGCTCGTGCCATGGAAAGAGGCTCCTTCGACGAGACCCCATCTGTCTCCTCCTCCTCAGACCACTCCCCCCAGCGTGTGTGTTCCTTGTCTCCTACTGTCCACCACCCTCAACCCATCGACCCCACTATGCCAAGCATCATAGAAACAGAAGAAGGAGCAGTCCTCCGTGTCCCTCCAGGATTCACTGCTCCTCCCACTTCAGAAGTTCAGCATGCCAACACCTCTTCCCCAGACCCTAGAAATGCTATCCTCAAGATCAGGGAAATCATTAATGACCCAGCGATGGACGCTCTACCTATCAACTATGATAGGATGCACATCCAGGAGAATGATGATGACCCAGGGTTCCCTTTCTTCATCAATGACCCCTGGAGCACTCGCTATGTCCACTTCCTCATCCCAGACAACACCAACCCTTCCTCCTTCCAACACAAAGATGCCAAGTACATCCGGATCAGCGACAACAAAGAAGATGCCATTGGCACCCTAGGCAAAGACCTCCCTCGCTATGGGCTACCCCTCTTCCTCCTCCCTCGAGACGATGACCCAGAAAATCCAGCACCCCCCATCTCTCCGGCACAAATGGAGAACTTCAAAGAGGGCCATGTTCTAGCTGCCAAAGTAGATGAGGTACTAGAAGACCTGAACAACGACCGCCTCACTGCTGAAGTCCACCAAGTCCGCAGACTCTTGTGGAACCAAGAGGCCATCCAGAAGCAGGTGAATGACCTGTACAACACGATGGCCCCCCTTAAGAGACACCTGTTAGACATCGACATGCAACTAACAAGTGCTAGGCAACGCCTACAAGAACACAAGGCACTGGTTCGCATATCTGACTGCTGGAACATCCTCCACCCTCCTTCACCCCCTTCTCCACCAGTGCCCACACTCTACATCGCCCCATCACCAGGCCTCCTCCACTTCCACACTATGCCACAGCTCCACGGCGAACCTGAGGGACCTAGCCCTTTGGGAGAAAGGAAGAAGAAGCGCAAACACAAGAATGGCACCATCAAGCTCTGCTTCAGATGTCAATCTGAAGACCACCTCTCCTTTGCCTGCCCCTGCAAACAAAGGTACTGCTGGAGATGCTCAAGCACAGACCACTTCGCCTACCAGTGCCTTTGGCCAGCCCCAGAAGAGCACACTAAATGGTGTGGCAAGTGTCAGACCACCAACACCCACGAAGAAATCAAGTGCCCCAAATATGAGCTTTGCCGACGCTGTGGGACCTATGGCCCCTTCAATTTCCTTCGAACTCATCGCTGTCAATCCCCCCAAAGCCCTACCCCTTACAACGACAGAGACGCTGATGTATACGACCTTGTAGACTTCGAAGCACTCTAGGAAGAGCTGACTTAGAGAGGGGCTCATGTTATGATCCGACGCTTCGGACTTTCTCTGTGTGTGTGACTCTTGTTATCCTTCTATCATTTTGCTCCATTTGTCTTTTATTTTGTTACCAAAGGGGCTATCAATGTTAGCCACCCTAGACTCCGCTTCTACATCAGTGCCTCATCTTGTTTCGGTTCTTTACTTCTGTGTGGACTTGTGTTCATGTTGTTTGGAACCTCATCCTATTTAAAGCTGTACTTTACACTGTAGGAAGCCAGACTTGGCTTCGTTTGCAATCTAGCAACCTTGCCTTCTTTCCTTTGGTGTGACTTTGCTCTTTCCCTCTACTTGTGCATCCCCTACCTCAGTCCCTAACCAGGACACTATCGAAGTCTTTGCAGTTGAACTATATCAACGTGTCACACCTGTTAGACTCTGTGTACTCGCAAGACTGAGTATAGAGAAGTGTTAGACACTTCGGGCGAGGAGCCCTAACTACAGAGTAGTGGTACACACTGTACCACATTCCAGACCACTTGTACTTCATAGCAATAAGACAATAGACGTCTTCGCTTGGTACCTGTGTAGTATCGAACCGATTGAACCCACGTCCCTGCTAGGACGTAACATTTAAAGCGGCCCCTTCATATGTATAAATACGGGTGTAGGAAGACCAAGAATGCCATCTTGGTCTTCTTCTGAATACCACTCGCCTCTCTTCTCCTTGTCGAGCCTTTGCGCTTCAACCTTCTAATCTCCTTGACCTTCAAGTCTAAGGCAGTCGTCATTTCGTTTCACCAGGTCTTTGTTACCTTGGTTCTTGTCCTTAAGTCCTTTTGGATTGCCTTAGTTGTATTTCAAGGGATACTGAGGACTTACAACTTCTACTTGGATAATTGCTAAGTCGTGAACGCCCCTTATCGAGTCCGAGTCAGACTGACGCTGTGGTAGCGTAACAAATAGCGTAAGTAGTGTAACGCTACCACGGCGTTTAGTTCGACTTGAACTCGGGTAAGGGCGTTCACGACTTAGCTGGTCGCAGACACTCGTGTAGTGTCTCAGTAATTCCGTAGAACACTACTAAGGCGATCCACAAAAGGCGCCCCAATAGTACTAAGGCAACTCCGACTTGATGCGTCGACAGGGCCAGGGTCTTAGACTCGAAGGTCAAGACTTAGAAGGGCGTCGTCCCTTAGAAAGAGTAAAGGAGAAAGGAACTTTTAGAAGACGAGTAAGGAAGTGGTATTGAAAAGAAGACCAAGATAGCGTTTCTTGGTCTTCACTGCCCACTACTTATACATATTGAAGAGGTAGCTTTAAAGCTCCTCTTGAAGACGACTACTACTAGCGATAATAGCTTGAACCCTACTATCGCTATCCTAGTAATGAGTCATACTAGCAATCACATGCTAGTACGATGCTGACTGATCCTAAAGTCCATGACTAATTCCTACTTACTAACGTAGCCATAACCGTATAGTAAGCGTTCACGTCAATCTCCATACCGTATTCTGAGTCCTCTAAGTCCGACCGCGACATCACCCCCTTTTCAGCCGCGGCGCCCACGACGCCGGCGAAGGCGCGGTCCCGACATCCAACCCGCCTGTACCTCCTCGATCCTCTCCAATGTGTTAGCCATTTCGAGGCGGAACTTACTGCGCGTCATTTCGCCTCTGATCCCTCCGAGGGCCGCGGCGAGCTGGTGAAGCCGCTGCTCCATCCTCTCGGCCTCGTACACGTAGGCCCTGTAGCGATGCACCTCCGCCCGGACACTTACGTCGTGGAGCTCTCCGATTGCGCGGTCGAGGCGAGGGCAGTCGTGATAACCACCTGCGAATAGGGTCATGTCCTCTTGAGGGTAGACCTCCTTCCCCGTGGCTTTGACGTGGGGTTCGGCGTAGAGGGGTTGCGAGTACACCTTCTCGCTGTCGGGGACGAGGCCTAGCACAATGGGGTCGGCCCCCATGATGACCTGTACGTACGCGGCCTGGCACGTCACTCCTTGACCGTTGGTGATGGGGAAGTGGACGAAGTCCTCCCCGCGGTTGTACTTGTAACCGTGGGGAGGCGGGCCGAGCTCGGCGTGACGGAGTCGGAATAGTGGGAAGGGCGGGGGTGCGTCGGCTCGCACGCCACCGCGGTAGAGAGGGCGACCGTCGGTGTCGCACGTGTATGGGGTTTCGCGGGGGTCGTCAGTATCGGTGGCCGTAGAGAGGAGGGGGTGCTCAGCTGGGTAGTGATCCGCTAAGCTTCCCCGGACTTGCTCGAGGACTGTTTCCTCGCCTCCTGCCGCTCTTTCCTCTCCCGCGTCCACTCTCGTCGCTTCCGAAGTACTTCCCTCCTCCGCTCAGCGGCCTTCCGGAGCTGCTCCCGCTTCCAGTCCTCCACTACTTGCCTCCATCGCTGTTCCTTCCACCGCTCCCAGTCGACCGTGGCTTGTGTCTTGGGCTTCTTCCTCGGCTCGGTACTCGACTCGTACCGGGAGAGGTCGAGGTGAGGTAGGCGCAGACTCTGGGAGAGCTGCGCGAAGCCGATCAACCTCGGCCGTCGTGAAAGGGACTTCGTTAATACGTTGTCCGTCTTGTGAGAGGATCCACCAAGTGGCGGGGCTGCTGGTTCCGTCGGTGTAGCTGGCCGGGATGGTGGACTGGAGGGCGTCGCAGAGTTCTTGGTAGGTGACGGGGCCCGTGTTACTGGCAACCCGAGCGATGGCATCGGCGGCAGAGGGAACGGACATGGTTGAGAGTAGGGAAGAGATGAGGGAGCCAGTGTGGTGATGATGAGAGGAGAATGGGGGTTGTCGTTCTGTTCGCCCGGTTCTTAAGCTGTTTGTGTGTCGGGGATTTAAAGATTGATACTCAGCTATCGCTTCGTCCGCAAACACGTCATCCTTATCGACCCACTGATTCTCCGAGTCGGGGTATCCCTTCCATTTGATCAGGTACTGCAGGCGTTTCTTTCTGCCGAAATGCCGGTGGTCCAGAACCTTCTCGACTTCGTATTCCTCTTCTCCTTCTACCAAGTCCGGTGATGGGCGTTGGAAATTTTCTCCGTGCATGAGCGTCTCGCAATAGGGTGTGAGAAGATCGATGTGAAACACGGGGTGTATGCTCCACTGCGTGGGGAGTTCCAGCTGATAGTTTACCGCCGATAGAACCCGTGTGATCTTGAAGGGTCCATGTCGTCTTGCCGCCAGCTTGGGCGTTGGTTGGTTGGTCCGGAGATGTCGTCCTTCTAGCCATACGTAGTCTCCGATTCGGAACTTGGGCGTATTCCGGTGTTTGACCCACATAGATTGTGCCTTTTTGATAAGGTCTTGGGCTTCTTTCCGCGCTTCTCGGAATTGTTCTATCCTCGTGGTAACCTGTGGGATAGGAGATGGTTTGTCGAGCCAATCAGCGCGTGGGTTGTATCCCATGAGGAGGGAAAATGGGGACTTCCTTGTTGCTTCATGGGGCCAGTTATTATGCGCGAACTCTGCTATTGGCAGGAGGGCCGCCCAGTTATCTTGACGCTCGTTTGCCCAGAAGCGTAGGTACTGCTCCAGCCACTGATTGGTGCGTTCTGATTGTCCATCGGTTCTAGGGTGATAGGCCGTGGAAATGTTTTGCTGGATTCCCAAGATCCGACACAGTTCTCGCGTGAACTTGGAGGCAAATCGGGGGTCTCGATCGCTGATGATTTTTGAGGGCAGTCCAAATCGTTTGAAGACGTGGGCAGCGTAGAGGCCAGCTGTCTCCTCTGCTGTGATTTCCTCATTACAGGGAATGAAGACCGAGGCTTTGCTACAGTCGTGATCTGTCACGGTCAGGATGGAGTCGTACCCTTGAGATATTGGGAGCTTGGTGATAAAGTCGAGGGCGATGGTTTCAAATGGCAGGGCCTCTTCCTTTGGCGTGATAGGTACGAGTGGGGCTTTTGTGGGGCGCGTGTTGACCTTGTGACGTTGGCACTCGGCGCATCCCTGTACGAAGTTGCGGACATCGAGTTTCAATTCTGGCCACCAGTACCTTCTCTCCACTAGTCTCGTAGTTCGTGCGATCCCGGGGTGTCCGTGTACCGGGGGATCGTGGTGGGCGGCGATTAGCTTTCGTTTTTCGTCTAGTGATCCCGTAATAACGTACTTCCCTTGTCTGTACCATGCTCCGTTTACGAGTTTCAGCTGTTGGGGATCTACCCAATACCGTAGTGTGATCTCAGTTTGTGGCGGGTCCTGTTCTGCTTGTACCGTGACTGTTCGTGCGAAGACGTCCTCGGGTAGTACCACCACATTCTCATTGTCTCGTTCTCCCTGATCGTAATCGGGTCGTCGGGATAATGCGTCTGCGTGACCGTTTTTCTTCCCTGGGATGTGGTGAATTTCGAAGTTGTATTCCATGAGTTCTAATACTTCCCTCGCGACTCTTCGGCTGATCTTCTGCGGTAGCTTCCAGTACTGGAGGTTCATGTGGTCGGAATAGATTTTGATTTTGTGAGGCAATCCTGCCAGTAGGGGTCTCCAGTGCCGTAGTGCCTTGACGATTGCCAGCAGTTCCAGATCGTATATGTTGTAGTTCCTTTCCGCTTCGCTGAGGGTGGCCGAGTAATAACCTATTGGGTGTCGTTTGCCATCTTCTTTCTTCTGGAGTAGCACTGCACCGGTTGCAAATCCTGAAGCGTCTACCTCGAGTTCGAATGGGTCGTCCAGTTTTGGGTGTGCGAGTACCGGTTCTTCTGTGACCAGGGCTTTGAGCTTTTGGAATGCCCTGTCCTCCTCGTCGGTCCATTTCCACTCTGTGTCCTTTCTCGTGAGTTTGTTGAGTGGTTTGGCGTGTGTGGCGAAGCCGCGAATGAAGAGTCGGTAAAAATTGCAAAAGCCTAGGAAGGAGCGGACGTCACGAACCTTCGTGGGTGTGGGCCAGTCCTTGATGCCGGAAATTTTTACCGGGTCCATGCGTGTTACCCCCTTTTCAAGGATTACCCCCAGGTAATCCATTCGCGGCTTGTTGAAGAGGCACTTTTCGAGTTTGAAGTAGAGGTCGTGCTCCATGGCTACTTGTAGTACGTCGTGGACTGCTTCTTCGTGCTCCTTTTGCCCGGCTGGATCCCTAGTTGCGATTCCAATGTCGTCCATGTACACGCGTATGATTGTTCCCTTGGCTTCGTGTTTTATGATGGTATCTCGGTATATGGTGTTCATCATGGTTTGGAACGTCGCCGGAGAGTTGGTGAGTCCAAAGTACATAACTGTGGGTTCAAAGAGACCGTACCGTGTCTTGAAAGCCGCTTTATGTTCGTCTCCCTCCTTAATGCGTACATTGTTGTACCCCCATCGAACGTCGAGTTTTGTATACGTGTGTGCTTGACTGAGGTCCGTGATGAGGTCCGAGATGAGGGGTAGGGGATATTGGTTACGGATGGTGACGGCGTTGATTTTTCTGTAGTCTTGCACCGGTCGTAGTTTTCCGTCCTTTTTCTTAATGAAGAAGAAGGATGACGCATATGGGGATTTGGACGGGCGGATGTATCCTTTCTTCAGTTGTTCGTCTAGGAATTCCTTAAGTTTGTCGTCTTCCTCTTGTGTCATGGGATAGACTTTGCAATCGATCGCCGGTGGGGTGCCTTCCTTGAACTCGATGGCGTGGTCCCATGGTCGAGATGGAGGGAATCGGTTGGACGCTTCTTCGCTGAAGATCTTTGCGAATTGCTGGTAAGCTGGAGGGAGTTCTACTTTGTCATGGAACTGCTTAGCTTCAATGGCTAGTTCCGTGGCGGTGGTTCGTAGGTGGCTTTCTTCCTCTAGTTCCGCCATCACGTCTTCCTTTTCTTCCTCGGTGAGGACGCTTCCGATGATGTGGTCTTCTTTGTTGGGGTTGATCGATCGAATGACGACGGGGAGCATCTTCTCGTGAATGGTGGCGTACCTCCAGTTTATCGTAGGTTCGTAGGTTGCCAGCCAAGGATAGCCGAGTACAAGGTCTTCATTTCCTAAGTCCGTGACTAGGAAACGCATTTTTTGTCGTTGTTGATTAGTCTGTACGTCTAGGTCGATAAAGTGGGTAATACTGCCCGCTTTATTTTCCGTATTGTCGATGTTCCATATCTTTCTGGGGTGTTCTAGCTGTTGTAGCCCCAGACCCATTCTTTTTGCGAACGAGGGTCGTATGAAATTATCCGTGGCTCCAGAGTCCACTAGTGTTCTAATATCGGCCATTGCGTAATTTGTGCGAATCGAGACTGGAATTCTAAGAGACCGAAAGCGAGTCATGATTACGGAATTACAATTAACCGCCCTCACCCAGGCCGATGGGTTCAGGCGCTCTGAAAACCCTCCTTCCCCCACATCTCTTGGAGGATGAGGTCTTTTACGTCGTCCAATTCTCCTGCTACTCCTGCCAGCCAGTCTTTGGCCCTTTGTTGTGGTGGTGCGGAGCTTGTTGCTCGGACTTGTGCGGGCGGTTCCTCTTGTGTATAGTAGTCGGTATCTGCCATTCGACTGGCGGTTGCTCGACGGCGTGGCTGTTGGCAGTTGCGTGAGAAGTGTCCGGTCTGGTTACAATTGTAGCAGGTGACTGTCCTCATATCTCGAGGCGGCGGGCCTCCACCTCTTCCGTATCCCCCTCGTTGCGGTCTAGGGATAAATGGTCTGTTAGGATCTCCTACTTCTGCTACTCGGGCGCGTGTCCGGTCGGCGGAGGTATCCATTGCATTTGGATCGTATCTGGGCGGAGGTGGTCCTCGTGGTGGTCCCCAGTTCGGGGGTTGCGGCCTCCACCGAGGCTGGGCAGATGATGGCGGCGTCTTGGTTTTGAAATTGTCCAACCGCGCCTTCATGTGAATATATTGTTTTTGTCGTCGTAGGGCGCACCGTTTCCAGTCTTCGAAGGTATGGGGTTCGTCGAGCTCGTACACCTTCATGAATAGTGCTCGGGGTAGTCCCGCCGTGAATCGATCGATGGTTTGGCGGTCGTTCAAATTGTAGTGAGCTTTTCTTGCCAGTTGCTCGAATTTTACTACGTACGCGTCGATATCCTCCCCTGTCATTTTAATTCCTTTTTGTAGCTCCGCTTGCGCTTGTTCCTCTTCAAGTATGTTCGAAAATCGCTTGGCGAATTCCGCGGCTACATGATTCCACAGTGTTTGGGAGTATTGACTTACTCCTCGTCGTACTTCTCGGTTGAGCCACTCGAGAATGGATAGTGTCCATTCGCTGACGTTGACCCCTTTGACATACCCCAGAAAGAGGAGGGATCGTCGGTATTCGTTTTGCATGATGGGGGCGTCGAGATTCATGCCCCAATATACGTGCCATTGCGTGAGGAAGGCCTCGTATTTAGTGCGGTCTCCGTCAAAAACTGTCGGGGGTTCACCTGATAGTCTGTCTGATCTGTGTCCTCCACCCAGAGGTCCTCCCATCGGTGCCCCTCCGACTGGCGGTCCTCCTCCGCCTGGTGGTCGTCCGCCTCCCGGGAATCCTCCTCCTGTTGGTCCTTGTCCTGGGAATCCCCCGGGGAGTCCTCCTGGTGGCGGTGGGGGTCCTTCTGGTGGATCCGGGTGGTCTGGTCCTATTGCTCGAAAGAGGGCCGCGTCGTCCGCGGTCATTCTGTGTCCGGTATTTGGGTTGATGGGGTTGAGGATGGCTTCTGCTTCCTCCCTTATGCGTTGTACTTCTTCCATGGCTTGTGTTTCGGTTACTGTTGCCATGGGGCTTCTGATGTGAATTTCTTCCGGTACCGTAATGTGTAGGGACTCAGCTATGTGTGCCAACAAGCTTGAGTCGTCTCCTGTTCCTGGTCGTACTTCACTTTCTGTAGCTGTGTGTTCTTCCGCGTGTTCTTCGTGACTTGATTCGGATGGAGCTTGCTCCCTGGGTTGCTCCTCTTCCTGTCTTTCGTTCTCTCCGTCACTGCTGCTGCTGTCCCCGTCTAATGATCCCCAGTCGTCTCCGTGGAGTTCCCTTGAGTCTATATCGCAGCGGTAGTGTCTTCCAGCTGGCCTGACAACGTCCCACTGATTGTCTATGGGGTTCCACGTAATCTCCGTCCAACAGAAGTTGGAATAGTTGAACTCAACTGGGCGGTATCTGATCGCTTCTCCTGGGAAGTCTACAAAGTACCCGGTGTCTCCTCGGTATTCTCTCCACCTGGCTGCGCCTAGGAATCGTCGCGGTACTGATCGTTCTCCTCTAGTTTCGAGGTGATAAGGTCGAAAGTTTCTCCACTGGTCTCTTGTTGTGAACGCCACGGTTGGTTATCTTGGTCTTAATGTAACGCTACCACGGCGTTTAGTTCGACTTGAACTCGGGTAAGGGCGTTCACGACTTAGCTGGTCGCAGACACTCGTGTAGTGTCTCAGTAATTCTGTAGAACACTACTAAGGCGATCCACAAAAGGCGCCCCAATAGTACTAAGGCAACTCCGACTTGATGCGTCGACAGGGCCAGGGTCTTAGACTCGAAGGTCAAGACTTAGAAGGGCGTCGTCCCTTAGAAAGAGTAAAGGAGAAAGGAACTTTTAGAAGACGAGTAAGGAAGTGGTATTGAAAAGAAGACCAAGATAGCGTTTCTTGGTCTTCACTGCCCACTACTTATACATATTGAAGAGGTAGCTTTAAAGCTCCTCTTGAAGACGACTACTACTAGCGATAATAGCTCGAACCCTACTATCGCTATCCTAGTAATGAGTCATACTAGCAATCACATGCTAGTATGATGCTGACTGATCCTAAAGTCCATGACTAATTCCTACTTACTAACGTAGCCATAACCGTATAGTAAGCGTTCACGTCAATCTCCGTACCGTATTCTGAGTCCTCTAAGTCCGACCGCGACAAGTAGCATAAACCCTACTACAGCAATCCTAGGAATCAGTCATCCACATTGTAATACTGTACACATACAACAATAGAGACATCAGTCATCAAGGCACAACAGCTGACTGATACATGAAGTTCATGACACATTACTGCTGATGTATCGAGTCATAATGAACATGTCAGAGTCCACAGCCAGGCTGTTATGTTTCGTCCTCAAACTGCCCAGCCCGGTTGTGAACTCTGACATGATTGTGATGACCCGACGTGTCAGTAGTAATGTGTCATGGACTTCGGATCTTGTTGCCTCATGTTTCAGTTACTGATGACCTCTATTGTTGTACATGATGATGTTTACTATGCTGACTGATGCTCACTATTGTTGTACGTGTACGTCCTTACGATATGGATGACTGATCCCTAGGACAGCAGTACTAGGGTTTACGCTACTTATGCTATTGGCTACTTACATGTCCAAGCAGAGCTAGAACTGGTGTTACGGTACGATACGAGAACGAAGGTGGACTCTTACTATATGGTTATGACTACGATAGTAAGTAGAAATTAGTCATGGACTTTACGGATCAGTCAGCAGGAGAAGTACTAGCATGTGATAACTAGTATGACTCATTCCTAGGATAGTGGTAGTAGGGTTCGAGCTACTTACGCTAGTGGATATTGCGTCAAAGAGGAGCTTTAAAGCTACCTCTGTAACATGTATAAATAGTGGGCTGCGAAGACCAAGACACGCCATCTTGGTCTTCTTCGAATACCACTCATCTTCTATCCTCTCTTCTCTGTTTCGCCTTCATGCGCTCTATCTCTCGGACTTTACATCCCTGACCTTCATGTCTAGGGCACTGGCACTCTCAAGCTCTCAACTTGGAGTTGCCTTGGTATTACTCGGGCGAGTACTGTGGATCGCCTTTGTAGTTTTCTACGGTATAACCGAGACTCTGAGGGAGTCTCTCAGATCTGCTAAGTCATGAACGTTGCTTTAAGAGTCCAAGTCGGACTAACGTCGTGGTAGCGTTACAACTGGCTCCCTTATGTGTATTTAAGCTCGCAGTAGTACAGACCAGGATCCCCATCTTGGTCTTCTTTGAACACCACTTCCATCCTATCATCTTCTATACAAGGGCCAAGGGTCCCTTCGTGAACTAGCTCCAGCATATCCCTACAACCAAGGGGATCCCCATGACTCTTCTCCCCATTCCAACTCCTCGTGGATGGTGGACAGCCCAACCATGACTTACCCTCCCGATACCACATGTCATCTCATCTTCGAGTATCTCAACTCCAGAACCACCCGACCCTTCAAGTGTTATTACGTCCTTGACAACCCCCGTTGGAGATTCATCTGCAGCATTAGAACTCCACCTCCTTCAGTGTTACGTTTTGTTCTCGGACTGCCTGGCCTGGTCGTGGACTCTGACGTATTTGCGATGACTTGGTATGTCAGTAGTAATGTGTCATGGACTTCGGATCTTGTTGCCTCGTGTTCTGGCTGACTGATGTTTCCTATTGTTGTACGTGATGTGTCTTATGCGCTTGCCTCCGAGTTCTATTGTTGTACAATATCAGTGTTACGTCGTGGATGACTGATTCCTAGGATCCCTGTCCTAGGATCTACGCTACTTACGCTATTGGCTACATACAAGTTCGAGCGGAGTTAGAACTGACTCCCTTACGTGTATTTAAGCTCGTAGTACTATGGACCAGGATCCCCATCTTGGTCTTCTTCGAATACCACTTCTCTACTCGTCTATTGTGCTAAGGGTCTCGTCGACTCTTAAGTGAACTAGCTCCGGCATATCCCTCCGACCAAGAAGGGATCCCTGTGACCTCTAATCCCCAGTTCCCCGTGAATGGTGGATACGCCGACTGTCTCTTACCCGCCCGGTACCACGTGTCACCTTGTCTTTGAGTATCTCAACTCCCGAACCGCAAGACCGTACAAGTGTTATTACATTGTCAACCATCCCAGTTGGAGGTATATGTTACGCTCCAGCGGGCATACCTTCCGGAGTGCGGCACTCGACGGGATTACTTGGGGTTCTTGCGGTATCACGGTGGCGACCAAGACTTCGGCTGGTCTATCTTCCGGCCGGATTCTCGAGATCTTGGGATTTGCTGAGTTCTTCTAAGGTTTGGGCAATACCGTAGGCGATAACGGCAAGCAGATGGGTGATACGGGTGGCAAAGAAGAAGAGGAGAACGTGCTCAAGCAAAGGAGACAGATCGGAGAGGGGACAACTATACAGGGGCTGCCTGTATCTGCTTCGGTCTACTTGTAGGCTGGTAGAATACAAGAAGTCAAGCTGAGGGATATCAGCGAGACTGGGCTACTACTTATACACGTCCAAGGAGCTTTCAAGCTCAGCTTGGAGTCCGAAACCTAGTACGTATCGTCCAATCATAAGTGAAACACCACGAGTCAGGGGCATACAGTCACAAGGTCAACAATGAGGCAAAGGTGAAACGGGGTCGGAAGTCCATCAATCAGTGGCTGAAACATACAACTCCTGGGCGCATCAAGCCACAGGCACAATCAGACAATCCATCAGAAACTAGGAACCATACAGTCCATGAGGCAGATCCAATCACGATCCAGGCACAAGCTCATCTGGATCCTTCTGGTGCGGGTCTAGACCAGGTCACGTGCCAGGGTCACGTGACGGGTGTTTGACGTCTTCTTCGGCTATTCCCAGGGCGCTTGCCAGCCCGGGTCATGTTCGTAATACAAGATATTTCCGGGGTCGATACCTTCACTTCTGACGGCTGCAACCCATTCTGCGCGATATTGCTCGGCGGTGCTGCACGAGTCCGTACTGGTGGCGCGGGGCGCGGGGCGAAACGCAACAGTATATACGCAAAGTCCCCGCAATCCCTCCGAACGTCCCACTCAACCTCCCTCTCTATACCTATCGCGATTACCTTGGAGCTTATCAGCGACATCCTGCGGTATTCCCCGACTCTCCCGACAACCACCGCTTCCGACCTGAAGGGAACCCACATTACACCGACGCCTAAGTCAGGCCAACGTCCGTGGTAGACGTTACATTCAGTCCCGGCAGGTTTTCCCTTATACACCTATCGAGACTCTACTGGCACCTATTGCAGGCATCCAGGCATCTTTCCTGAAGACTCCATGAACCACCAATATTACCTGCACAGGAACCCAAGATATGCAAGTGCCTAAGTCAGGCAAACATCTGTGGTAGACATTACACAGGCTGGGCAGTCCACAAGTGGAAACGTAACACAAGGAGACTGTGTGACACTTGTGCATCACCTGACTCAGTCTTAACCAACTGTTACAAATCCCCATTACCTCAGCTTGAGTGACTTAGTGAAGCACATGTCATGCATAACATTCCTGTGGTAACATTACACTGTGAGTATAGTCCCTTCATGTGTGCTGTTCATCAAAGGTGTTGACTAATACTTAATGATTTTTCATCATCTGTAATGAGAAAATTATTTTATTCAAACATTATGTCCATCCAAGGATTATATTGTTGTGAAAAAACTTAAAGCTTTTCCCTGAAATAAATCATAAGTGTCCATTGTTCTCAATAAACTGAATGTTAAGTTTTTTCACAGTGTGATAATTCCTGAATGGACTTAAAGTTTAATTAGAATTACTTTTTTATTATGGATTGTGTAAAACCATTAAGTATTAGTCACTGCTTTTTCCCAGTTATTTGCATGAAAAAATGGAATTATGTTGTCAGTGTGAGCGCATCCGTGATAGTGCACACATGGGACATGGAATCAACTTGAAACATAGGGGAGGTGCTTCTCAGGCCCAGAAAGTTTGATGTGCTGTATCTTACTAGAATGTTGTGGCAAGGACATACTGTACAATCTCTTTGATAACTGGGTCTGACAGTGTCTCATGGCCATATCAGATGTTGCTACATGTTGGGAGACTAGCTCCTTCGCCCTCACCAAAGACGGCCAGCACGATGTCCTCATCTCGATGGGAGTGATGACTTCGGGGATCTCGGCACCGGGGGCCGAGGCACGGAGAACGGAAAGGCACTCCCATTTCACATCATTAGTTTCATCCATATCGTAAGTTAGGCCCTGACGCTCACGGGCTTCCTATCACCAATTATCACTGTTCGTCCACACCCTACTGCATACGGGTAACAAGCAGCACATCGTAGGCTGGGGCACCGCTCGCCACGCTCAGCCCGGAACCTTCTACGCTCCTTCAGGGCAGGCATTACCGTTTTCCTCACCCGTCGCAATAAACCTTCCCATAGACGTGCAGCTCGTGCGCTGCGTGCGCACTGGAAATCGGCACTCGCTCTTCTTGCATGCATCCGGACACGTGTCCGCACTTGGCTCCGACACGAAGGGCCAGCTGCACGGTCTTCACACCGCAGAGGGCGTGTAAACTATCGGTTGTTCGCGGAACGGAAGCTACCTGCAGACCCGCATGAGACTGTTCTTGGCTGGCGCGAATACGCACGGGCAGCTTGGCAGAGAGGGCATCTCCGAAACCGCCCTAGGGCCTGTGAACGTCCCAGATACCCCACACGTGGTAGATTTTGTATGTGGGAGCGAACGTGCCCGGTTCCGGGAGGCAGGTAGAAGTGTGGAGATAGTGATGGAATGAGCATGGTAACCTGGCAACTGGGTCATTGCGACGTGAAGGCGCCTGTCGGATCTGGCCCCCATCGCCCGCGCAGGTCGGGGAGGATGTAGTCGGGGTGTATAAGCTAGGTGTGGGTTGGGTTGTGGTGTCTCGTCCGGCAGGATGCCATACTAATCAGGGAAGCTGATAGACGCCTAGCGCATGCGCACCGAAGTGCACACCCAGAAGACCGAGTTCATGGGGATGTGGTGACTAGAATACTGTAGCATCAGGATTTTTACTCCCCAAACGGAATTTGAGAAGACAACACACAACTGCACGTTTCCCGTCCTGTGTGCCGTTGTTAGTTGAGTTACTAAAAGCCTCTACTGATGAACCTTCCCGATTCCTAAAGTGAGGTGTGTGGGAAAGAACACGTGATTAATGTGAACTAGCTATCGAATTGGGAAAGTATGGATTCCGACTCGGACTGCTCTCGATGGGCTGGTTTTATGCTTGCTAGTGACTGCCCCAGCCTCAGGCTTTCCATGGCCAACGGTGATGAGCCTTAATGGCGACGCTCTACGCTCCTCACAGTGGCTTGCTTGCTCCTTACATGGCCTTACACGTAGGAACAACTGCCAGTGGAACGATGTGATGAGAGGCTATTTCCAGTCCAGTCTTCTTGCCAAGCGCCAAGTAGCAACGGCTCCGGTGAGTTTCTGTGTCAGCCTGAGGCTCATCTCAGGGGGCGCAATCTTGGGCGCAATTGTTGGCTCGCTGGGATCGGCACCAATCAGAAATTTCTCTGAAGGACAGCCATACTACGCAAGTCTTCTATTTGCCGATAATCACGCTGTTTGTCGGGGCTACGCTGCTAAGTTACCTAAATAGTTCACTTCCACTCATGAACACCACACGGGTGGTGCCAGAAATAGCAGGCGATCCTGTCAGCGCTCACTCTTTGGAGTCAGAAGCCATGTGCATGTCCCACTTCTTCCCCAACCTGAAACTCTCCGGTCTTTTTTTTTGATCCTGAAACTTTCCGGTCTCTCCTTACTGTGGCGGCCATGGTATATGAAAACAGTTTCCCTCGTTTATTCCTGATAGCGATCTCCCTCCGATTTTCCCTAACTCATCATGGTGGAGGCGTCTACAATCCTTACCTCCCCAGTCCCCCCTGCCGTTGAGATATCTCGCAAACCCCGCACCCTGGTACTGTGTTTTGACGGCACCACCAACGAATTCGATGGCACTGTGCGTACCATGTGACTTCGCCTTCTTCCTCCTCTACCCCTGGGAATGCAGAGAATGTCTCGATCTAATATCCCATGCTCTCCATAGAACACCAATGTCGTCAAATTGTATTCCCTCTTGAGGAAGGATAAGTCGGAGGACCAATTGTGCTACTACCAAGTCAGCTTCCGTATGGCTCCCACACTATTGCTCTTACACTCTCCCAGGCAGGAATAGGAACCTACTTCCAACCGGGTGTCGTTTCGCCACTGTTTGAAAAGGCCGCCGAGATTTTAGACGACACCATTGCTTGGTACCTCTACCAGCACATAATGGATGGCTACAAGTTCCTCATGCAGAGCTACAATGTTGGTGACAAAGTCTGTCTTTTTGGTGCGTTCGGGACAATCCTGGCAGACGGAAACTTATCTGCTGCGGTACCACTAGGGTTTTCTCGTGGGGCGTATACCGCGCGGGCTCTCGCCGGGATGTTGCACAAGGTTTGATCCGGGCCTACTTCTCGCTGTTCCCGATGGGCTGGCTGACTGCGCCCAGGTCGGTCTACTCTCGAAGGACAACATCGAGCAAATCCCTTTTGCATACGAGCTTTACAAGTCCGACGACAATACTGCTCTTTCCCAGGGCTTTAAAATGACCTTCAGTCGTGAGGTGCCAATAGAGTTCGTTGGTGTCTGGTGGGTGTTTTGGCACTTAACTTTCCAAGACAAGCCGTCCGCAAAATATACTCGGAAGAATACTTAATCCGAGTCGATTGATTGACAGGGATACAGTTGCAAGCGTCGGATTTGTCATGACTAAAACCTTACCCTTTGCGGACGTGAACACGACAATCCGGGTGTTCAGACAGGCGCTTTCCCTTGACGAGGTGTGTGCAGATGACCTGATCTGTCGATTCCTTTCATCATGGGCGCAACCACTGCGCGACCTGCTCTTCATGGCCTCCTGAGCACTTACCAGCCGCCCTTTCACATCACTTTCCCTACCCGCAAGCTCACCTCCCCTTTTACTCGGTAGCATCGCGCCAATTTTCGCCCAAACCTGTACCACCATTCAGCTCCCGAAAAACCAGTGACGAGAGATTTTGGCGGAGATGAAAAGCCAAAACTTGCTCAGGACACCGTTTCGGGAAGAAAGGACGAACTCTACGAAACGGATTTGAAAGAAGTCTGGTTTGCCGGTTGTCATACTGGTGCGATTTTTTGTCTATCCCGTGTGTGACGTTCTGTATATCCCGATGGTGCGCAGATGTCGGCGGAGGATCAACACCGGACTCAACGAAACAATCGCTCGCCAATATTCCACTCCGCTGGATGATACAGGAGGCCAGGCGTGCGGAGTGTGGTATCCAGTTCGACTTGAATGCTTTCCCACGATGGAACATCCCTGTCGCCATTGGGCCAGATCCTTCTACGTCCGACCATCCTAGCCTGAGAAGCAGGAATGGCGGGACCGAGGGGCTAGCAGCTGAGGACGATCGAGTCGACGCCCTAGATATAGTGCAACCGATCCACGACGACCTGGTGGATGTCCCTGTGTGGTGGCTCCTTGAAATCGTTCCAACCCAGTTCACCTACCAGAACGCGCAAGAAAAGTGGGTTACCAGTTGGGGGTGAGTCGACACTTGCCCGAAGTGGTTCTTATTTATCGTGGATCGCTAGCCCGCATCTTGGGCGTGGACGATATGTTCCGCCGAACCCGCTATTCCACGAAAGCGTCAAGACACGAATGCAGGATCCGAAACTCAAGTATAAGCCGAGAGCGGTGTATGCACAGGGCACGGAATCTTATGTGGCTTGAACGTGGGGGAGACGCTGTACTTGTGTATGACTTGCTGTATCTTACTGGAATGTTGTAGCAAGTACATAACTGCATGATCTCTTGGATAACAGGGTCTGACGGTGTCTCATGACCATATCAGATATAGCTGCACGTTGGGAGACCAGCTTCTTCATCCTCGCCAAGATAGCCAGCACGGTGTCCTCACACTGTGGGCATTTTACAATGTAATCCAATTCAGTTGCAAAAATCTGAACGATCAGATTTCGTGAAATAGCCGACTGAATTGGATTACATTGTGAAATGCCCGCAGTGATTGCCCGCAGTGATGATCATCTCGATGGGAGGAGACGACTTCGGGGAGCTTGGCATTGGGCGCCTAGGCACGGAGAACGGAAAGGCACTCCCATTTCACATCATCAATATCGGTTTCACCTACATCGTAGGCCCTGAGGCTCACGGGCTCTCTATCACCAATATCACTGCTGGTCCACACCCTGCTGCGCGCAGGAAACAAGCAGCGTATCGCAGGCTAGGGCACCGCCCGCCACGGTCAGCTCGGACCCCTCTACGCTCCATCAGGGCGAACATTACCATTTCCCTCCTCACCCGTCGCAATATCTTTTTTCATCGACGTGCAACTCAATCCCGTGCGCCCCGTGCGCACTGGAAATCAGCGTTCAGCGCCTGTGAGAAGTCCGTGTTTGATTGAATGTCCGTATTGAATGTCCGTTGCGACACCGTTCGACTCAGGCCGGTTTTCACAAGGCCTACGTTCGGTCCTTCACTTATGTCTTACAGTAATTTCGATGAGTGATTAGTGACTCTGCAGCTGCACTACCGACTCTATTTCCTCTGTGCCAATGACATTTGAGTTAAAGCCAGGCCCGTGGGGGTGTTCCAGGAGTGTTTACACGTTTACCAACCCTTAGCTCCAGTAGGATATTAGTATTTTACGTTAGTTCTTTGACCATTCCCTCTATGGGGTGTCGGCTTCGGAGAATCGAGGGTCTTTCAGTTGCTTGCGACCCCTCAAAAATCTTCATTCGAACGGCTGGTTACTTGTCTACTTTCTTTGTTGCGTCCACCGTTAGAGTTTACATATGACGTCGGCGAGCCGCCCTCTCGTTGGCCTTGTGCTCGCAGCGCTCGTCACGTCCCTTGTTCATGTCCATGCATTCTACCTCCCTGGTGCTGCACCACATGATTACAGAAAGGGAGAAAAAGTTGATATCTTTGTCAATGCCCTGACTCCAATGTACCCGGATCCGAACGACCCAAAATTAGTGAGTGTATATACTGTGACCTAACTAAGCTTTGTCTGACCCATTTGACGAACCTCGTAGAGGTCGCTGATCAATTGTACGAGCCCATTCTCTCCTCTGGGTTGAGAATATGACATAGTCGTGCCAGATGATTACTACCACCCGCAATTCCATTTCTGCGAACCAGATGGTGGCCCGCGCAAGCAGCCAGAGTCCTTGGGCTCTATCCTCTTCGGAGACCGCATATTCGATTCACCATACGATGTGCGTGGCCCCCTTTTTATGCCCTTCTGTGTCTCATGTTTCCTTTAGATTCAAATGTTGCAGCCTGAGGACAATACTACGTGCAAGTCTCTTTGCATATCCACCGTCCCTCCCGAAGACGCCAAGTTTATCAACCACCGGATACGGGAGGACTACGCACTCAACTGGCTGGTGGACGGCCTTCCTGCGGCAGAGGAGATGATCGAGGTGAAGTCGGGGGAATTGTTCTTTAATATGGGGTTCAGACTTGGAAGAAATGAGGGCCTCAATAAGGAGCACCCCCAATTGAACAACCATTATGACATTGATCTGAGGTGTGACGCGTTCTACATGTCGTATGGGCATTTTCTGAAGGGACTAGATATCACTCACTCGGTCCCCGGCAGAATCGCATAGTTGGAGTCCTTGTGTGGCCCTCCAGGTATTTTCAAGCACCATTTCCCAATCCCAATCTTTACCACTACCTCTTATAGCCGAGGTGGCTCCCAAGATGGGCCTCTGGACTGCAAACCTGGGGTCCCGCCTTTGATCTTGAGCGAAACGGAAGGTAACCGAGTTCGATATACGTATCGTGTGAGGTGGGGTGTGAGTCGGTGTTCTAGTCGTCACAATCAGTCCTGATTACATGCCGCTCGCAGGAATCATCTACTCCATGGGTAAGCCTTTTTCCCGTGGCCATTCTCTGTCAAGCAGCTGGTTAAATCCCAGTAGGCTTCTCGATGGGATAACTACCTCCATATCTTCGACCGGCGCATGCATTTGTTCAGCTTGATCAACTCACTTGTGATCGTTGTTTTCCTCTGCGCGATGGTCTCCACGATTGTCTACCGTAGCGTATCGCGAGATGTATGCCCTCTCGTTTCCTGCATCTTCGTCTGTCTTGGGTATTAAACGCGGCCCGTTTGTAGATCTCTCGATTCAACGCGATTGACCTCGGTGTCTGTATTCCCCCTCAGCTGTTAGGACTGGTGCTCATATTACCGTGCAGGAAGACGTCCAGGAGGATTGGGGCTGGAAACTCGTCCACGGCGAAGTGTTCCGGACCCCAAACAATCCCCTAATACTCTCCACTTTCGTGGGGAACGGCGCTCAGCTGTGCATCACGGTTGGATTCACTTTAGGTGTGTCAATCTAGCCTTTCCCACATAACCCACACACCGAGCCGAGATCATCCAGTCTTGGCTCTATTGGGGTTCCTTTCCCCTTCGAATCGAGGCTCTTTCACCACAGTAATGATGATTTGTTGGACTTTCTTTGGCAGGTTTGTCTGCCGATTTAGGTCTGTCGGTTTGCCAAGCTCATGGTGATATGTAGTGTCGGAGGTTATGTTTCAAGCAGGATATACGCATCCCTTGGGGGTACCGAGCGCACGAAGAATGCCTTTGTAACGGCGACGGCCTTCCCTGCGTGGGTTCAACACTTTACGAGAGCGAGGCATAACTCAAACTCTCTGACAGAATCATCTTCATGATCATGTTTCTCATCAACCTATTTTTAATCACGGCCAACTCGTCTGGGGCTGTGCCGTTCGGTGAGCATACTTGGATATTTTAACCACACCTGCGTTTTATACGTCCCGACAGGTACTATGCTCATCATCGTGCTCCTTTGGTTCGGGATCTCTGCGCCCTTATCCGCAATTGGCGCATACTTCGGGGCTAGGCGCGGGGTGAGACTTTAGGCTTCGTCTGCGTTTGCTTCCCACTCTTACCCAGTCGCCTGCAGGCTATTTCCCACCCTGTCTGTGTCAATCCAATCCCTCGTCAAATACCGCCGCCTCCAAGGTACCTACGGCCGTGGGTACGTTATCGACGTCCGTGGTATCCAAATTCGCACTGATAAGGAAGAAAGGCAACTACCTTACTGGGTGGGATTCTACCGTTTGGCGCTTCGCTCGTAGAACTACATTTTGTTCTCTCGAGCTTGCTCACTTCTAGGGCCTATTACGCCTATGGTTTCTTGGCGCTGGCTGTGGGCGTGGTCGGTTTGACCACCGCAACGACCACCATCCTTTTTACTTACTACGTTCTCTGTGCCGAAGAATACCGGTGCGCATGCATGACACTACAATTCGGGCCTTGTTGCTTACGCATCCCTTCTAGGTGGCACTGGCGCGCCTTCTTGACTGGCGGTGGAAACGCGATCTGGTTGCTTGCCTATGGGCTCTTCTACTTGGTGTCACGCCTCTCCCTTGGCTCCTCTAGTGTTGCCATATACTTCGGATACCTCTTCCTCTTTGCTATTCTTGATTTCCTGGTGACGGGTCAGTTCCTTTGTTGTTGCTCAGTCAGGAACTGATCACATTTATGGCGTTCAGGTACCATCGGGTTCTTGGCCACGTATTGGGCAATCCGTAAGTTGTACGGGTCGGTCAGGGTTGACTAAAATACCGACACAGACATGCTACACGTTAACCTAATCTTGAATATTATTTCTTTCGTTGGAGGTTTCCGTTCCTAACAAGGTAGTGAGTGACTCACACGATTGACTGAGAAAAGTACTTGTGCCCGGGCCATAGCCCTAAATCGCTGGCAAGAGGTTATCACTAATCCCATTGTGCATGATGCATGAAACCTGTGGATAATGTTTTTTGCATGATGTAAGTAAGTCACGTTATCGTAGGAATGGTGGGGCATTCCCCGATTCGATCCTCCCACGTTACGGGATATAAAAGGAAGGCATAACTTATATGGGAAAGTACACGTGATCAAGAGCCCTCTGGGAAGAGACTCGGATGCGACTGGTTCGTGCTTGCTATGGTATGGTTACCAGGCAGGGAAGACGTGCTGGACTCAGCTATGATGATGACCCTTAATGGCGACGCTCTACGCTCCTTATCGTGGCTGGCTTGTTCCTTACAATACACCTGGGAACGACTGCTAGTGGGGTGGGGTTAACGTATGGGGTTATTCCCGGTCTCACTGCCAAGTGCCAAGTACTAAGTTAACGGCCCCAGTGAGTTCTGTGTCAGCCTGAGGCTTACAGTATCTCAGGCATACTGTATAAATGCAATCAGGGCGTACTAATTGACTCACTGGGGTCGGCACGAATGGGAAATTCTCCGAAGAACAGCTACAGTATACTGCACCACTACTCATCGGAGACCAAAGCACCTGATCGGGGTCTTTTATTTTGCCGAGCATCAAGCTCTATGCCGCTATGTTACCTGAATGGACTCACGGACATCACGGTGGTTGTGCTAGAAATGACATGTGATCCTACTTCTTCCCCAACCTGCGACCCTCCAGTCTCTCCTTACTGTAGCAGCCACAGTATTTCCCTCGTCAGTTCTTGACAGCAATCTCCCTCCGATTTGCTATGGTAGACGTGTCCACAACCCATATCCCTCCTGACCGCCCTGTCATCGAGACGTCTCGCAAACCCCGTACTCTGGTACTATGCTTTGACGGCACCACAAACGAATTTGGTAGCACTGTGCGTACCCTGTGACTTCGCCTTCTTCCTCCTCTACCCCTGGGAATACGGAGAATGTCTCGATCTAATATCCCATACCCTCCATAGAACACCAATGTCGTCAAATTGTATTCCCTCTTGAGGAAGGATATGGAGGACCAATTGTGCTACTACCAAGTGAACTCCTGTATGGCTCCCACACCACTGCTCTTACATTCTCCCAGGCAGGAATAGGAACGTACATTCAACCGGGTGTCGTTTCGCCACTGTTTGAAAAGGCCGCCGAGATTTTAGACGACACCATTGCTTGGTACCTCTACCAGCACATAATGGATGGCTACAAGTTCCTCATGCAGAGTTACAACGTTGGCGACAAAGTCTGTTTGTTTGGTGCGTTCTGGACGATCCTGGCAACACGGAAACTTATCAGCTACGGTACCATTAGGGTTTTCTCGCGGGGCGTACACTGCCCGGGCTCTCGCCGGGATGTTGCACAAGGTTTGATCTGGGCCTACTTCTCGCTGTTCCCGATCATCTGACTGTGCCCAGGTTGGCCTACTCTCAAGGGACAACACCGAGCAAATACCTTTTGCATACGAGCTTTACAAGTCCGACGGCAATGTCGCCCTCGCTCAAGGATTTAAAGTGGCCTTCAGTCGGGAGGTGCCGATCGAATTCGTTGGTGTCTGGTGGGTGTCTTGGCATTTACCTTTCTAAGACAAGTCGTCCGCGAAATCTACGCCCAGTCTGAGTCGATTGATCTACAGGGATACGGTTTCAAGCGTCGGATTTATCGTGAGCGAAACCTTACCCTTTACGGACGTAAACACGACAATCCGGGTGTTCAGACAAGCGCTAGCCCTTGACGAGGTATGTGTAGATGACCTGATCTGTCGATTCCTTTCATCATAGGCGCAACCACTGCGCGACACGCTCTTCATGGCCTCCCGAGCACTTACCTACCGTTCTTTCACATTACCTTCCCTACTCGCAAGCTTACGTCCACTTTTCACTCGGTAGCATCGCGCCAAATTCCTCCCGAACTTGTACTGCTATTCAGTTCCCAGCAAACCAGTGACGAGAGATCTTGGCGGAGATGATAAACTAAAACCTGCCCAGGGCACTGTTCCAGGAAGAGAGGATGAGATCTATGAAACGGATGTAAAAGAAGTCTGGTTCGCCGGTTGCCATACTGGTGCATTTTTTTATTATCTTTCGCACATGTATAGACTAACAGCGCGCAGATGTTGGCGGAGGATCAACGCCAGACTCAACGGAACATTCGCTCGCTAACATTCCACTCCGCTGGATGATACAAGAGGCCATGCGGGCAGATTGTGGTATCCAGTTCAACATGTCTGCTTTCGCACGATGGAAAATCCCTACCACCATTGGGCGGGATCCTTCTACGCCCGACGCTCCCAGCCAGAGAAGCGGGAATGGCAGCAGCGGGACCGAGGGGCCAGTTGCAGAGAATGACCGAGCCGACTCCCTAGATATAGTGCAACCGATCCACGACGACCTGGTGGATTTCCCTGTGTGGTGGCTCCTTGAAATTGTTCCAACCCAGTTCACCTACCAGAGCGCGCAAGACAAGTGGGTTACCATTTGGGGGTGAGTCGACACTTGCCCGAAGTGGTTCTTATTTATCGTGGATCGCTAGCCCGCATCTTGGGCGCGGAAGATGTATTCCGACAAAACCGCTGTTCCACGAAAGCGTTAAGACACGAATGCAGGATCCAAAACTCAGGTATAAGCCAAGAGCGGTGTACGCGCAGGGCACGGAATCTTATGTGACGTGACACGTAGGAAGGCGCTGTGCTCCTTGGACGTTGAAAACCTGATGCGCTGTATCTTACTGGAATGTTGTAGCAAGGATATACGATCTCTTGGATGACCACTGATAACGGGAGCCCATAGTTCCGCAGGTATGACAGTGTCTCATGACCAAACCTCCACCACTACTGAGTACTGAGCGCTTGAAGTATTCTTGGCCTGCCCCAACGTAGGTCCTCAATTCTACCGAGGTCCTACAGCGCAATTCAGAACCAATAGAGCCCTTATTATAGGTGAATGTGACCCTTTCGGGAATTTTGCGACATTGTGTGTCGTGGGAGGTCACAATCGCTTATTCGCTCGTAAGGAGCTTATTTTACCTTTAAATTAAAATTAAATTATTGTTATATTTTGGTTATGCAACCCTTTCTTGCAATACAATATCATTCTAAATATTATCATAAGGGGGAAGACCTTCAAGACAATTGGAGTCCTCGCTGGTACTCCGTGGCTCAGCGTGACTTGAAAAGCCCTTCACAAAAGATCTCCTACGAACCCACGATGTCATCGGCAAAACTGGTGCTAGAGGTTTGTGTGGACTCGGTTCAATCTGCAGTCAGGTTCGCCCATGACGTAGTCCTAGCTTGCCAGTAGCTCTGATGCATGTCTCTCTGGTGACGGTCGCGCTCTCTTGATGTAGCGCTGCGGGTGCAGGTGCGAACAGGCTCGAAGTATGTGGGAACCTCGGTATTGGTGGGGGCACGACGCCCTCACTTGGACTCGTTCGAGCGATTCAGAGAGCCGTACCACATATACCAATCATGGTTAGCCCTTCCCCTGCCCCGACATGTACTACATCCGAACATCGCCGTTCTCTGCTCCTCCCATTGATTTCTGATAAAAGGCTATGATCCGGCCTCGCGTTGGAGACTTCTTGTATTCCGAAGAAGAATTGGACGTAATGCTCGAAGACATCGGACTCTTCAAGACTCTCGGAATCGCAGGTGTCGTGTTTGGGATCCTCGATCGGAACGGAACGGTGGACGTACCCCGCACTCGGATGTGTGTTTTTGAGCTTGCGTTTGCCTTGCTTCGTTTTCATAAATAATGACAGGCTTGTAGACGCGGCACTTCCTATGCAAGGTAGATTGTTGAAACGTTTCTAAAACAATCCATCATCTGAGCAAGCTCTGCAAAGTCTGTTTTCACAGGGCGGTCGACATGACGCGCTCTGCTGTCGAAGGTCTGTTAGCTAACTCTTGTATACAGTACCAATCACCTGTGTCCTTTAGCCTTTGACGCGATAAGCGCGATTCGTGGAATCACGCGAGTCCTGACAAGGTGCGCTTCTCGCTCCCCGTGCAGTATTTTTCTCACTGTGGGTTCATTCTTGACCTTCAGTGGACAAAGCACATCGGCCCAGGCGGGGCTACACGTCCTCCAAGAGTTACTCCGACGATCACAGACAAGTGACGGACCGGTTATTCTTCCAGGAGCGGGCATCAATCCCGGAAGCATTCGTCGCGTGTTGGACGATCTATTGCCATATGGACTGAAGGAGGTTCATATGAGTGGCGGTCGGTGGACTGAAAGTGAGATGATTCACCGGTCTGAGGGCATGGGCATGGGGGCAAGCGCTCAGAATGACTGGGGCATCTGGCTGACGGATGGAAAGGTCATCCGCGAAATGAGAAGCATTGTAGATAATTCTGCGAGCTCGGAACCAATGCGCTCTGGCAACTAGTACAGGGTTACCGTATGGTGGACCGCCCGGGCCGAGGATAGATCTCCCTTCACAGGGTCGATCTCGGCTTGTAATTATTCTCTGCGATGGAGGCCGCAAATGAAGGCTTCAAGATTCCCAGTACAATCCCGCAGGATCTCTTCCTCATTCGGGACCTTATTGGACCCGTAATTCCTCCTGTACTACCAACACTGCCGGTGGATGTAGATGATTCTGTCGATAGCTCTGGAGAAAGTGCTGACAGCGCGGACGAGGTTGAAGCCAACCTAATTTCTGTGGGAACAAAGTCAGAAAGGTCGGTTTCGTGTCGCCGTTGATTTTAACTAACTCCTTACTAGGGAAGACGTCTCTGACTCTTTCTCCGACTCGTCATCGTCCGACTCAGACCCTTCTTCAGACTCTGACTCTGACAATGTGAAAAAGGATGACGCCTCAAAAAAGACACCTGTGGAGCGCAGGGTAGTCGACGAGGATGACGAGGACGATGAGGAAGGGGGCGCGGTTGCCGCAGCGGTTGCGCTCCGCACAAAAAACGAGCTCCCCGAGCCCGACATCATGATCCCCCCTATAGCCCAGGTAGAGCCGGATGAACAGCTCGAAAAAGTTGGCGAAATCATGAACATCGTGAACAACGTCGTGGTCGTGAAGGGCGAAGCATCGTCGACACACCGCGCGTCGGAGCATGCGCTCGACTCGGAGACTTTGCTCGTGTATGAGGATCGGAAAGTTTTGGGCTACGTGAGCGCCGCTCTCCCTCTGCTCTTGCTGACTCCCCGACCTTTCGCGCAGATACACGAGACGTTCGGGCCGACGTACCAGCCCTTGTATCAAATCAAGTTTAACAGCGCGCACCCCCTGGACCTGAACGAGGCGCGTGTGTCGCGGCCTGTATTTCATGTCCCAGCGCGCAGCAAGTACGTTTTTGTCGCAGAACTCACAAAATTACGCGGCAGCGACGCCAGCAATGTCCATGACGAGGAACCTGCGGAGTACGAGCTCGAATTTTCGGACGACGAGGCCGAGGCTACATACAAAGCAAAGCTCCGGGAAAGGTCCGTCCCTTCCTTCCTCCCTTTCCTACTTGGTTTTGACTCCCCGCGTTCCACAGACGACATGGGTCACGCGAACCCAGCGTGCCCGCGTCGCCCGCACATATGCGCGACCAGGACCTCGATGCCTGGAACCCATATGCAGCGCACGGCGCGTACGATATAGACTATGGCGCAAGTCCGTCGCGCCCAGCGCCCCAACCATACGACGACCCGTACTCGGATGCTTATAACCAGCCAGGGGCTAGCGCGAGTGTGGCAACATCTGTGCCCACGCTACCTCCACATCCCGGTGGACATGCGGTTAGGGGAAATCGTGGGCGCGGGAGAGGGCGCGATGATCACCGGCCGCATCATCACCGTGAGCGTGGGCGCGGCCGCAGCCGTGGCCGTGGACGTGGACGAGGCCGAGGGCATCCTCCCCATAGGGCAGAAGAGCATGGACCCCGATCGCTATCACCCCCCTCGACGACCATCGCACAGGCAGTGGGACGATCCCCGATACCCAATGCTTCATATCCCGGCGGCGGCGGTTCCTCGGACTATTCGTCATACTCCCCACAATTACAACAATTTGGCTTTGCACAACCATATACGTCGTTGCCTCAGCCATTCGTGTCGCCACAACATTCAGTGCAGCCACATATCAATCCACGATTCGCGGGACAGTTTGGTTTGAATTTAGACATGATGCAACAGCAGCAGCAGCAGCAGTCATATTTTGCATACGGCCAGTATGGGGCTGAGGGTGGTTGGGATGGACAATGGAACCAAGGTTATGGTTCTGGAAGTGGTGGAGAGCATCACGATGGACAAGGGCAGAGCAGTCAGGGTACTTGATCCGTACTTACTTTATTGTTTACGCCACACTGCGAGTGTTCGCAAATAAAAAATAAAAAATGAAAACGAACATGAAGTGAGAATACTAGTAGCACCGTGCGGGGGCTCCTCGCCGTCGTTCACAACCGAGCCGTACAGCGAGTACCATAACGGGGCAGGCGGAACCAGAGACAGCGGCGACGACGCCGAGCTCATCCGTCCCCCGCTTTTCCATCGCAACTACCCAACTCCTGCCCTCGCTGAATGCCCCGACGCGCATCAGCACCCACCACGCTGCCAGCAGCAGGCGTGGCAGCGGTGATATTGGCGACAGCAAACGTAAACGTAGCAGCCTCAATACCCAGCCCATCCGACTCGTCCCCGCTCCCCTCCTCCCACCCTGGCTCCTCCTCAGCCTCTACCTCGAATGCTGGCGGGGCTGCTCGCCCCCGGCGCATCATGCCCTCGCGCTCGCGCAGGGGCGGCCCGGGAGTCGGCATCAGCGATGTCGACACGCAGATCCTCGAGACGCTCCGTCGACGCCGTGCGTTTTTCGTCCCTCTCTTTGTGGCGTGCGGGCTCATAGATCTCTTGCTCACGCGCGCATTTTCCCTCTCTCCCCCCCCACCCTTGTTTTTTTAGGCGAAAATGACCCGTTAATACCGGCGCACACGCAACTACTGCTCACGACCGACTCGACGCGCGTACGGACGTTCGGCGGCGGCGACGCGGGTTCGCAGCTCAACACGTCGGCATACGAACGGTACTTTGACAAGCCCGAGGTGATTCGCGCGTACCGCGAGCAACAGCTCATCCAGACCCCCGAATACACGCTCTTGTCAGAGCACGAGGCTGTGGGGGGACGCTTTCGACCTCGAGGACAAGATGACGTGCGTGTTCGATCGGCCCCCTCCATTGAATATTTTTCGTAATCTGACACGCCACGATCACAGGAAGGCATCGACACCTCCGATGCGGCGTACGAAAAACGGCATCGCAAGTACGAGACGTTCGAGAAGCGACAGCGCCTGCGCGAAAAGGAGAAGCTCAAGCACGAACAGTACAAGCTCAAAGAACGCATCGAGCAGCTGCGCGCGCTCGAGCCCTCTGCGTTTCTCCACGTCGCAGACTCGTTCTTCACGAGCTCGTTGTGTCCGCCACCGCACGAGGCCGGCGCCGAGCAGGACGCGAATGCAGTGCCCGCGCAGGTGCACTGCGACGGCGAGTGGCGCAAACGACAGATACTGGACGTCGCGAACGGTCTCGAGGCGCGCTACCGCACCTTGCTCGACACTGCGCCGTCACGCGCTCCTGAATTATCGACGCCAACGCCAGCCCCAGCGACTCCAGCTCCAGCTCCAGTTCCTCCACCAAAGACCGCTACTCCCGTCCCTGCACCGAACCACACCCCAGCCCCGACTAGTCCCGTCGTCCCGCGCCCACTGCCCGTCCTCCCACCAACCGAACCAACCGAAATCATCGAGCTCGACAGCGACGGCGAGGAGCAATCGCCGGAGCCCGTCAAGGTCGAGCCGGCCCTCCAACCACTTGCCGCCGCACGCCTCGACCCGAACGAGACCATCAGGTTGCGGATCAAGTTCCCCACACGCCCGCCCCCGCCAGTCCTACCATCTCCAATACCATCACCTATGTCGGCACCAGCGGCAGTAGGCACCGCCATAGGGTCTCCATCGCCCACGCGCCCGCGCCCAAAACCGATATTCAAGAACCCAGCAGCCCCAGGCCCGTACGCGCGCGTCCCGTTCGCCCGGCGCTTGTCGCTGCAGGACGGTGCGGCGTGCGCGGGCACCTCCGTACCCGTGTCTTCACCTGCCACACCAACATCCTCTGCACCGCATACCGTCCCCCCGGCAACGCCAACAACGACCGAGACGGCGTCACCTCTGCCTGCGAGACCGGCGCCGGCATCAGCGACGCACCTGACACTCAGGCGTCGTCCCCCCAGGGCTGCCGCGGCGCATCTTAAGCCAGTGAGCCCCATCGCCGCGACGACGACAACCCCAGCAATACTACCCCCGCCTGCGCCACCACCAGCTCCCGCGCCCGGCCTGAAACGTCCGCGCAAGCGGCGGCGCGTTGAGCTTTCTGATGACGTGCCGTCGCCCGCGTCCGACAGCTACGACAATACAGTGGACGCGACGGGAGCGGGAGCAGAAGAGGAAGGAGAAGAGCAGGAGCAGGAGCCAGAGCCGGAAGAGGATGGAGAAGACGACGACGACGAGAGCGAGGAGGAGGAGGAGGAGGATGGACCGGGTGGTGTGCGCAGGCGCAGCGGCGCGCGGGAGCAGCGGCGTGAGCGCTGGCGCGAGTGCGCGCTGTACCGCGAGGCGCAGCGGCATGTCGGGGCGCCGAGCGCGCGCAAGACCCATCGTCACCTCGGGATCTTCGGGCTCCGCGGGTTCCCCGCCGACATCGAGCATATGCGCGACTTTGTGCCGCCTACGTGGGCGCTGCCCCGCGGGGACCTGCGTCTCGTGCAGGGCGGTGCCGATGCGACCTGCGTGGTCCCAATGGTCGCGAGCGTCGGTGTAGGAGCGGGAGGAGCAGGAGGTACGGACAAGGAGGCTGGTCACCCGGTGGTGATGGCGGTGACTGTGGCTGAGGAGGTGGATGAGACGCTGCTGGAGGTGGAACCTGCCATGTCGGACCCTCTGACAACCGTAGAGACTCCAAAGACGGTCGATAGCCAGGAGACGGAAGACTTGATACTACCTTTAAACTGTTAATCTATTCCTCAACCTTTTGACCCTCTCTGCCTTCTTTTTCCCTTTCCTTGTATACTCTGGCAGACTTATAACTAATGATACATTATTTTCCATCCGGCAGAGCAAACGAGTGACCGGAGATTATATTGGATAAATGAGTTATGATACGACCGAAACAAGTGCATCCAATTTATTAATCTAATCCCCATCACGGAGAGTTGTGGTTCGACTCATGCGCTCACCTGGCGACCGGGCTGCGCCAGCCCGCCAATGATATGCAGCGCAACGCGTCGCTGGTCGAGGGAGACGTCACGCTGTGCCGCAAGGGCATGGCGCGCAGTGCGGAGCACAGGGGGGCACGACGCGCTCTTGCGCACGCCGACGGTGCGCGGGAGGAAGCGCGAATAGTCGCCCGCGTTGCGCTCAAGCACGCTGCGCACACGCGCGGTCATAGACGCATATACGGGGAGCGCGGTCCCCGCGACGGGGGTATCGCGCGTGCGGAAGAGCGCGTTCAGGTTGGTGCTGGAGAGCGCCGTGAGGCGCGCGGCGCGGACCGCAGGGGTGGTGGCGACGTTGGTCGGCGCGGGAACCTCTGTGGCGTCGGAAGGAGATGGGGCGTTTGGCCGTGCGTGGTTGGGAGGCCAGGTGGTCATGGACGTGGTTCTGGGTCTGGCATCGACAGAAGTCGGGCGGCGCGTCTGGAACGCGTTTTGTGCGTCGCGGCTGCGGGGCGCGCGGGACCCCGTGCCTTGCTCCTGCTGCCTTCCTTGCATCTGGGCACTGCGCTGCCTTGGCTGCAACTGCTGTCGCCCCTCCTGGGCCTCCGGGTGAGCTGCCGCATCTAGTTTTGTCATCTTTTTCTGATGCATTTTGAGGCGGCTCGAAAAGCTGAGGGAGACAAGGCCATCGCCCCAACCCGACATGGCAGATCCTGTACGCTCGCCGGTTCCCCGATGACGCTGTTGCTGGCCTGTGCGTGGCGTGTTGGAGGACTTGTGGTCAGAGCCATCAGCTCGTGCTAAAAAGATTTTGAGTTGAAGTAAATGAGGAGGGATCCGAGGGAGCACGAACAGGGTCGACCTGGTCTACTGCGAAATCCTTGTGACTGAGTAGGAACCGCAACATTCTCTGCAGAAAATGAGAACCGGGGTGAGTTGATGAAGTAAATACGGGCGTACGAATGCTTATCCCCCCAAAGCTGCTCGCCGACGGCCTCCGTGTGCGGGGTACTGAGGTCCCTGATGCTGCGACGGCATCCCCGGATCCCGCGCTAACTGAGTAGTAGCGCAGTGAGCACCGGGAGAGTAACTGTCGCTGAGCGTGGTGAAGCATTAACAAAGGGAAGGTAAGTCCGAGTTGAAAGTTTGGTTTGGTGTGCTGGCGAGACCACCGGCCCGCTCTGAGCCCTCGGAATGATTGCAATTCTCCATCGTCTCTATCTTTTATTGTACTGTAAACTCTGCAAATACATTTTTTATTGATTATCAATAACGATGAATGGGAGACGGGTGTGATGTTGACAGACAACTAGAGTGGAGACCTCCTGATTGTACCCACCATGACTCATCCGATCCCCCCAACGACTGAAGATCCATCTGCGAGCGAGTCTTTGGACTCTGCAGCGGGTGAGAGGCGTTTGACGCTTATTGATGGTACTGTATGTCCGATATACGATCAACGGTACTCTCATCCCCCTTTCTCTCTGAATAGGAATTGCCCTCATTGCCGGTCTCCAAGTGCGTACCATCTACGTTCGATTCACTTTAGATGGTGACTCTTCCAAACGAAGATAGGTTCCGGGATTTTGTCAGTATGCGTTGCACACGGCACTGCCATCCACTGACTTGGATCCCTGCTGCACAGTTCTTCTCCTGGAGCGATAGTTGCGTATACTCAGAATGCGACGGCCAGTCTCGTAGTGTGGGTGGTAGCCGCGCTCCTCGCGTGGACAGGTGCGAGCTCTTTCGCCGAGCTCGGTGCAATGCTCCCACGAAATGGCGGCGCGCAGGCCTACCTGGCTTACGCGTATGGCCCGCTCGTGTCCTATCTCTTCACCTGGACCGCGATCTTGCTCCTCAGTCCGGGTGAGTTCCCCGCCGTTGCTGTTCTGTCATTGTTGTTGAATATGGAGTGACAGGAACGAAGGCGGTGAACAGCCTCGTGTTCGCCGAGTACGTCAACAGGATCCTGTGGAACGCGACCCGTGGTGACGACGCGCCAGCGGAGATCATCCCCAGCTGGGTGATCAATGCGACTGCAGTGGCTGCTGTCTGCTTCGTCGTTGTCTTGGTCATTGGCACCCGTAGCCTTGGACCCCGGGCAGCGGTCATTTTGACGAGCATGAAGGTATATGCTAAGCACATGACACGCGTCTGTCTCCTCTAACCACGTTCCTCTGTTTTCCTAAGGTCCTCGCGCTGGTATGTCCGCAGGTGATATGTTACCGTGATACCATGCTCAAGCGCCACCCACTGAAAGCTTGCTGTTATTGTGCTGGGGTTGATCCATCGCTTCCTTGGCCGTGGCGTAGCGAGTCCGCATCCGAATCCCATCGTCGAACCATCGCCTACAGCAGCCTCGTATGCGCATGCCCTGTACGCTGGTCTCTGGGCGTTTGACGGTTTCAACCAAGCAAATTACGTCGCTGGAGAGATGCGGCATCCAGCGCGCGACATCCCACGCGCAATTCACTCGTCGATGGGGCTCGTGGCCGTCCGTTTCGCCCCACTATCCTCCTTTTACCTGAATAAACTAACGCGACGTAGGTCTTGTTCTTCTTCGCAAACGTCGCGTACTTCTCTGTCCTCGATCCGGTAATTTGTGTATGATATCGGAGGCAAAGTCACGGTTTTAGACATTTGTTGCAGGCCGCAATTGCGCAAAGTAATACCGTCGCGCTTGATTTCGGCTGGGCGCTTTTCGGCCGGGCAGGTGGCGTGCTCTTCGCCCTCGTTGTCGCAATCTCATGCCTCGGTGTCCTCACAGGTGCGTATATTACCATGACCTCCGTATCGCCATCGCCGGCCGCTTTCGTTTTGATACACCGTCAGGGTCTCTCTTCACCTCTGCGCGTGTCGTTTACGCCGCCGCCCGCACCGGACAACTCCCTGGGGCTCTCGGGGTACTCGACACGGACCGCGGCACGCCGATACGTGCGGTACTCCTGCAAGCCGCCATCACTATTGCCCTCGTCCTCCTTGGCGGCGGATTCCGTGCACTCGTCAGGATCGCCGTAGTTGCCCTATGGGCGTTCTACTTCCTCACGGTAACGTCGCACGGCCTCGCAATACATGTTGCAGAGTATTGAATATATTGTGTGTAGGTTTTGGCTGTTGTGATACTCCGGGTAAGGGAACCAGACCTACCTCGGTATTTCTGCTCCTTTGCTCAATGTTTTTCCTGCTGACCTCGCGATCATAGGCCATATCGGACGTGGATCATAACGCCTCTCATATTCTGCGCTGTATGACCCGTGTACCCGTCAGGGTCAAACATCTTCTTATATCCTTCTAGGTCACGCTCTTCCTACTCTGTGTACCGGCGGTTGCAGCGCCAAAGGAGAATCTCGTCGTTGTCTGTATGTTGATTCATATCAGCAACTTCCCGCGCTTTCAGTGCTGACCCATGAAAAGGTTATGTCGTAGCCGCATTGCCCGCATATTATATGACACAAAAACAACACGCAAGGGCTACATTGGGCCAGGAAGGATTAGACCAGGCTTACGGGAGTATAAGCACGAATAGAGCGAGCAGTTAAAGGGTGACGCGGTGACGTGTCCATAGGGCCTGACTTATCATCGCTAGCATATTGTACTATCATCTCTGAAACGCGATCGCAATTACCACTATGCTCTAGCAGGATAAAAGTGAAAAGGGACAGTCGAGTTCTCAGCTTAGTACAGCACCGCTAGAACAGAACAGACCAACAGCCTAAGGAGAGATGGGCGCATGCTTTCTACGTTGGCGCCAGACAGCGTCCATGGGTATCACATGCGCTGCAGTTCTTACAGACGGTTCGGTCGACAAGCACGAACTTTAATGGTATGGTACGGTATAGCTTGTGAGGGACGGTGTTAGGCGCTCAGGCCTGAGGTCGTGAGAACTGAGGCGATTACCCTCTTATTACCTCACATCTCCAGTTGTCCACCATGGGCCGCCTCTTGGGTCGACTAGTTGTCGCCTTTACGACCGCCCTTATATGCTTTATATCGTATACCCCTCAATTCTTCGTCATCTGGCCCTGGTACGGCCGCGAACTCTCCATTCAACTCCTCAACCTCCTTGTCCCATTCAAGTATGAATTCTGTCCCCAGGATAGCCACCGTGACGAGGCATTAACGACGCCCTGAACAGCATTCTCGTAGGACTCCTGCTATATAATTACTATCTCTGCATCATTACAGACCCGGGGCGCGTTCCTCATGGTTGGGTACGTGTTCTTCATGCGAAGGTGACACTCCTCGCTTATGTGCGTACGATTAGGAGCCAGAATTTGATGATATGGAGGGTTACGAGGTCAAGAAAAATACTGGTGGCCCAAGATTCTGTCGCATGTGCAAACGATACAAGCCACCGCGCGCACACCACTGCAAGAGTTGCAAAAGGTACGTGTCTGCCTACTTGCGTTCCTCCATTCTTCTGATGTCCCACTACTTTGCAGATGCGTGCTGCGCATGGGTGAGTCGACAAGCTTCCGTCACCTCGAAGTCTTCCATTGACAGCGCGGCTCTGTATTCAGACCACCACTGTCCATGGGTGAACAATTGCGTTGGCTTCTATAACTATGGCCATTTCATCCGCTTCCTCTTTTTTGTCGACCTCGCCTGCACCTATCATGTCACCATGCTCACTCGCCGTGTATTTGACACCCTCGGAAGGCAATACTGGGTTCGGACACATGCGCCTTTTCGTTGATGCCTCGCCCCTGACTTTTCTTACAGGATTCAAACGACACACTAGAGCTACTCTTCGTTGTTTTGAACTACGTTACATGCATACCCGTGCTACTCCTGGTTGGTGGGTTTAGGTGCGCCAATCTCCTGCGACCTTTGCTCGCATATATGCTGACAGGGTAGGTAGCCTGTATCACTTTTACTGCGTTCTCGGGAATACCACCACAATCGAAGGTTGGGAGAAGGACAAAGTTGCGACTCTCATCCGGCGGGGAAAAATCCGCGCGATGAAGTTCCCATACGTCTGTACTGCCCTTCAACCCTCCTCTGGTCCTGACATCCGCCATACAGAATCTTGGTGCTCGGCGGAACATCGAGTCGATGCTCGGCACTAATCCACTCTTTTGGTGTTGTCCGAACGTTGGCCCTTTAGGAACGGGGCTCAAATACCAGCTTGCAGAAGGCGACGGTAAGTGGGTCGAACTCTCTGCGCGTGACCCACGCGATCCCAGGCACGGACATTTCGATGTGTGAAACCGAGGTGAGCCCTCCACCCACCGCAACGCAGAAGGGCGCTCATGGAGTATCAGCGTCTCGCATTCTACTCCTTGCCCTACCAGTCTCAGAGCACGAGCTGACGTAGCGATGTACTTACAGGTATCGAACTCCAGGAGTCCTGGCCTCCGCGTGATCCGACAGAGCACCGCAGCGAGTGGACGCAGCCCTCTTCGCCCTGGACATATGAGAACAACGGGCCCAATCCAGCACTCGCTCCATCAAACACGCAACTGCGTGCCCGCAGACCTCCAGGCGCCTCTGCGGTGCCGCCATACCACCCCGACTACGAGCCACCGGAAGACGACGAGGACGGAGGGGAGCGCTACGCGGAATACGAGCGTGCGCGGGTCAGCGGGGGCGGGGGCACGGCGCACGTGCGCCGAGGCTCGGAGGGCTACGAGGTGCGCCCGATCGATCGGGAGGGCTTGCTCGCGGAATTTATCGCGAGCCGGAGTCAGGAGGAGGGCCATTATCGCCGGTACGTGCCCGAACCGCCGAGCGAGCCCGACGACAGTGAGAGCAGTTGGGAGGAGGGAGCCGTCGACGGCGATGGCCGCGACGATGCTGTCGTTGACGAAGACGAGGACGAGCCGCTCGCGGTGCGAGTAGAGAAGTGGCGGTCGGGAAAGGCGATTTCCTGATGGTAGACTAATCTATGGAAGGCTCGTGGAGGGTTCGTTCATTCGGACGTTCTACTATTAGATGTTCCTCGGTCCGTCTTGGTCCCAGTTAGAGGTCTAGAGTACCGTCTGACTTTATGGGGCGTTACAAGCTGCGATGACAGCGCCTGCTTTGTCGTTCAAATAAGGAACCGAACCTTCCTTTCGGCCTCGGTCACCGATGGATTGTCGTATAACACCCCCTAGACGTGTTCTCCCTTCAAGCTTGCGTCCCCTGACCGGGCATTTCGAGGACAGTCTAATGCAGTGCAGCCCCTCCACATTGGCATGGCGGGTAACGCTCTCCCCGCCGCTACGGTGACTATCTGCGTCTCTGTAATTGCAGCGGCCTCTGCACCCTCTGCACCGTTGAGCTATTGATAGCAGAGGCAGCAACGCGGGCAGACAAATGGGCGTACTCGATGCGGTCTGGGACATCGAGCAATCTGGATACCCGGGAGTCCAGACCATATTGCATGCAAATCTGTCTCGCAGTTGGCTTTCTCCACATTTCCATTGAATGCTTCAATGTAAGTGTGGAGAAAGCAAGCTTGAATGAATTCCTGCAAAGTCCCGAGTTCCTCTGATATGCTACCTGATTCGTTCGATTCCACAAGGATATAACCCGTATGATGGAAGCACATAAATCTGTCATGTGCTCGCCACGCTAGGCAACCGAAGAGAAGGACTATTGTCACTAACATCCATGGAAGTGTAATCTGGTCGGAAGTGAAGTTGGATCTTTGGAATTCGTCGTTGTTGTCGAAGTAAGAGTCGTAAGTTAGATCGATCTTTGATCCCATCCTCGATCGATGGTTCGCGATCCAGTTGGTTCACCTTTCTTGTTTATCATCTCCACCCTACCGAGAGGACGTGGACAAAGCCCTAGGTGTGCTCCTACGCACGGTCTCTCACGACTTGGGGACGCTCCATGCGTCCACCCCCCCCCCCCCCCCCCACCCTCTCCCCATTATTCTGACAGGACGTGTCGAACACAGAGCCTCGCGAGGCTGACACGGCGCGGGTCGCGCACTTCCCTGGATCCGGTCTGAAAAAAAAAAAAAAAAGGTCGCCAGGCCGAAGGACGCCGCACGGCTTCCCAGTTGTCGCCGCCGCCGCTGCCGCGCCCATGCCTGAGCGTATCTCTGAGACCCCCCCAATTCCTGGCACCCGCTGTGCCAACAGCGGCGTGAGCAGAACGGGCATTTGGCGCCGACTGCTGTCTGGGGGGGGGTCGGTCCGAACCCCCTCATATCTCCTGGCGCTACGCTGCGCTGGCGTTTTTTCTTCGGTGCCGCCATACTACCAGAGGACGACGACGGGAAGCGCCACGCGGAGTACAAGCAGGGCGACTAGGTGCGCCTGATCGATCGGGAGAGCTTGCTCGCGGGGTTTATCGCGAGCCAGCCGGGGGGGCATTCTTGCTGGTACGTACCGAAACCCCTGAGCGAGTGCGAGAGCAGTTGGGAGCTGTCAACGGGGGGTAGTCGTGACGATGTTGCTGAGAATATAACGACGAGGACGAGCTCGCTGTGTGAGTGTGGAGAACTGGCGGTCGGACAAGCCGATTTCCCGGGGGTGGACTATACTGATTGGTCGGTCCGAGTTTGTGGAAGATTCGTTCGAATTGTCCTACATCTCACTATATTTATGCAATATGCTATCCCCGTTCTGTCATAGATGCTCCTCGGTCTCAGTTGGTTATTGTCTTGGGGTTTAGAGTGCTCTCTGATTGCCGATGACTTCATGGAAGGTGCTATGTTACAAGTTGTGACCCAAGCTGTTTGTGTAAGCTCCCGCCTTGTCTTGCAACCTGCAACTGTACATTACAATAACACATTCAGTCGGTAAGTGATGTTTCTATGTTAATCCTTACCGGGAAAGCTTGTTATATTAACATGTTTGTTCTACGATAACCCTCTTCTCTCATCGTGGGGCACGTAATAATTCTCTTGTTGTACAGTACCTCTTTCCCCCAAAAGCCTCCTCACTCACAGCAATTCTGGCCACTATCATAGGTTGCCAGGACGGGAAACTTGAGGGGAGAGTCAACAACGAAAGCAGGCAAGTCCGGGTATTGTTCTTTGTCGCGTACCTCTTAAATCCAGGAACTGGCGCCCACAGGACAAGTCGTTGTTCCATAGTCGTATATGATCTACGCACGAATACTGTTCCAGTATAGACCCGAACCTTTTATTCTCTATCCTCTCCAAAGTAAAATAAAAACAAATAAAGATTTACAAAGCACTTGCGAGATAGATAAATAATAACTCCAGAGCAAATCCGTTTAGACAGATGCCTCTCCCAGACTCAGATCCTCCGTGGTCTCATGTGGCTTGAAATATACGTGGGTGACGAAAAGTTCTTCGAATGTCTGGAATATTTCTTCTGTTTCCTGGACGAACACCTTGTGTTCCTCCAGCGTGCCCAAACGCATATGATCCTACGAAAACGAAAATCAGACCCAAAAAAAAAAAAACCCCTGGGGATCTAAGCCATTTCCGCCGACGCCAGCGGGGGCTCGGTCCCGCGCTCACGAAATGAATTGAATGAGACGGTACCTCGATGGTTCTCCAACCCGCGATGTATGCGCCCCGCGTGACGTCCTCCAGCGCGGCGCCCCAGCTGAGCGCGACGAACCCGGGCATCTGCAGCGACTCGATGCGATGCGTGATGCGGCGTATCTTATCCTGCGTCGTCGCCGCGTCCGCCGCCTGCGTCCGGTACACGTCTATCTCGGTCACCGGCGCGTCGAGGCAGCGCAGGGGGTTCCCGGAGAAGCGCACGAAGAGCGCGAGTACGGGCGCGCTCGCGAGCGCCTGTCGCCGCTGCGCGAACGCAGGGTACGACGGGTCCTCCTCGAATGCGGCGGCGTGCGCACGCGTCTGCCATACTGCCAGAGGGAGGGAGGGAGGGACACGCCCCGTTTGGTCAGACACGTCGAAGAAAGAGTGTGCGAAAGAATGTGTGCCGTCCCCCGCGGTGCGTGGGGGAGCAACTCGGCCGTTCCTTCGCCCGCCCGCCCGTGCGTCGTGAGGGCAAGAAGGCACTCACATAGGATCCAGTAAAACTCGTTCGGTCTCTCCACAGACGTGCCCCAGTATTGTGCTGTCAGGCCTTTCTCCCTGGACGGGGTGCCATCGCCGTCAGTGAATTGATTTCGATGCGACACACAAGGGGGCGCACGTGGCGTGGATACTTACTTCCGATCATGCGCGACGAAGTCCCGAACCGCCTGGAAGAGAGAAGGATACGCTATGCACTGTTTGGTCGCGACAAATCGGACGACTTCAACAGCGAGAGGTTCGGATTCCATAGGATACTACTGCGCGGTTACGATAACAAAGAGCAATGCGGAGGGGGTGAGAGGTGAGATCTGGTGAGAGGAGGGGTTCTAGGGGTTATTGTATTTGACCGTCGTTGGGTACGGCGGTAATAAATGAGGCAGTGCCCGCGCCAGTGCCAATTGAATCCGCACTACAAGGAGTTATGGATTGGAAATTAGTTGTGATCATTTCTAGTGGCCTGGAACTTTGCTTTTGCTGTGAAGTGAAGCTAGTGAAGGTGTATGTATTACGTAACTACGCGTCAAGCTGTGCAATGCAGATATACCCTCCAGGCGCCCTTCTGGTCACCATCTCCGGCGCGTACATCACTCAACTCGAGCACCCGCGCACCGGCCCCCGGACTCAGCGTAACTTCCCACTGACCGCGTCCTCGGCATTCTACCTCTGTCTTGTCGAGACGAACTCGCAACGGAGGGGGCTTCTTAACACGGCCAACCCTCTCTTCCTTCCGGATCCGCGTCTTGTCCCCAGTTCCGTGTCCATTAGTGGTCCCACCTCCTTCCTCGTCGTCTTCCTCCTCTTCGGCGCCATCTTCCTCCTCCTCCTCCTCTTCTTCCTCTTCTTCCGACCCGTCGTTTTCGTCGTCCGAGTCAGCAGAGCGGAATAGGCGCACATCCGAGACGCGTAACCCGGACTCGGACGGCGCCAGCCGCAGCGACCAATTACGCACGCCGTCGCGGGCGTCGAGCGCGAGCCGGCGATGCGTCGGCGTGATGGTGAGTGCGACCGAGCGCAAAGCGGGGGTCAGTGCCGGTGCGGGGGTCTGCGCTGTGGGCTGGGCTGGGGAACTGGTCGTTTTACGGGCTGGCACAGATGGGTGTGGCAGCTGGGCGTTGGCAGGGCTCGATGCGGGTGTGGAGGACGGTCCGGCGACGGGCGAAGTCGAGGTCGACGCTTGTGCTTGCATTTCTTTTGCGGGCACTTTGAGCACGAGGGGTGTGTTTGCCATAGGCGGGGATGCTGCAGCCGTCGAGGTCGAAGCTTGCGGAGGGGAATGCTGCGCTTGAGGTACTTTCAGCTTGATCTTTCCATTTGACGGGCGTGGCGGGTCTTTGGGGGTATATTGCGGCACCGTGTATGGAGCAGGAAGGTCGGCCATTAGTTTCGCAAAGTATTCCTGTAGATCTGATCAATTGACGGCCGATCGAGGACGTAGAAATACGCACCTTGAGTTGAAGCGCTGCCTCCCAGAGAGGGGTGTGATCCTCGTTAAATTGCATTGCGTTGGAAAACACGAGCTCAACATCTTGCGCAAACTGGGCAGCATTTGAGTATTCTTTGCGCTTGAGGTGTTTCTGGAAGGGAGCTCAATTAAAGCCATTGATAAGAATACATAAATAAAACTCACATAGATCTTCTCAAAGCTCATCGGACGAGATATGGTCTTGTAGTAGATAGCCCAGATCTTCTTGTTAGGGAGTTCCATGAAGTCGTTCGATAGAGTGTTTCCACTACAAATGACATGTTTAGAGGAAATGAAAAGGAGGTCAAGGCCATAACGTACGCATCGTCCTTCTTAGCAACCAGTTTATCCAGTCTAGCGGAGAGCAGCCGGGCCATGACTTTCTTCCTCTTGGGTTCGTCGTCAGCCCCATCCTTCAAACCGGATTCGTGCCCATCCTCTTGTAGGGGGTCTTCGTTGTGTCCCTCGGCTTCATCTTTGGTGTCGCCAGTCATGTTGACGTACTCTCTTGAAGTTAGTTTCTGCGAGGGGAATGAGGTTATCGAATAATGTAAAACGGAGGGGACACACGTGAAGGAATTTGGCGTCGTTGAAAATCTGGCTTTCTTTGAGGTTGTACCGCTTCGCGTTCCGGAAGCACTGTTCTAAATCGCTCTTGACTGCAATTAAAGACGTGTACTCTCCTATGTCGAGTTGAGACTTGATCTTGTCGAGTGCGATGGGTTTCTTTATGACGGTGTAATAGTCGGGGTACATTCGTTTGTTGGGGAGTCGAAGAAAGTCGGCTGAAAGTGAGCGGCCGCTGGGGGAAGGAGGACCATGGTGTGAGGAACAACAAGCTCAGGCGACAAGGCGCAAGTCAGTCACGCACTCCTTGTCAACCGCATCCTTCACCGTCTGCCACAGCTTCAATCCTTGCTCCTTCACCTGCTCCGACTTTGCAGGATCCTCTTGTTCTCGCTTCACGTTTTCCCCACCGGTTATGTCCACGTCCATGTCCGTCTCGGGCTTTCTCTCTTCCTGCGGTGGGGCCTCCTTGCGTCGTTTCGCTCGAGGGGCGTCTACATCGACAACACTGGCTAGCTTTCCGAGCTCCCTCTTCGACATATTCGTCCGAGAACAGAGAAGGGTTTGTTTGCTAAAGCTGGGGAAATATTGGCGGGCACTTCGCGGTGTACGCCCCGATTCGATTCAATTTGGCGGGGCAAACGGTCTGCTACACGTGACACAGTGACACGACCCCGCGTCGACGTTGATTTCAACTTGAGCTTGAGTCTTGACACCCATACAAAAAAAAATACGCTACTGCCATTTAATAGAACACTACTATGTCTTCTTTCTTGCTTTCGAGTCTAGAGTCCATTCTTTCATCACGTTTCGTTCCAAGGTCTCGTTTCCATGGCCTATGTCACGATTGTAACGGCAGTGCCACGGCCCGGGAAATCCCGGTACAGTACACCGATGTACCAAAAGCTGTAGTCGTGCGGCACTCACAGTATCCTGTACTCAGCTTGATGCTTGATGGCCGGGTTCCATATTCCTCAGCCGTCGTCCTCGTCTTGTTTCTATTTTAATTTTTCCGATTCTACTAACATGTATCTTTGTGTGGTAGCGTGTCACTTTTTTTACGCCTCCTATTGCTGCAGTGGAGGGAGGAGTTAGAAAAACCTATCACGATACCTCTGCCTTATTAACGTTTACCTACGACCCTTACTATTTTGTATTATTATGTTACAACCTAAAAGATCTCCAGTCCCTGTAGTTAATTAGCGCGAAACGCACAAGATCCTGACACCGCCTGCGACTGAGTTCTTACCACGACTATGACAAACCCAGAACTCGACGATGGCACTGACTATTATACACTCCTTGGCGTCACGCGTTCCGCTTCTCCAGAAACCATAAAGGCTGCATATCGCCGTGCATTACTCCGCATACATCCCGACAAGCAGCGGCAGAGCGCCGATAAGCCATCACCATCAGCAAATATCGGGCTAATCCAAAATGCATTTTTGACCCTCTCAACGACGACGCAACGAGCCGCATATGATGCACGGTGCGAGCTTAGTCGCAAGGCTCCGCGCCCTGCGCAAGTCGTGTCGCTAGAAGACTTTGATTTCTTGGACTCGGAGGCACCCGATGGCACGGTTTCGGTCTGGAGCCTCACATGCCGTTGTGGCGGGATGTACAAGGTTACAGAGGATGATCTCGAACGCGGGCGGCATCTCATCGGGTGCGAGAACTGTTCGGAGGTCGTCTGGGTAGGATACGAAATGGTCGAAGAAGTCGGTGGCGAAGGAACAGGTTGACATTGACATCGGTATGCGATCTCAATGTCGTGGGGTTCACTGAGGTTCAATTAAACCCCTATTAGCCCCCCTGCAATGTCGAAGTAGTGCTGACGATAACAGTTTTCTGGGACGACGTCGACTAGTGATACGACTGGTCGCTCCCTGCGACCTCATTTCATCACCACCCCCCACCCTTCTATGGGATCCGCACAACTACCAATCAACTTCCCCACCTCTCTTAACCCGTTGCTGAGCTTGATGACTTTGTCGGGGGGCTTTTCCGCGAGTGTCACCTATGAATCTACCCGTATCGTATCCCGGAAATAATGGCTTCACATCGAGTTCTCGTTCCCTCAACGCGAGACAACTGCACAGGCCCTGACTATAGTCTTCCCCCTCCCTACCTTATCGTCAGATACGTGGAAGGCGGAGTCGTTAGTGTTTCTGTTTCGAAGCGGAAACGCGGACGCGGCTCCACGCCCCCAAGCTCATGGCCGACATCACCCACGGTATCTCAGACCAGAATGGATTACGCAAGATGAAGCGACAACTTTAAAAGACTCATTGTCAACCACGACATGTCCGCTAACATATTGGTGTACGACAAAAGCCGCGCGTTCTACAAGGCCCTATCAGACAATTAATCAAGTCATTGCAACTCAATCAATGACAACTACAGCCCCACACCACCCAACCGCACCCCGTGTTATCGTCGAAACAATCTTTCTCCCAAAATCGCTAACAGGGGTCCAAACCGAATCGATCGACGACTATTAATACACCCCAGATGGATTTGAGAATGTCACACCAGATCTCCGTGCACAATACCCGGAGATCACTGAATCACTGAAGACGATGATGCACCGGTGGAAGAATCGTGAAAATAGGCCGGAGTTGTCGACGGCGCCAATCCCCATCTTACTGGTCAAGTATATAATGATGACCAGCCGCGACGCATCGACGACTTGTACGCTCGGCCTGTCCCAGGGACCCCCAGCTGGTGGCCATTAACTCCACGATGATATCGTGGAGACGTCCGAAGGTCACGATCTACTCCAACAGCGAATGAACGGCCTAGACAACTTACGAATTCGAGCGGGTTTCGGAAGGTATCGGTTTAGACTTAAGGAACAATACTTGTTGAGATTATCAGCCCGTTGAACGCGCAACGAGATTTGCTTCCGTCCTCACCTACGTACATTTGTCCCGTCCATTTACTATCATGCACGGCCCTTTGCAAAAAAAACACTAAATGACCTCTGGAGCTTCAACAACTCGTCGTGGCTACTAGAAATTGTTCATACTCATAGCCAATTGTATTTTACATCCTCTGAAGATTTTTTCGTATTTGTTTCTATTTTATTTGAGGGTTCGGAAGACATCCGAGTTTGCACGCACATCTGCAAATTTTTGTCACGGATAGTCACACAGTCGGCAGCATTCGGCAAGCGGGTTCGTGGTCGGCATTCTGGCGTTTGTGGCAAAGCACGATTGCGCACGATTGCACGCTCACATACAAACTTGAAAAAAAACGACAATTGACTGTATTAGGGGGTCTTGAACTAGGGAGGGGTATATATCTAAACTACCATTATTGGTGAGGTTATGGGACGCGAACGTGGAATAAAGGCAACGAAAAGAATGGTTTATGAGCGAGCGCGAGCGACGAGAGATAATGCCCGAGTATGAAAGGGGCAGAAACAGTTACATTCAGGGGCTCGCAGACACGTGTGCTTTGGACTTGGGGGCGTTGAGCCCTAGATGCCGACGTCGAAGAGTGTGGTATGAAACACCAAAGTGTCGTGCAGCCTGAGAGATGTGTTTGAAGGTTCCACTGGAGAGCGCCTCCCTGGCTTCTTGAAGCTTGTCCTCTGTAGTGACTTCTAATTGTCTTCTCTTTGCTTTCTTGCTTAGTCGCTTTCTTGCCATGTCTGAGAGTGTTCAAACACGAACGGAACGGAATGAGTGCAGCGGAAGTGGTTACCACCGGAGCCGGTGATCTTTCTGTTACCAAGAGTGCCGACCCGTCTTCAAAAGGAGTTTGAAATCCATCACGCCCATGTCACCCTCTGGAGCACATTCAGTGTCTTTCACTTCCACAAGATGATCGCATCCACCTGGTGAGTCCAAAATTGTCATACAAGTTCCCCTTTATATTCTTTAACACCCAAGCCTGGCAGATTTTTTTTTTTTTCTAGAGGATCGTTGGGATCTGCATGCATGGAAACCTCTCAAAAATGACTCCCCTCTTTTTCTTTGTACTTTCCCGTCACAAACAACAATTGATCCCAAATTTTTTGGCTGATCCCATATCTACACAACCTACTGTACATGGTGTAATTTTTTTGGGCACAAAGGATATCGGGAAAGTGGTGATCTAGTCCAATCTCTGAGATTTGCACAACGTTGTGCATTTGCAAAAGCACGTGCATGATAGTACCTTTAGCCTACCCGTTAGAATGTCAATCGTACGTCTTAGACTTTTGACATCGTAGTACAAATATTTTGGTTTCCTCGTACCTAGCACCTCAGACATCGCTCATACACGCGCGGTCCTGAGACTTCCGTTCTATTTTAGTTCGCCTCGCGTGCTGCTCCCGAGCTTCAGAAACTCCATAACTTACAATACTACCATCGACGCCAGCAGGGCAAGCAGCGGACCGAACCCGAAAACGTATGAGAACACGCATTGCACGGATATCAGCGTTGAAAATACAGTAGTGGCGATACAACGACAAGACCGCAGAAGACCGTCCTGCAGTATGCTCACAGGACAGTACACCCTCGACGAGATCAACACGAAACGACACACGCCAGCAAGGCCAGTACTGTCTCACCTGCAGAACTTGTCAACACTCTACTAAGAACTACTGTGACTTGCATCATTCCTAGTGTGGAATTCCCAGCGACCACCCCGGATTACAAACTGGCTAGTGGGACGACGAATGTGATTACGAGGGTAGTTCCTCCGACCAGTTCCACCGATCAGCGCTCAGCATTGAGGGCAATAGCCGGCCTGTTCATATGGGGGGGGGGCAACGTTACTCCCAGCTTCCTATGTCCAATTTTCTGCTCTTCTCCGTCCCCCATGCATACTTGCTATGTCTGCTTTCTCTTACGTCTGTTTGTCTCCACCTGTTTGTTTCCGTCCCCTTCTCGCGCGCCCTTTTTAAAAGAATTTTCCTTTACCTTGGCTACCAGCTCCCTGACTCTCGATTCTCTGTATGTACCATTTTTCTCTCTTCCATTCCCCAGATCATTTCGAGAGAAGACTCGCGACGCCATTAGTTACACTACCAGATAGGTTAGGAATAGCTCCCGCTGTTGCGTTCGAATCGATGTATGCCAGTGAGGCCAAGTAGGAGACGACTCACCCCTACTAATGATGCCGTCCAAGCTCACAGCTCACAGATTCCATCGAACTGTTAATGCGCTCGAGGGATAATCATCCTCACTTGGGCATCCCCGTGTCACCGCTCCCCGCATTAAGGAACGCCTGGTGTCGGCCTCAACTGATTGCTCGAAGAACTGCACCTGCGTCGAGACTCCGAGTAGTGCCTTTCCGTTGAAGCATGAAGTGCAACAAGATGAGATGGGCGAACTGGACAAATAGAGTCTTGCCCTTCTGATGTGTGCAGTAACTGGGAGGCGGTGTTGTATAGAAAAGTCTCAGATTTTCGCGGACTTTCGCAAGAACAAACCTCAAATTTGCAGTAATCCCAATGGCCCATCCTATGTTATAGTATCCAAAGACTAGCACCATAAGGTTAGACAGGACCAGTTTTTAATATATTGAATTTTGTATCAGCCTTGGGGGATCCAAGGGAGGATCCGTCTTGGGTACGAATCCGCCTTCGGTAATTTCCATTTTTGACCAATCAGTTTGTCTGCGTCGCTTGGGTCTTCGTCGGGTAGCCACCCGTTGCGATCGCCGTCTCAGCCAGAATCTATTGTTTTTACTTTTGACCGCAAATCACTGCTCAATTCGTGGACTGCTTTTGTTCTTGATGGATTTTACTTGGCAAGTCCGCTTTTTGTTGATAGCAACGAGTTATTGACAAATACCACTGTCAGCATACGATGCAGTTGATACAGGCTGCATGCTATGCTGAAGGTGTTCGACGCATACGATAATAGCGGGTAAATTCGGTAATATTTCGGCCCTTGGCAAACGGAAGCGCACTGTTCTCTTCGACACCGCCGATCATAAAGGGTGATTGATGTCGTCATCGTGGTTGGTTTTCCACGTCTTGCCGCGTTGTTACGTTCCAAGATTCCAAGTCTGTCGGGTTCTTGACTTGTCTGTAAAAAAAAAAAGAAGAAAATATCTTGGCGGACACGTTATCCGCATGTTCTCATTCTTTGTCGTTCTTATCAATCACATCTCGGCACTCCAGCATAGCATATTTGTTGCTCGCGTGGATGGTGCGCTGCGGCCAAGTCCTCGCCAAGTCGTTACAATGTGGTCAGAACGATGATGTCGATGACACCGAACGATAGACAATCAACGATCATTATTCAATAGGCTACAGCGCATTCGGGTCAGGTCAGCGTTTGGTACCGTTGAATGATATCCACAGCCCGAGCTGACTCAATCAACACACTGCAGTACCCACACGCTCTGCCAAGCCCAATTAGAAGCCAAGGCCTGGGCAGTACTGCTGGAACAAAGGTCCTCAAACCGTTGTCAGGACCCTTTCCGTTCATTGTGGAATCCGCTGCAGACGATACCTTCTCTGGTCCTTGGCACTCTGGAAACTGAGACGAATAATCACGTTGTTGCAGTCCGCGGACACCAGAGCTCGTGCTTGGCATCGCCGCCACAACTGCGAAGTTGATAATTTGGAAATTTGATTGTGTCTCTGCTGTTGCCCAGCTACTCTTCCTCTTAAATGATGCCCTAGAATGGTCAAGCGCCGCGGTAGGCGAGTAGCCGACTTCCGTTTCCGGACTCCAGCTCTAGGGATACGAAAAGGGCGATGCACGAATCTCATTTACTTAAAATACCACCGTCTTGGCAAGAGAATCCCTTTACAAGTGCCCGCGTTCATCGTAGCTGCACGCTCCACTCCACTCCACTTCTCTTCTCTTCTCTTTCCATTTCCATTCTTTGGTTCGCTGGTCGAAACCGCTGGGCTTCCTTAAATCCCCCTTTTTTAACTTTCATTTTCCTCAGCGATCTGCTATCCCTTTCTAATTCCTTCAAGCTACCGCGTCGCAATACCCAATGGTCCTCTCGTACTACATCGAATCACCCGACACGACTGGTCTCGGTCCTCAAGAACAAAAACCTGCTCCCGCTGATTCTGTCCAGAAGGTTGGGGGTGAGACGAGTGCCCGCTCGTCCATCACCTATGTCACAGAACTTGGGGAGAAACCGATAGTTGCTCCTCAGGAGCCGACTGGTACCGCTCCGCGGGTGAGCCGGCTGGCACGACGGATCCATGGATGGTCCTGGCAAGCGGTAGGTTTCCTTGCGCAATCGGGGATATCGTTCTGTCGCTTATCTCTTCGACAGTTCCCTGTAGGCATGGGCACCGGTGCCGTCTATGTTACTCTATCAGGCCTGAAGCAACATCCGCGGGCTTTGACGACCGTTGAGACCATGTTTTTCTTCATCAATCTTTCTCTCTTCCTCCTCAACTCGTCGACGCTCTTTCTCCAAGTATTATGTACGACTAATTTATCCTCTGCTCTCTCTCTGTCTTTGTCTCACTATGGACACGGTACAGTGTATCCGCAGCAGTCCAGGCGACTAATCAATGATCCGGTCAAAGGGGTCTTTGTTCCTCTCATAGTAGGATCAATCATTGTTCCCCAATGCCGGAGGTTTAACATCGTACTCAGGTTCTTTCCTTCGCAACTATCATAATCGGTACGATTAACTACGGGGTGATGCCCGGGCATATACACCCTGACGGAATATACGTGCTTTTCTGGTAAACTAATTTGCAATCGATCGCAGTACCTGTTGACGCTGACGATTCGCAGGATATACGTTTTCCTAGCAATCTTAGTGTGCTTCCCGATGTTGATGATTTGGTACAACAAACCGCATGACGTGAAGACGTTTACACCTGCTTGGGCCTTTCTTGTTCGTAGTTGATCACATCTTGCATCAGCTCATCTTTCTCACTACCTCACTTTATTAAGATCTTCCCCATGGTGAGCCTGCTTCACGCCCGATTCCAGGACGGTGCTCTGACACAGGAAACGTAGATGCTCGTTGGTGTTATTGCATCCAATGTTTTGCGCGTAATAGAGCCCTCCGACACACGCGCTGTTGGCGTGTTATTTGTTGGCTACTTTTTCCAAGGCGTCGGCTTCTTCATGACCATGTTCTACATCTGCATCTACATTCTTCGGTATGTATTTGTTCTTGCGCATATTTCTTTTGCTTGTGCTGATCGAACACTTTGGCGTTGGCAGCATTATGACGGTATGTCCGGGAACTTGCCAAGTCCTCTGCTTCCACTCTTATTTATCTGCCATCATCTGCAGACGGGCTTCATGGAAGGTCACCAGGCAAACGGAGCGTTCGTTGCTTGCGGCCCTCCGGGATTTACCGCACTCGCACTTATTAATCTCGGATCCCATGCACGTAAAATGTTACTAGTGACCTTTTATCCCTTGCTATCCGCGCCGCCTGCTAACTCGGGATGAAAAATTTTATCCGCCGTATTCTATTTTAGACTTCCACAGCACGATCTCGTTTCCCCTCTCGCCGGTGAGATCTGGTTCTCGTCGAGCGTTTTGGCTGGGCTCCTCCTCTTTGGTCTCGCCGTATTCTTCTTCGTATTTGGCGTTCTTCCCTACTGGTTTAAAGTACACAAGCACCTCAGCGAGATTCTCGGATGTTAGTACTCTCCCCCTCTACTTGTCATCGCCGCCCCACTTTTCCTTTACGTGTTGATATGATCTGACAATGCCCGTTACAGGTTGGGCTCTGACATTCCCGAATGTGGGATGGATCTCCACACTCCGCGTTCTCGGTGATGCATTGGACATTCCCGGCTTCTTCGCCGTGCACGCAATTATGGCCGTCGTGATGTGCATAGTGTGGTTGGTCTTATTTTCCCTGACTGCCCTCGCCTTCTGGAAGGGCAAGATCTTCCTCGCGGCCGAAACGGACGTTCTTAGGGATGAAGGACGCATCCGGGAGGAGACCGTGACTGTCTAGATATAGTAATACTATATCCCGCCGTTCCTTTTCCGTCATCTCATGTCGATCGCTATACTCTTATACCCTGTTACCTCTTTCATCCTAGAGTTGACAATGGACCTCTACTCTAGACAGATGGACTGTGTATAGCTCGTATGCACAACGTTGGACACTGGACCAATTTTCGTCGCAGTGTAGAACATAGAAACACTCGTGTAGCTTGTAGGAGGTCACAATCACAAATTGTGCTCTGCTGTAGATAGAGGGAGGGCTCGTCAGTACTCGTTGTATTGTGACTGCCACCCAGAATGGCCTGTCCACACCAAAAAGACCACGGCGAATCGGACGTGTGAGGTTTGAGTCGGACGGTGGCAGAACCCGTAGACCCCGCAACGAGGCGTTGAAGGGCTACGGTACTTGGCGGTTCTGAAGTAAACGGTGGACACATCGAGCGCTACGTTCCAAGGCTGTTGAGCGGCGACCGGATGGATATCTGAACGATTGGCGCCGCCGCCACAGTTGGTCCAGGTTCATCTGTTCACCCTCTATTGTACGCTGTTGCAGCGATCTGGAAAGGTTCATTACTATATGAGCACACAAATCCTTTTGCGCTCGCGCAAAAACCCTTCATGCATGAAGTATTTCCGTGAGGGAAAAAGAATTGGATAGAATTTATTCAAGACTTTCCCGAGATGTGCCTGATCATATGGTATATGGGTTCTTGCCAATCTGTGCATACCAATAGTTGAGAACAAATGTCGCTGAGTAGAACGTGGCCGGGTAGGTTCGCCTACACGTGCTGAAAGAGACCAAATGTTGTCAGTACTTGCTGACTAGCGCTGACTTTTGCCAGCTGGGGAGTGGATGCCTTCCGGGATGGTGCTCGATACAGGATTCAAGGCCTGTCTCAACGCCGTGGACCCCTTTCTATCAACCCAAGTATGTTGCAGGCTTCTGCATGGTACGAAATTCACAGTGGTGCCTTTCAGGTTTGGAAACAAGCCAAGGACACGCACAGGTGCAGTTTTCTGCTAATTTGCTAAACCTGAAATCTGAAAACGCAAGGGATTGCGCGTTGCGTTACTGCGAGAGTACGTTCACCCAAAAAAAAAATGAGCCTCGGCATGATCGAGGGAGTTGTCGCCGTAAGGAGTTGCCTCTCGCTGCACGAACCCACAAGTTCCATGACTTGAAATAAAGGTTCGGAAGGACTCGGAACTCGAGACGGGGTAGGGCTCTTCGGAGGCACAACATCTGGCGGACAGGCGGTGTGCACGTTCGCAAAAAAACGCAGATGCCGGTGTCAGGTGAGGCGACAATTCGATTATGCCTCGATCGTGAGAAAGCATTGCTGTGAACATAACCCAGACGCGCATGCGGCATGTTCTTCTCGCCCGTTGGGGGTATTGATTGTGGCAGTGATAATGGCACCGTACTAAACATCTTCGGAGGTGCAGTGACCGGTAATTCTCTCCTCGGACTCCACGGGATCGATCGAAAGGCCAGACCGTGACCGGCACCAATTAACTACAGCCGGAACCGGATTTCGCTTTCGTTTCTCAGGCTCCGGGCCCGGGAACCTCAGGCCTCAGTACTCAATACTCAGTAACTACTGATTGTGCCGTATTACTCACCACCCACTCCACCTGCTTAGGCTATTTTCCCTACGTTCGTTCAGATAGCAATAACCCCGTGAGGACCCGGTTTTCCTCCGATCCGCATTACTTCCGCGCATGTAACGTCCTTACCTGGGGGTTGTACGCATGTCGCCTTCACTGGGTGCACATAGAGGCACCGTACTCTGAGAGACTACCAGCACCTCATTGAATTTCGCACTGAAGCGGTCCTTGTCAAAACATTCGACGTGGTATTAAAAGGTCAATGCACTTTCTGTTGCTTATCTTAGATGAGGAAGTTCGTTCCTTACATCAGACGCCGTCTGAGGTCCAATCAAATCAACTCACGTGATTCGACTGGTGAATATGTATCCGCCGTTACCTGTCTATTATCTACGACCCATCTGAATAAATCAAATATCTGGTTCGATTGATGATTTAGATATCGGTGGTATTGAAGAGCCGTGTGTCGAACGTTTCTTGCGGCGAAACGGGAATTTCCGCTCGTCGGAGAGGTGCCAACAGCTGGTCTGTGTTACGGAGATGATCTAGTAGATTAACTAAAGTCGGTCGGGATGCATTGCCAGCACTCTAAGTAGTGCTAGTAATCAGTGTTTAACGTTCAACGGTGTAGGATTGGGGCTGCTTAGAGGCGGTTCGGATTCGATGATTAGTTCAGTCTCGAGCTTGAGTACTGTTATTGAGTGTCGGCGGTTACGTTCCCTTAGAGTTCAGATGGTCTCGCACTGGGCCTGAGGAATCGGCCACGCTCTCGAAAACTTCCGGACCACCAATTACGACACAGAAAGCCTGAGGCTTTCGTCAAAAAACTCTTTCTTCCCTGGCGATGCTACCTCACTTGGTGTACGAGTTTCTAGAAGGAAACTTACGTGATAATGTATTCGTTATACAAACAACATATACGGCGGGGATTCTGCAAAGGCGGAGCCGAACATATGTACACTAACAAAAAAAAATAGGGGGGGGGCAGAATGGCGTCACGTTGAGCCATACAGCAAGAGAGCGGCGGTGTTTGGTGAGAAAAAATAAGCAAGGCGTTAATAGGGGTTTAATCTCGTCAGTTTAAGAGAGATACATTATATCCATACTATCGCTGCCTCCGAAAGCGTCAAGGACAGTGATTGGCGATCTACATGATACAAAGTTGGCCGTTCAGAAAAGGGGTAGCGCGGGAGAACCTGCGGTGGAGATAAATCATCAGGTGCAATTGGGGAGACCCACGGCATGTCGTGTGTGATTGGTTTCCCACTAATAGGGTACACGCCATCGACGAAGTGAGCAGGAAGTGGTAGGGGTGACGGGTATATGCCCTGATGAGGGGGATCTACAGCGCCACCATCGGAGGAGATCTTCTTCCTTGAACGCAGGGAGGGGTGTCGCGGCGATCTTGAGCCTAAGCTCTTTCTGCGTAGAAATTTTTCGGGCCGCGGAATAGAGTGCGTGCGCTCAAAGAGCCCACACTTATTGCAGAGCTAGACACATTTCAGTCAAGGCGCCCAAGTCTGACACATTTCTCGGAGTCCACGGAAACACGTACCAATTTCCCGGTACTGAGCAGAGAACGGCGCCACGTTGACGTCTCAGTTGCTTTGCAGTTGAAACACTGGCGCCGTATGCGTTGAGTGAGCCTCACGTTCGCATCTTCTGTATAGAATATCTGGTCGTTCCGACCTCCGGAGACGAGATAAGCAACTTCGCCTCTTGAATTGCCAACGAGTTGACTTGGTGCAGTAGAGTGGCCCACTAGCACATTGTCTTCCCTGACTGGGACGTCCACTGTGTATTCGCATTCGGGTTGATGACGGTAACCACGGTCTATATCGCAGCGCAAGCTTCCATATCCGACTCCGGTGTGTTGGAGTTGGAGGGAGGCTTCACTAGTAGGAACGTCCATAATGAATCTAGAATCAGCGGAGGACTCTGACGAGATATCACTGGGAGGGAAAAAGGCCGGTGATGGGAAGGACATAGAGGTAGTTTGGAATGGAGATGCGCCAACAAGCCTATCAGGAATATCTTCGAGGGAATTTCTGGCGACCTCCAGCGATCAGTATGTATTCCAAGGCAGCATCGGAGGAGGAGAACCTGGAGACGAAGGTTGGGGGTTCTATGCATTGCATGACACCTTTTCGTTTTTATTTGAACCGTTCCTGGGGCGGAGAGTAAGTTTTTTTCACTCGCGTTTTCCGAACTGGCGAAGACCTCACGGGTCGGGACTTCGAGTCTTGTGATAGACGGTAATAGTCTTTGTCAGAATAGAAAAGGCAACGAGAGGGCGTCGTCCCTTGGTAGATATCTAAACGTGAAGCGAAAGGAAGACGCCCCATAGCGCCAGGACCTTGATGGTTTTATAGACCAGAGGGACGAACCTAGGGTGTCGGCATGGGCGTCTAAGTACCAGTTGAATCTTCCTCACTTCTTCATGATCTCTGAGGACGATCGCGAATAAATACAACAGTATACAATGACACCACCAGTGCCAGCAGAATGGTCGAGGCGCAGTCGCTGACAGGAGGATGCTATTAGGAAACGGAGAGATGCTAAGAATAATTTCAGTTAATGTTTCAAGAAGATATCTTGACGAGTGTTCTCCGGGTTCAGTAGACCCTCGCACAGTTATAGAAAGGAAGTATTTGGGTGCTCCGGTGATATGACCCTCGCCACTGGCGACGTGACGGTTAAGTTCATTCTCCTTAAGGGGAATTTTACATGAACCTGCTGACCTTGTCCCTCGGACCGCCCATTCTCCCGGTGACTGCCGATGTACAGCATGATGCAGCTGACTTATCATGGGAACATCGCATCCTGATCTTTTTTTTCTCATATTTCCTTCCTCAGACTACAGTATGGTCCACAACTTGGTGACATGGGGAGTATACATCATGCACTGAATAAGTCACCGTGTGTTTTCTTCTGGATCGGAGCAGGTGTAGAATTGCGCCCGGGGATTGGTCTTCTCGTGGCAACGTGGCGGATAAACCTATAGACCTACTGTCTTCTCTGCAAAGCACAGGTCGACATCGCTATTTTTTGCTGCACCGACGCCCATACTGCGCACGGTTCTTCCTTTGTTTCCGTTCAGCCACTGACACATCGACGTCGGTGTTTCCGCTATACATACTCTATCCCATTACAGTTCCACACACCCCTTGGTCGATTTACTGTTTTCGGAATAGAACAGTGGCCCCTGTTCTAGTCTGAACACAGTAAGTCGACTCAGGTCGGCACCTACTGTACTGGCAGCGGGTGATACAGCACTTCAAGCTTCAAGTTTTGTACCTCCTTCAGGCGGCGTGGGGCTCTCTGAAAGGACCCGCTCTTTGGTCACGTGACTAGGTTGAGTATGTAAACACTGGGTAATGTAAGCGGAGGACACTTTCATCTTTGCTTTCATGCGTCTGAGATCCGAGTCCATCCGAGTCCATGTTCAGTACTGTTCCTGTCTTCGGTACCATCTTTGACTCGGGAGCAGTCCTAACCTGAAGACATGCAGTGGCTCCTTAGCTCTCGGCAGTCAAAGGGTTCGTCGGAAAATTTGCCTATTGCCACACGCTGACCACTCGGCGGTCTATTGGAGGGGGGGAGCGCTGGAAGGGTGCACTGGATCGGTGCGACTGCAACTTAAGTTGCGCTCGCACCTGAAAACACGGAATCACAAGTGATTTCTTTTGAAGATGGCAGCCTGTCGCGGTTGAGTTTATTAATAGGGCCCTGGGAAATTATGAGAATGATGGAATGCGATCGCCCAATAAGACCAAATGGCTCAACGTTCGACAAATGGCGCATACCACAACCCACAGAAAATTTACTGGCAACTGGAACAGCATTTTGGCGGTGATTTGGCAAGTCTTCGCGGAGCAGAACAAGATGAAATAGCGTAAACATGTGGTGGTACGTCACGGTATCCGATCGTGATCAGTGTGGGGTTGGACTGATGGATAGGTCACTTTTTCTGATCCGTATTGGGATTCACTGGTCGACAGAGGTGTTTTTGCAATAAAAAGGGACCTACCGAACACTTGCCACAAGACTAGCACGGCTAATGCTTTGGCCCTGGGAGGATCGTCTTTGTGCATCTAGGCGAGCATATCCGAGTCCGCCGTTACAGGACCACTCTGAGGGAAAGGTGGCCATCATTTAGGTCTCTGCGCTAGACTGCCTCTGTTCTAGTGTATCTCAGACTGCTTTCGCCATGACAGTACAGCCTGGTGATGGAGTCCCTCGATGACCAATGGTTCTTACTGCTGTGGACTCCGTAACTACACATCATAATTTCTTCGTTCCTTCGTCACAGGATCTATGTCGGCAATCTGCGAGAAGCTGTCGCCTGTACTGTGACTCATTCCTCGAGGAAGAACGTTTCAGTATTGTTACCAGTAACTTTGCTGCTGGCCCATCTGCGTTGTGTTGAGCCGAGCTTTCTTCCTTTCCGGTAATTAGTGGTACCCTGTATGACAGCTGTCTAGGCTATGATAGGTTCTGCGTCTTGGCGGCAATCTCGGGATTTCCCCCATAGCGCCACAAGTTCCCTTCGTCTAAAACTCGATATGGTAGCAACTCTATCGCCGCAGCGAAGCGTTTGCGTTAATGTGATAGCTACAGCATTACCCAATACAGTCGGTGTGCCGGAACACTGCCTCTTGTCAAGTGCTTCGATTCATCGGAACAAGCTCAAGTGACCACCACTATGCGTGGAAGCCGCAGCATTGGAGCGTCTTTGTCCCTTGCTTTCTATCTGTCGGTGCTCCTGGGTATTTCTTTTCGTTTTCATTGTAGTTTTCCGCACAGCGCTAACTTCATTTGAAAATTTCACGTCTTGGGTTTATCGCACACCACCTCACCCGCACCCCCCGAACTTTGTGACCAACCTGAGAACATCCGCCGCCATGGACACCTGCACCAATATAGCGCCACCGTCTTGGGCTCTCAATCACAGATCGCTACAACCACGCTGAACAACAATCATTGACCAAAGAAGGAAATTAGCACGGGACTGAGTGGTAGACTTCTGTTTGGTGGCACGACCTGCTTCTGCAGGGTGTTGATGTCGTTTGTGAAGTGCCTGCCTTTTCATTATGGGATGTGCGAATACGTCTGTCAGAAATGCCTCTCCCCCTTACCTTTCCCACGATGTCTGAGACCTATCTTGGACAAGGCTCCTCGTTACCTTCCTCTCACACATACTCTGACCGGACAGATGCAGATTTCACTTGCTGTGACCCCTCACCTAACAGAGAAATGATTCTACTACCATTTACGAGAAAGACGGAAGTAGCCGATCCCTAACACAGAGATGTGCGGCCCGAGCGGCATGGTACCTAGTCCATTTTAAGTCACAGTTTGACTACCGGCGTAAGTTGCCCTGTTCCTTCTCGACGTTTCCGCGATTACCCTACTTCCTGTCACCTGTTAGTACCCCTAGCCAAGGTCAACTTGAAAAATAATATTTAAGCTAACTCATTCGTGTTTGCCGCACGACCGCTGCCTCCGAGTCTCCGGTTCGCACTTTTGGGATTGGGATGAACGCCTTGGCAGCTTGTATTAGTAGCACAGGACCCATATTGTGGCGTTCGACGCCTTCTAGACTGATTCCAGAACGCTACACCATGGTGGGACAGCAGCGGCGCGTCTTACCATTGTCTCTGGGAACAGCAAGCATGACAACCTTGCACAGAACGGGAATCAATGTATCGTAAGATGATGAGAAACGAAAGCCCCCTTCAGCAGCACTCCGGGACTCTCGGGTAGCAGGCTTATTGGCGCAGTCAACCCTTCTCGGGCGCTCTCGGAATCCATGTAGCGCGCGCTCAGCACGCTGCTGACTAGTACACCACGCATCAGGCCTCAGGCCTCAGGTATCAAGCCTTCCAGATCTAGATGTTTGGATCCCTCCAACTCCGACGATGATTTTCTTCATCAGAATCGCGCGTGCGAGCCAAGATGATCAATAGTTGATCTGGTTGTCGTGGCCACATGCCTGGGCAATGGACAAGAGTAACTACCACCACACCTCTCACGATAGATGTAGCAAGGCAAGCCAAAGAGTCAGGATCAGCGATAATATTTAGACGATACGGACATGCTAATACGACAGCTGTACTAATGCATATAGATATAACGAAATCGGGTCACCCAGATTATGGACAAAGAAGTAACGATCACCAAGACGAGGAAGTGGCGCACACGTCTTGGATAAATTATATTTGTCCACGATACATGGTCTGCTGTTGGGCGGTAGGATAGCACTGACTACCTACGGCAGGAGATGACGAGGGGCCCAACTCGTTCTGTGTCATCCATGGCGTGCTTTGTGAGATTGACTGCCCGCCAACGGAATCAAAGGGTTGAAGATATTGTGTGAGTGGTATAGTTGATGGAGGACCGTTATAACATTGCAATTGCTCGCCACTACTGTAAGGAGGGTAACCTGGGACTGGGAGTACGGAGGCGGGCCGTGTCCGTCGTCTGCGTGGAAATGTCTCTGGACGCGGAATGCGATGGGTGCGCTCGAAGAGACCACATTTATTGCAGAGCTATGAAATTGTTAGGCAGGTTATATCACTGGCCACGAATTCGTACCAATTTTCCCGGGCTGAGCGAAGAGCGGCGCCACGTCGTGGTCTCAACTGCTCTACAGTTGAAGCACCACCGACGTACACCTTCACCGAGCTTCCTCCTCGCATCGTCTGTGTAGACAACCCCGAAAACCTCGATTCTGGAAAAACGTTGATCGGGCCTAGTCCTCGCATCGCCAATGGATGGAGGTGGTGCGAAAGTAACGTCAAAGGGGTATCCTAGGGGATGTGATCGCGCCTCATATCGTTGTCCGGCTGTCGAACATCCCCACAAGGGTTGATCGTCGCTGCGATGGGGACAGTTGTAACCAGTGAGTGTGTGGCTTAAAATTTCGGGACTAGACCCCGTAGAGGAGATGGATCCAGACTCGGGGGAGAAATCCCAGGAGTAGGGACGCAATGGTGAATGGGAGGGCACCGGAACGATGGCAGGTGGTGTAACCTGGAAATTTTTCTCAGATGTTTCGCTGGGTGAGAATCTGCAAATATGCGGTCAAATACATACAAAGCTAGCAGTAAACTAGAAAAACCTGTAGTCGTATGTGGCTGGGCCCGCGTGGTGAGACATTCTGGAGCTTGTTTGAAAATATGTAGATTGACGGCTGATAGAGAGTGTAAGACGTTTCCCAGACTCGCTGGACTCTCAAAGTGTACGGGCTCGGATGGCTGGATTCTATGGTGTAGGAATTGATTGACTCCGATCGAGGAACAGTGAAGCAAAAATCAGGTATGTTATGGAGAGAAAGGTCGAGGCGGATGAATGTTTCGAGTGAATGAAGACCTCGAAGACTTTATAGACCAACAGTGACTTGAGGCGTCTGCTTGAGTATTGGATCCGGACTCGTTCTTGATATGCCATCGGAGACAACCCGTGAAACCAGAGCGAGATGGACCATACGTAACCAGCCAGTCGTATCTAGGGAAGGAGAAGAGGTCCTTTTTTGGCACGAATAGAAGGAGATTATATTACTGGACAGCCGTAGAAGATTCCCGTAAGAGTACTCACTCATCAGACAAACATGTGCTCACACTGTAGTTGGAAGGCGTCAACGTGAGCGGACTTTAGGTGCTCGACGACTCCAGTGCGAGCTGGGAACCAATCTTGATAGGGTCTATAAGCAACGATGCACCGGTGCTCCGCGACTTTAGAACGCCCGGCTGCCACCCATCCGACAAAATGAGAACCTAATACACAAGGGGGTGTGTCCGTTGCCCTGCAGTTGGATATGAATTTGTCATTGCCGTGCTCAACTTAGATTGCTTTAACTGAGGGTCCCACTGGATTAGTGGTGGTAGGATGGGACTCGAAAGAGAACGCTGAAAGCAACTTGAAGATACTTTGAAGATACGGAGGAGGACAAGTCCCGGATAGCCGTCCTCCGGGCTGCGGGTTCTTGCAAGCGCGGAGCCAATTGGCCATTCGAACCGATCATCCTTACTTCATCTTTGCACAGGACCAGCCACAATTTGCAGTGTCACTGCCCATGAGTCGGAACACCGGATGGTGCTGCCACTGCGCAAACCTTCGGGCGCAAACCTTGCCTATATGCTTACGTGAACCCCTACAACGCGTCATAGATTACTGGCAGACGGTGCTCAAGACCAATTATGGTGAGGTTTTGGGCGCACGCCGGCCGCTAAAACAGAGAGGTCCAAATATGAACATGAAGGCACACCGCAGCTTCGTCTTCGTCAGGTCGCGGAGCGCTTGAAAGCCAGATCAGAGGCCGGCTTAACAGTTTCAGTGGTTTTCTTACGATTGATTCGCTCAGCCATGCTCAGCCATGTTCTAGTGAGTGGTCCGGCACATGGTGCTGTATTTTAATTTTTAATTTTTGAATCAATTTTTATCTCGGAGTATGGGCCAAAGACCCAGACAGGATACGCGCAGCGCAATTTACTTGATATCCTAAAATATTAGCTTCAGCTATTCGCAGCCCTTTGATAACCAGACGTGACTTTTGGGCTATACATACTTAATCGCAGCCTCAATGCATAGAAAGCTGGGACATTCCGCTGAGGACTCGTGAGAACAAACCGGTTAGTCCATACTTGAGTCCATACGCCGTTGTCCCTCCAAATCAGAACATTAGGTACGCTAACACGTATCAAGAGCTCGTTTCTTCCAGGTTCTGGTGTTGGAACTCCTGAAATTCCATGCAAAGTTCGCGCCCTACCTGCATTATAGCTGCGCGGTTCTAACACCGCTGATCGGGCGTCCAGAGATAAGGAACCCAAAGATAAATAAATCATGCAGCACGCTCTGTGAAAACGAACCCATACGTGTCGATCCATTGGGCCGGAGCTAGCCATGGTACCTCCCCATATGACAAGCGTCAATGTTATATTTCCGGATCGATACATTAGGCTACAATTCTTTAAGGACCAGGAACGTATCAGAGCCGTCTTCACCGGCATGGCCAGCTCTCAAGCTTCTGGTAAGTCATCCAACCACCGTCGCATCTTATCAGAGACCTATGAAACGACGATAGAAAGCAGAAACCAACCCCACCTACTGCGTCGCGAGCAGATCACCGAGCAGAAAGGCGGGGCATGTGTCGTATCTATGCGCAGTTCCAAGTATTTTTTGACCGCGCACATTGTGCGGTTATACGTGTGCTGGTGCTATGTTTTTCTTGCCCCCCAGCTTTCAGACATCAAAGTGCTCGGCGGACTTAATGAATTTTTTTTTTTCAGGCCATGAGTCTAATTCAGAGTCGTCGGGGTCATAGCCCTATCGTATGTCGTGTCTTACTCTGACTTATTAAATAGTCCGCGGAGATTCACCCTGACATTTTGTATTGTCACGAAATTGCCAATTGCATGGCTATTCAATCTAGTCCTCCTCCACGCACTGTACTTGGAGAATGAGAACTTCCGACCTCATGGCCATGGTGTATCGTCAATCCCGGCCCCGTCAATCGGGGTGTGATGCTATCAGAAGCACTCAGTACTTAATATTGCTCAATAAGCGTGACGTGTTCAGTTTGAGTAGTGAACGGGGACCAGTGAACTTTACTTTGGCTCAGGGCCACCTCCATGGATGAATGTATTTCTTAAATATAGTGGTACTCGCTACGAGAATAAATATGGATTTCAAAAAAAAAGGAACGCGGATCGGTGATTACTGAGACTCTTCAAGAACAGCGTCCTATTATGGACTGGGTGTTGCCGGTGCCAGTGCTTATCGAATCCGAAGCAAAAAAAGTCGATGAAAGCACCCCTCTGACGACACCATCACATCATGTTCTGATGGTAGCTCACTGGAGCTGGAGAGGGATTTTCGCTTTTTATTTAGATGAAACGACACTCAGAGTAAACCTGTCTTTCACCAGGCCAGAGTCGAGAGGAATAGGCCAGTAAAACCAAGAATAGAAGTAGAACCGTGACAACCGTGGAAGCCCAGGACTAATGCCGCACGGCTGACACAGAACAGTGATTAACATTATCACCACTCTGATACTATACCTCCTTAGGACGAGCCGCCAATGGGCGTTTCTCGGCATAGGCCGTTCTGCGCGATCATCTGATGGGCGCCTGTTGTTTGGGCAGGCCAGGCAGATGGTCCGCCGTCGTGTCGGCTCAACTTATCCAGATGTGGCATTGTTCATTTGTAATGGGCCCAGCACTGCGATGGGCCCAAGTCTCCCGAAGCCTCCGGTCGTCCCAAATACGACTTGCCGCGGTTCTCAGCGAGGGGACCGTGCAGGTTATCCAACAGTAAAGAGCCGCGCTAGTCGCTACCCCCTCGCAACTGTAGTATTCGGCTGCAATTCCACCATAGGAACGCCGTCTTCGGGTGTCACGGGCATGGGTTCCCCCTCAGAAGGGGCACGAAAGTGTGAATTCGACTCTCACTGTCCCCCCCCCCCCCTACAACCTGGAGACCGTAGCGCGACGATCAAATACCAACGCCACTCCTGTCGTCGGACCGACAACACGCAACTTTCTGGTTCGTGTTTGAACGCAGTTATGTCCATGGCGATTCGAGTTCATCACCGCGCGGCGTGCTGTCCATTTAGCCCTTTGGCAGCTGCTGTTCCGCCGGAGGCGGAGACGTCGGTAGCGTGCGTGCGTACCATGTGTGTATCGGAACGTGTTTGGCACAAGTCAAGGCACAAGTCCACACTTTTTTTTTTTTTTTTTGGACACCCGGGGCATGTACAGTATAATTTTGGTCCGATTTATTTATTTATTAGATTGAAGCTATGATAATGTGTGTTTCGCGCGCACTGCTGAAGGGTAGACTGTAATAGCCTCAGATCAGAGGCATCAGCTTGGGCATCGGGCGAAGCGAGAGTGTCGTGCCCGATGTCGTACAAACAAACAGTTCGTACACTGTACTTGTGACTTAGCTCCTGTGAATCAATCCGTTTCTCGTGAGAATCCCCCCTCGTACCCAACAGCGAATTGATATCGCTCAGCCTTGCCGTCCATCGACCAACTAGCGTCAACTTGAATGTGTGTGCTCGTCGGGTCCGATGTCAGTTATAATCATTCATTAGACATGTGACCGTGACCTCCACTGCGCCCCGCACAGAGCCCCCGATGAACGATGATCGATGAACGTTCGATGAGTCCATAACTGCAATCTTACTATGGATCGATGACAGGGTATCGTATCGGTTACCAGGTCACCCTCATTTTATCGAAGCTGCGCACTCCAGGTAGATCGTCACGTTGGCTTCTACATTCATCAAAGCGTATATGTTTCACGACATCATGATCAAGACTTGAATTCATTTCCACTGGGCTGGGCATTTGGGCAGGCTGTCAAGCGCGTCAATCCCCATCTAACTCGAACATTCGGATCTTAGAGGGTCCCTATAGTCGAACCAGCCTGAGCCTCATGTCGTGATTGCGGGTGTCTCGAGAAGCAGTGAGATGATAAGCGTGCACATGGTGTCCAACCATCACATCATAATATCAGCGTTGTATTTTTTCTGTGGGTTGACTCCGAAAAACGGTCTTCAGTGAGACCGGCGGCGGTGGCTGTGAGTTCCGTTCGGTTCCGAGTGGGGTCGGGCGGGTGGCTGTGACACAGCGCCCCTTGGGTCCTGTTCAGTGACCATGTGGTGCGGTGTTCAGAAGAGGTTCAGTTCAGAGAGCAGAGCCAGTGAACCGAAGTAATGGAGGTACAGTAACAGTTGAGAGAGCTAGCGGAACTTCCTCAGTGGGTCGTTATTCTTCCTCCCACCTCTCCCACTCCCACCGCCCCCAAACTTCCCTCCCCGCCCCCGCGCTCGCCCGCGTCCACGTCCGCGCCGCTCACGACCCTTCGAGAACGGCACAAACAAAGCAGCATCATCCGTTTTTTTCCTCTGCACCCGAGACAGCTGCCACCGCCGCCGATGCGGCCCTCGGCATCAGATACTTTGGGATATGTTTCATGTGCGGCTGCACCAGCGTCGGATGCAGCGGTTTGTCGTGCTTCAGATATTCGAGGTCATTCGGGTGGTCTTCGAAATGAGCCTATCGCGTGCGCTGACTGTCAGCGCACAAACACGAGACGAGGGACGCAGGACGTACCTTGAGCTTCTCGGACGCGAGGAGCTCCTGCTTGATCTCCTTCAACCGCGCCTCGCGAATGGCATACCGCGTCACCGCACGCAGCGCGTCCTCCATCCGGTAGCGAAACGCCTCGACCTGCTTCTTGTCGAATGCGTATTCGCGCACGCGGTCTTGTTGCGCGCGCGCGATGCGCCCCCACACCTCATCGTCGTGCTGCGTGCTCGGCACGCTGCCGACAGCCTTGTGCTTGCCATACTCTGACGCAGGAAGCACGAAGGACAGCGCGGTCCCGCTGCGCCCCGCCCGCGCGGTGCGCCCTACGCGGTGCGTGTATGCGCGCGCCGAGGTCGGCAGGTCAAAATTGAGCACGCAGGCGACGTCCAGGAAGTCGACGCCACGCGCGACGCCATATTCGGCGTCGCGCTTAACCCCGCGGCGTTTTTTCCGCAGGCCCGTTTTTTGTTTGGCAGGTGGGGTGGGCTCTCGTTTGCGTTTGCATTTGCTAGGGCCAGGGTCGTGGTCTTCTTCCTCTGCTCCCCGCTGGGTCGAGACAACTACAGTCACTTAGTCGAGATTGGGCTTAGAGATCCACAGAAACGTACACAGTTCCTCATCTGATTGTTCTTCGGCGTCAGGATCTTCCCCGTCCTCGTTGTCTTGCTCGCCGCCGCCCTCGTCTGCTGCGATGATATAATCATACACCCCTTTGTTGAATTCTTGTACCGCGTGATATCTATCCCCATATCAGCGTTGCCTTGCCTGTCACTTTGAACCAATTCGCGCGCACCTCGAGTTTAAAGGTAATTCCGAGTTTAACACACAGCTCTTTATCGAAAACTGCTCCAGGAATAGCTTGACACGATAGCACCTGTCGACATCATTGACAAAAACGATACATTTCCCTTGAATAAGTTTGAGTTTGAGGATGATGTATGTCAATAGGAATTTGTCGACTTCGGTCGTCCTTCGTGGGTTAGCAGTCAGCCTGCCACGTACAGACTCAGAGAAGAACAAAATACCTAACGACATACTGAGTCAGGTCGGCGGCACCGTCTTTGTCCTCTTCCAGCTTTAGCGTAACCTAAAGGGCCAATTTGTCATGAGACGGGGAAGGATAGATAGAGAAGAGACTGACGGGGTTTCGCAGAGCCAGACCTTTCAGCGTCTCCACGTCGTCGGTCATAGTGGCGCTCATTAAGAAGCTTTGATATACTTTTGGGAGGAAATTGCCGCCAAAAATGGAGCGAATGTCTTCATCGTGACCGTAAGACAGGATCAAGTCTGCTTCATCGATGACGAGCGATTCAAGATGGGACAGTGACAGAGTCTCGAGACAGATAGAGTCAGTTGACAAGGCTAAGGACGAACGAGTACGAGACCACCTTTGCCTGAAGCAACGCGAGAACCTTGGAGGGGGTCCCGATGACGACGTCTGGCCGATCGGAAAGCAAGACCCTAACAACGCGTTCTAGCCGGTCAGCACTTTATCGAGGTGGGGTTACAAAAATTGGAACAGCGGTAAACGCACCGTTGCAACTGTGACGTGACTCCACCAGCGACGTTGACGAGCGAGACATCACCTTCACAATACTTAATCAATCCTCGCAAGTGTCCGAGGACCTGCTCCGCGAGCTCGCGGGTAGGTACGAGGATCAGTGCCCTGGTACACTGCCGTCGCGAATCGTCCTCGTCCTAAAGGGTAAAATGAGGGGAGAACGACCTAAACAAGGAGAAAAGCGCAGAGCGCACCTACAGCTGCAGCGGCCTTGGCATTGAGGAGCTTCTGCACGAGCGGTATGCAGTACGCGGCGGTCTTGCCGCTCCCGGTGCGAGCACGGGCGAGGACGTCGTGGTTTTCGAGCGCGAGGGGTATCGCCTTTTGTTGGACGAGGGTGGGGCGAGAGAAACCGAGATCCGCCAAGGCGCGGAGGATGAGAGGGGAGATGAGATGGGCAAAGAGTGAGAATGTAACAGGCTCTTCAGCCATTCCGTCCCTTCGCTGCGTCGTTCGTTTGCGAGAAAATCATCGCGCACGTGATACGACACTGTAACAAGTGTTTTCGCACGCATATATCCCCTTACTTTTACTTCTGTTATTTTTTGGTACATGCCAAGCTATCTTATAGGTTGTCGCCGACCTTACTACACCCGTTTCAGAGTCATCTACCTTTTATGTTTGTTTGGGAAATTCAAATCGATGGTGTCGCAATATCACCAACTGAATGAATGTCCGCGGCAGCCTTCTTGGAGCCAACAAACAGATACAAGTCTGGTGGGACGCACAGGAGCGACAATGGTGAATCAATCAGTATTGCATGGGCTCGATCCAAGCGCGGTTATCTTTGAAGCCTGCGAGGCCACCGCCATGGCATTCGAAGGCAGGTAGTCTTTCAGCAGGGAGATAAATGTACGCTGGGGGTCTGTACGTTGGCAATCATCAACTCTTCTCGAGGGCAGATGTTGCAGGAGAGGAGAGAGGAGAGGACGGAACACACACAGGCGTCGAGCTGCTCGCTCGTGTCACCAATGGATCTAGGGTGCCCGTTCTGGAAGAATTGGAAGCCAAATCGCCTGCGGCGCTTACACAAATTACAAAAAGTAAGAATGTTCAGTAGGTCGCTCGGCCGCGGAAAGTACACCGAATCGAGAAGCATTCATTACCGGGGGGTATTCGTAATGGCACGACGCGACTTCCCATGGCTCCGCGGCCTCCGTCCATGCCAATAGCTGTGCATGTGGAGAATGGTGTGATTCGTCCTGGTGAGGTGGCACGAGGCGCTCAAGATATCGGTGGCTGGGGACGGGGGATGCTGTCGCCATATTTTCGTTGAGATGGTGAAGAGGGCATGTCATATCCAACGACGAGCTCAAGTGCCCGGAAAAGCCCGGCGACCTTCGCATCGGTAGGTGTGTGCCATCATGTCTTCAGCTGGGCAGTAGCACATGTAGGTGCTACGTGCACGGGGGAGGACTTTACTTTGGATACCTGGGATTGCTGCCCTCTAGAAGCAAGTCAATCAAGGCGCTCTCGGGGTGTAAATCCCACCGCGAGAACGCCTTGATTGAAGTTGAGTGCAATCAAGGTCATCGTAGCGCCAGCAGGCGGAGGGCCCAGGTTCTCCCAGTTCTCCAGGACAGAATTACTTCACATGCGCATCGTCTCAACACGACGAGAATGTGAAGGGTATTGCGGGGCCGCTGGTTGTAAAAATAGAAAGCAGAGAGTGTGGGTGATAGTACGTAGTTACGGAGATGGTCTCCTTGATGCAACGAATTTACGCAGCCCTTCCGAGTTATAGTAAGAAGGCAGGTGGAGAGACTGAAAGTCCAGCTTGGGGGAGTCGTATGGTGCATCTTAGCACTGGAACCGTTGGAAATAATTCGAGAGCACTGACATGAAATGAAGGGAAAAGATGCACCATGAGCAGCTGAAGCCATTATTAGCAAGGTCAGCAGGAAGCCTGAGCGCATGAGATGCGGAAGTAGAAGGACGGTGTCGGGTCTGGGCCCCGCGGGGACCCCTCGGCTCAGGGCTCTTTGTAGACGCTAACTGAACCTGTGCCCTGCTTGCTGGCTGTGTATTTAGTAACTTTTCCTCTTTTTTTTTTTTTTTTTTTTTTGAAAATGAAATATCCCAGCGATTAGACGCATTTTCTGACACTACTTTCAGGGGGTTCTCCGCCTACAGTGGGAGCACTAGTGTATTGTATTGAGTTTGTCATTCCCACTGACGGCAGCCTGAGCAGTAGCGTTCCCCATGATGGACCCTAGGCTGTAAGAGACACTTCCACCTTGATGCAAGGTACGAGGCTCATAGAGATGAAAGGGGTTTGTCAACGATTCTCCCAAATATCGTGGATTGGAGCAGAGTCAAGTTATCTCTGAGAAATTCGAATTCGAAATTCCTATATGGTTAAAGCTATTCTCTTTGAAGAATTATGCAGCATCTTGCCCTTGATCTTGCCCAGTACTTACAAAGACGATGTTAACTTGTACATAGCCGCCTGGTTCATTGACATATTCCTTAGACGCTGTCGAACGCCACCTCAGAATTGAGGACACGGTACGAGGTTTTCTCAATGGTGGGGTCAGACATGGTGGTCATTTGAACTTTTATTCCCTCGTGCAAAACAGTAACCTTCCGAGATGCACATGACATCGTGAGTGATACGATAAAGATAGGGGTCCTTAAAAATCAAGCCGTCTACCCAACGATAGCCTGCAACTTCACGAAGTCTGGTGTGCCGAACCCGGTTACCTGCGTGCGTGTAGCACAAAAGAATCGTCATCAGTTATGGTCGCCACGAAGTTACGGGGACGCTTCGGTAGCGCGATACGCACCGGGTCCCATCCCGTCACGGCGGAGAAGCCTTGCGTACCACAGCCCGGGTTTGAGCCTGACTTGATGTCGTTGAAGGCCGATGCGCTCGTGTAGATCAGAGGGTTCAGGAACCCGAGCGGTGCCTTGCCTTGGGAAATCAAAAAGTCATTCAGGAGCGAGAAAACACCTGCCACGGTCTGACATAACGCCGTGGGTTCAATATTCTGTAGCCGTTAGGGGGGAAACGTACGGGCGCTGAACAACTTGTACCGGCGACGCTGATAGTACTTCCGCCAACGACGACCTGGAAGTTCTGCGCCTGTGCAGCAATGTCGGGGTATGCGCGGCCGTTGGGACTATATCCGGTATCCGTCAGCCGTGCAAAGGAAAATTCGCGTATCCGAAACCTGAAACGTACTTGAACAAGCCCTGGTTCTTAGTACCGATGCTCGTCAGGTAGTTCGCGACGGTCGTGCTTTGGTAGCTCGGTCGTGTGAAGTAGTTCGAAAACCCGCCGCCGGAGAAGCTCACCGCGACCTCGGGGTTAATGCGAGTCGTGCCACCAACGGACGTGACGAACGGGCCTATCAAAAGCAGTGTCAAAAACGACGTGCATCAGGATACAGGAGACAAAACTGACAGGATGTAGGGAATTCCGGTAAGAATTGGACCTTGTTCGTGCCGTCGTTCGTCTTGCAGTCTCCGCCACCGACCCCTTCGTCGCCACTCGAGAAGAAGACACTAGAGCCGCGCGAGCCTAGCTGCGCAAACAGGTTGCACACGCTTGTCGCGTAGTCCAGTGGGACCGTCTGCTCGTCGTCTCCATACGAAGTGCTGATCGTCTGCGGGATAGACGTCCCAGCCAGCACAAAGTTGAGCCAGTCCAAGTAAGGTTCATTCGTGTTTGTCGGCGTGTTAGAATCGGGGATGAAGGGCGGAGAGCCGCCCGTGCTGTAGTAGGTGCTTGGTGTCGGGAAGGCAATGGCTTCGGCATATTGGATATCGAGGTTAGCCTATGTGGGAGGAAAGAAGAAGAAAAAAGGTCAACGGTGATAGATCTAGGCCGAACAACGTATTACTTACTTCCACGCCAGGGTTAGTCTGGTCGTTTCCACCTCCATTGACTGGCACGACCGTGAACGCCGCAGAGGCCGCATCAGGACGGAACCGGTTCATAAATGTCGTCAGATCCGCGTGGTTCGCAAACTCATCGAGGTAGCCTGCAATTCCAAGCTTGTTGGTCGACGTCGCAGCGGGAACGTACGCTGCTGTGTTGTACAAAGCACGCAAGCATGTCGGGGTAATCGTATTCGCGCAGCTGGCTGGCACGGTCGCAGCCGAGCCGGGCTTGGCCAATGCCTCTCGCAGCTCCCGGTCACCGTCCTGGAGCGTTGTCGCGTTGGGCTGCAGGTGCATCGCCCGTCGCATCGCCCGGGGTGAACCGAAATACGTGGTTGGTGCAACGGTCTGCACGACCCTGTGTAGCGCCGCGGGTACGGAATAACCGATCGTCCGGAGGACGGTATCGTTCGTCTCAGCGTGTCGGTAGACCTGGTACGACGCCCCGAGCAGATCGTTCGCTTTGGATACAGGCACTCCGACAAGCGTCAGCCAGTTGCCGCCGTGTGTCGGCGAGACGGAGGAAGAGGGGACATCATGGTGTTGAAGCCAGGAGTTGACAAGCTCCAATGTGTCGGGGTGCGGTGCGACAAGCTCGGCAACTTCCTCCTTGGACAGATGCATGCGATATCTGCCCAGTTACGTATGTGTAAGTATACGCATGGGAGAGGGAGGGGAACGTACTTTGGATGAGCAGGGTCGCTGATTTCGTACAGGGTGTCGATCAAGGCGTTCTCACGTTCAGGCTTGAGCGCAATACGAAGGTCTATTGTGGTTCCCTCGGGTGGGTGGCCTTGACATTCCCAGTTCTTTGGGACGGTGTTCCATGCATGCTTCACTTGCAAGTCATCCCAGCGCGGAGCGAGGGGCGACGCAAGGGTGAAAGGAACTGCAGCAAGAACGGAGAGGGTCGGTAGCCAATACATGGAGGAGTCGGTGAACGACACTGAAGGCCGCAAGACCGCAGGGAAGCACAAAAGGTTTTATAGTTCATATTTCTGTCAAGCTGGGAACGACTAGTGCACCGTGAGTGATAATGAATGGCCCTAGATTGTCACCGTGGGCATTTCACTTTTAGTTCTGAAGGTCTGACCAATCAGATTCGATTACATAATTGAATACCACGCAGTGAAAGTGAAACTTGTGCTCCCCGTGTGGTGAACTTTCATGGTGCATGCATGACTCCGTCACCGGAGGACCAAGGACAGTGATTAACCGTGCTGCACCATGTTGCATGCACCGCTTCGTGCGGGTGGAAACGTCAGGTCATGTTTCCTAGAAGACAAGTCTACACGTGGTGGTCAGCCTCTTGGGCCAACCTCCACCAGGAATTACATACCTTCTGTCTAGCCTGACTCAGAGTAATCTGGGACCACTGCGCAGATCACGATGTGCCTTCCCAGGTTCCGGTACACCTAGGCAAAAGTTGGTCACGCTGCCAACTCGAACTCGACAGTGTGTTCACACACACCATCAGTACTTTATGATAACAAGCACGATAAGGATTTTCGATGGAAAAACACCGAGTCCGAGTTAGGGTCACCGCCGTAGAACGTTGTGGCGGGAAGCAACAGAGTGACTTTTCAGGCTTCAGGCTTCAAGCTCCACTTTTGGCATACGTCTCCCACGGCCGCGTCGCATGTCCTAGACGGGGACGCCACGCTTTGGCACAGGGGTTCATATGCTCGAGGTTTCGCTTGAGGTCTCGTTAGGATTAATGCCTTGCTTAGTTCTTCGTTTCCCACCATGAAATATCCTGTGTCTGATAAGGATCTCAGACTTTTTTTTTAGCAACTTAAAATTGGCTCTTTAAGATTCCTGGCCACAACGACCATATGGAACGACTGTGCCATCAAGAAATGACGTCCCTGTTCTGAAATTTTTTACTTAAGATAATTATTAGAGCCTTCCACCTGTTCTTTATAGAACGGCCAGAGGATGGTGAATGAGGTTTCTCAAATAGTTGAGGCAAACGTGGTAATCATTCGAGCTTTTATTCCCTAGTACATAAAACAGTAAGACCTCCCAAGATACACACGGAACCGTGAGGGATAAGATAGAGATAGGATGGTCAACATAGTCCCCAGAATCAAGCCGTCTATCAAACGATGGCTTGCAGCTTCACAAAGTCTGGCGTGCCGAGGCCGGTTACCTACGTGAGCGTAGCACAAAACCATCAGCTATCAGTTCGCCGGTACGCGGATGCATAGGTAGCGCAATACGCACCGGATCCCATCCCGTCACGGCGGAGAAGCCTTGCGTACCACAGCCCGGGTTTGATCCTGACTTGATGTCGTTAAAGGCCGACGCGCTCGTGGAAGTGTAGATCAGAGGGTTCAGGAACCCGAGCGGTGCCTTGCCTTGGGAAATCAAAAAGTCATTCAGGAGCGAGAAAACACCTGCCGCGGTCTGACATAACGCCGTGAGCTCACGTATTTTGTAGTCCAGGAAAAAAGCTAGGGGAGACACGTACGGGCGCCGAACAACTTGTACCAGCAACGCTGATGGTGCTCCCGCCAACAACCACCTGGAAGTTCTGTGCCTGTGCAGCGATGTCGGGGTACGCGCGGCCGTTAGGACTGTATCCAATATCCGTTAGCCATGAAGGGAACTCGCATATCCGAAGCTGGGGACGTACTTGAACAAGCCTTGGTTCTTAGTGCCGATGCTCGTCAGGTAGTTCGCGACCTGCGTGCTTTGGTAGCTCGGGCGCGTGAAGTAGTTCGAAAACCCGCCGCCGGAGAAGCTCACTGCGACCTCGGGGTTAATGCGAATCGTGCCACCAACGGCCGTGACGAATGGGCCTAACAAAAGAAAGACGCGTCATCGCAAAGTCAAACGCCGTGCGCTACAAGAAAAAAAAAAAAACAAGCCTTACAGGATGCCGGGAAGGCTGGGTCGAATTGGACCCGGTTCGTGCCGTCGTTCGTCTTACAGTCTCCACCGCCGACACCGAAGTCGCCGCTAGAGAAGAAGACGCTAGAGCCACGCGAGCCTAGCTGCGCGAACAGGTTGCACACGCTCGTAGCGTAGTCTAGTGGGACTGTCTGCTCGTCGTCTCCATATGATGTGCTGATCGTTTGTGGGATAGACGTCCCAGCTAGCACAAAGTTGAGCCAGTCCAAGTACGGTTCATTCGTGTTTGTCGGCGTGTTAGAGTCGGTTTTGAAGGGCGGAGAGCCACCAGTACTGTAGTAGATGTTCGGCGTCGGGAAGGAGACGGCTTCAGCATATTGGATATCGAGGTTAGCCTATAAGAGGAAAGAAACAAAAGGTTAGTGGTGTTGTATTCTACGCCGAGCCACTTATTACTTACCTCCACGCCGGGGTTGGTCTGGTCGTTCCCACCTCCGTTCACCTGCACGACGGGGAACGTTGCGGAGGCCGCATCGGGGCGGAACCGGTTCATAAATGTCGTCAGATCCGCGTGGTTGGCAAACTCGCCCAGGTAGCCCGCGATTCCGAGCTTGTTAGTCGACGTCGCAGCGGGGACGTACCCCGCCGTGTTGTACAGAGCGCGAACGCACGTCGGCGTGATGGTGGTCGCGCAGCTAGCTGGCACAGTCGCAGCCGAGCCGGGCTTGGCATTTGCAAATGCGTCCCGCAGCTCTTGGTCGCCGTGTTGAAGCGTCGTGGCGTTGGGCTGCAGGTGCATCGCCCGTCGCATCGCCTTTGGTGAACCAAAATATGTAGTCGGCGCAACGGTCTGCACGACCCTGTGTAGCGCCGCGGGTACAGAATAACCGATCGTCCGGAGGACGGTATCGTTCGTCTCGGCGTGTCGGTAGACCTGGTACGACGCCCCGAGCAGATCGTTCGCTTTGGATACAGGCACTCCGACAAGCGTCAGCCAGTTGCCGCCGTGTGTCGGCGAGACGGAGGAAGAGGGGACATCATGGTGTTGAAGCCAGGAGTTGACAAGCTCCAATGTGTCGGGATGCGGTGCGACAAGCTCGGCAACTTCCTCCTTGGACAGATGCATGCGATATCTACCCAGTCATATGTGTGAATATACGCGCGAGAGAGGGGGAAGGGTACGTACTTGGGATGAGCAGGGTCGCTGATTTCGTACAGGGTGTCAATCAAGGCGTTCTCACGGTCAGGTTTGAGTGCAATACGGAGGTCTATTGTGGTTCCCTCGGGTGGGTGGCCTTGACATTCCCAGTTCTTTGGGACGGTGTTCCATGCATGCTTCACTTGCAAGTCATCCCAGCGCGGAGCGAGGGGAGACGCAAGGGTGAAAGGAACTACAGCGAGAACGGAGAGGGTCGGTAGCCAATACATGGAGGACTCGGAGTCGGTGAACGACACTGAGAGAAGGACCGCAGGAAGAACAAAAGGTTTTATAGTCCATTTTCCTGTCAAAGCTAAGCTAGGAATGACCAGGGTACCACGAGTGTGCCAAGTTCCAACTTGTGAGTGCTGTAAAAGTCTGACCAATCAGAATTCGGAAATTTCAAAAATGTCAGAACTGAATTGGTTTACATAACAAAACGTCACTTGGTGAAACTCGCTTCACTGGTGCTGGTCGTGTGAACTTGCAGATGCTGCACGCGTGATTCCGTCACCGGAGCGCCAAGATCAGATTTCCCGTGCTGCACCATGTTGCACTTGTCTATCTCATTGCTTCGCGTGGGTGGCAATGTCAGGTCAAGCTCCGTGAAAGCGAGTCTGCACGTGGTGGTCCGCCTCCTTCAGGTATGTACGGATCATGGTAGGCCTTCTCTACAGGCACACGCATGGCCACCAGAAGAAAGTCAGCCATGCTGCCAATTTGAATTGAACTCGATATTGCGTTCACACCGTCAGCACGCCAAGAGTTTTCGATGGAAAAAACTGAGTCCGGGCGGGGTGGTCGTGGCATTGTTGTGGGCACGGGAAGCGATAGACTTTTCAGGACGACGAGGCCGATTACGGGATGAACAGCTCGGATCGAATAGGAAACGACATGCTCGCGCCCTCGCTATCCCGGAGGATCGCCGTTTTCGGACTTTCCCTTCCTCGGGCTCTCCTACCAATATATAGGGGGAGAGTAACCACGTTACACGCGAAGGTAGACGGGAAGAACTCGAAAGGACTGTCGATCTGTGTGAGATCGAGGCAAAAGCCTGGGGATACGCCAAGTCGATAGATACTGCAACAAAAGGTAGTGTGTTCTGACCTTGGTTCTGACCTCGATACTTGAAGCCAATGATCGATGGCCATGTTGCGGTCACATGACTCGTCGCTCCGCGGTTCGTGACTCTCTATTTATCCCCGACTTGATAATGAAAATTTTCTATAAGAGCTTTTCTCGTCCCTGTCAGACTATCGTCCAGATCTCTTCCCAGTACCACCGCCTCTCTTGCGCACCTACCCCTAGTATCCCATGTATTCGTTATTGTCAATCTCTATCCTCCCTTTTGACATCGCCCATATACCGGTATCGTTTTCATGGCGTGCCTGCTAGTACGACGCGGACACAAGCACCTTGGTGGGTGTCAGCCAGCAGCCACTGTATCAAGACTTTGAAGGAGAGGAGGATGTCACGCCATGGTGTTCAAGCCAGGAGTTGACGAGCTCGAGCGTGTCTGAATGTAGCGCGACAAGCTTGGCAACTTCCTCCTTGGACAGGTGGTGCGATATCTACCTTCCGACACGTCGGTATACATAGGCGCGGAGGAACAAGCAGAGCAAGAAATGTACTTTGGATGACCTGAATCACTCCCCGTAGGGCGCTTCAATCAACTCTCGCGGCTGGGTTTGAGCGCAATGCGGTGGGCCATCGATATGACTCTCTTGGGTACTTGGCTCTGGCCCTGTAATTCCCAGTTCTTTGGGATTGTATCCTATGCGTTCTTCACTTGCGTGTCGTCCCAATGCGGTTCGAAGGGAGGTACAACATCAGGAAAATTCTCCGCAAATAACCGATGATCGATTAGCCTTGGAATTACTCGTAACGCCATGGCTTGAATGGTTCTCGCTAATATGGAAATTATTCGAAGTTATCAAGGTTTTAAGGGTCTATTCCGCGCCCGCGGCACAGTACGAGTTCGCGCAGACAGTTGCCCCGACTACGTATTTGGTTCGCCCCGCTTGTCGCTGGATGCCCCGATGCTGCCAGATGGCGATCAGGACCGCAGGAGGTCGTAGCGAATTCCAAGCCCGGCTAAGCTACGACCGCCGGACAGCAGCGCGGGGATCACCCCGGCGTGCATGCGCGCGCTCTGCAATACTACGATGGTCGACAAAGTGATACCTCGGCAAGTTTGCGAGCTCGTATATCTGACAACTCTCATGACCCACTTTTCGCCTTGCCAGACTCACTACCGTAGGCACGGTGTAGGTCAATAGAGGCTAGAATGACCAAACTAGGTGGGTGTCTCGGTGTATACCACGGAGAATTTATTTGTGACATTCCCTTTTGTCAACGGCTATCCGTAACCAGCTATCGCCTATGTAACTACAGTACTTATTTGCCAGTCACCCTCCACGCCTTAACAACTTGACTTTCGTTCACATTCGCCACATAGCTAGTTCCGTATCTGGTTGGTTTGCGAAATTTGGGGAAAATAATTATATGATAACGCGTTTGGTTACAACCAACTATTGTTTTTTTCCGAGGAACCGAGAACCCGATTGACCAATGAACTCAAGCAGAAGCCTGATTTGGAATTTGGACATCAATTCCGGCCTGAGGAGCCATCGCCCGATGTACGGCCTTCCCCATGCAGAGGGTCCTGACCTTGATTCCAACTCCTGACATTGAGCCTGAGATATCTGAGACAAAAGCCGACCAGCGATAAGGATGGTCCCCACGTTTTGATGACATATACTATCAGATAACTGCCAGCTTGACCACTGGCTGACACCGGCGTCTCCTAGCGGCAAATTTCTACTCACCCGCTAGTGCTGGCATGATGACCGTGCCCTCAGGCACTCTTGCTGTTACCATGTCTCAGATAGCTCCCTCCGCTTCCTGTTCTTACAATTTCCAGGCCATATTTTATGCTTCCTTCAAAGCATATGAAGAGAAGACGAAGAAAGACCTTCTTGTGCATCCGTTGATGGCCCAGTTACAGACCTGCAATTCTCCCACAGACATTCTGGCTGTCCTTCGTACGCAAGCCCAACATTTCGAATCTACTACGCGTGACGATGACAAATTGACAAAATGGTTGAACCCGACCGTTAACGTTCTTTATGCGTTCTCCGCGGCGCTTGGCGAGGGTGTCGGACTAGTGAGTTCCATTAGGGCGACCCTCCTATGATCTAATCGGATTTCTAGCTATTCTCACCCGCGAAAGTAATTTTTGCTGGTGCCGGCGTCCTCCTCTTGGTAGCTAGTGTTCCAGATCACCCTTACACAGACTGTCCTAACACCGAACTATCCCAGGCGGCAAAGGACGTTGTTGCGAACCGAGATGCGCTCTTCGATATCTTCGAGCGCATTGAAAGCTTCTTCAGACGACTCGAGACGTATACCGAAATTCCGACAACAGAGGCGATGCGGGACATCATCGTGACGATAATGGTCGAGGTCCTTGGAATTTTTGCGACCGTGACGAAGGAGATGAAGCAGGGACGAGCAAGTGGGTCAACACCTTATGTCGCATTTCACCTTGCTGACGAAATCTCAGGGAAATACCTCAACAAACTATTTGGAAGGACAGATATCGAGGACGCGCTGAGAAGATTGGATAAGTTGACGCAGGAGGAAGCCCGGATGGCGATTATGCAGGTCCTGAAAGTCGCACACCATATCAATGACAGAGTGAAGAATGTCGAAGACAACGTAAAGCACGTCAATGACAAGATCAATGTAACTCTTGGGGGTACGTCAAGCACGCAGGCAGCTCACAGAAACCATCGTAAATCATATGCGACTAGATGGCAAGGAAACAAAGGCGCTGGTGCAACAGACGGTAAATGATATGGATGAGACAAAGCGTTCGTGATTCCTTGGCCCGCTACTCTCAGTTATTGAGACCGAAATGCCACTACAGGTGACCAGGTACGGCGGTACCACCGAGCGTGGCTTTCTCCGCCAGATCCGTCCACCAATCAAAATCTCGCGTGCAACGCTCAACATGAGGGGACGGCAACGTGGTTCTTCCAGGGAAGTAACTTCAAGGAATGGGAGTCAAGGTCTACCGCATCCTTGCTGTGGATCCACGGGAAACGTGCGTCACCATGTCCCTTCACGACCTCCCTGATCTGATCGCTTCGAATCATCGTAGCGGGTTCGGGGAAGAGTATCCTTTGGTTCGTTATCAAATTTTCAGGTTCGCCCTTGAGGAACTTACACCACCAATTAGTTCCGCAATCGTCCAGAACGTCATGGTGTTACGTGAGGCTGGACAAGCATCCCTGGCGTACTTCTATTTCGACTTTAGGGATACCGATAAACAAAACCTTCACAACCTACTTCCGTCGCTTCTAACACAGCTCTCCGCTCGTTCCGACAGTTTTTGCAACATCATCTCCCGTATTTATAAGGCACACGACAATGGCGCCCGTAAGCCCAGCACCAGCACGCTGATTGCGTGTCTTAAAGACATGCTCGCGCTATCTGGCCAAGGCACAATCTATATCATCTTGGACGCGCTAGACGAATGTCCCAATACCTCTGGAATTCCATCCGCCCGGAAGCAAGTCCTTGATCTCTTGAAGGACCTCGTCGGCCTCCGGCTTTCAAATCTTCATATATGTGTCACCAGCCGTCCGGAGATCGACATCCGAGCCGCGCTTGAGCACCTTGCGTTTCACCCAGTCTCGATCCACGACCAAAGTGGACAAAAAAAGGATATTGAGGACTATATCAGATCTGTCGTCTACGCGGACTCGGATACGGCGATGAAGAGATGGAGGGACAAGGATAAAGAACTAGTTATTGAGACGCTCACGGTAAGAGCCGATGGGATGTAAGCGTGTTTAACGATACCGTACTGACGGCGCTTACCGGTTATTTCACAGGTTCCGATGGGTTTTCTGTCAACTGGAAGTGTTGCAACATTGCCTTCCACAAAGTATCCGGAGAACCCTGAACGAACTACCAAAATCCTTGGACGAGACCTACGAGCGCGTGCTGAAGGGGATCAGGATGGCCAACCAGGGTCATGCCCATCGTCTGTTACAATGTCTCACTGTGGCCCTTCGGCCCCTGCGTGTCGAAGAGCTAGCCGAAATACTTACGCTTGACTTTGATGGTGCCGAAGGAGTGATACCGAAGTTGAACGAGGATTGGCGGTGGGAGGATCAGCAACGAGCTGTGCTATCCACGTGCTCGAGCTTGATCACCGTGGTCGATGACGGTCATTCCCGCGTCATTCAGTTTACGCATTTTTCAGTAAAGGAATTCTTGACTTCTGATCGACTTGCCACTTCTAAAGGAGACGCTGCGAACTTTCATATCATGCCCGAGCCTGCACACACGACTCTCACCCAGGCTTGCTTGGGGATTCTACTCCAGTTGGACGGCAGCTCTACCAATAAACAGGTCAAACGTAGCTTTCCCTTGGCCAGATATGCTAGTCGTCACTGGGTGAAACACGCCCAGTTCGGAATGGTGTCATCACGCATATATGACGGGATGAGGTGTCTTTTTGACTCGACCAAGCCATATTTTTATGCGTGGCTCCAGTTGCACGACATAGACGACGGCTGGACTCACTTCAGAGATTACGAGACCGCACGTCGTGGATCTCCGCTTTATTATGCATCGTTGTGCGGGTTTCGCGACCTGGCAGCGCACATCATCGCCGAGCATCCCGGGCAAGTAAATGCGATAGGTGGCCATAATCACAGTCCACTGGTGGCGGCATTGTACAAGGGATACTTCGACATAGCGGAGCTGTTGTATCAGCATGGCGCAGCCGTGGACGTTACCAGCTACCGTAACCGAACTCCACTACAAGCTGCATCGGTGGAGGGACTTATCGATGTCGCGCGGTGGTTACTCGACCACGGCGCAGACGCGAATTCGCAGCAAGACGACCACTGGACCCCAATCAATTCGGCTGCAGTGAATGGACACCTAGAGGTTGTTCGGACGTTACTGGAGCACAGTGCGCGCACCAACACTGCCAACGACGCAGGCCGTACTCCATTACACCAGGCGTCAAATTACGGTTACGTGGAAATCGTGAGGCTCTTACTCCAACATGGAGCGGATATCAGCGCACAAGATAAGGACTATTTGACGCCATTACATCTGGCATCATCTGGTGGATGGTTTGGGGTTACGCATATACTCCTTGACCACAGCGCAAACGCAAATGCCTCAAACAAGGATGGAATGACCTCGTTGCACCTAGCATCGTCCAAGGGGAGAACGGAGATCGTGCGCTTACTGCTCGACCGTGGCGCGAATACAGATGCCAAGAACAAAGACGGAAGCACCCCACTACACATAGCGTCATACCGGGGGGAAACCGAGACCCTGCGCCTGCTGCTCGACCGTGGCACGAACGCAGATGCCAAGAACAAGGATGGGAGCACCCCGTTGCGCCTAGCATGGAAAACCGAGATTGCGCGCTTGTTGCTTGATTGTGGCGCGAACCCAAATGTCAAGGACAAGGTTGGATGGACATTGTTGCACCTAGCGTCATACCAGGGGGAAATTGCGATCGTGCATCTGCTACTTGACCGTGGTATGAACGCAGATGTTGAGAGCAAGGACGGAAGTACCCCGTTGCACCTGGCGTCATCCAAGGGGACAGCCGAGATCGTGCGCCTGCTGCTTGACCATGGCGCGAATGTAAATGCAGAGAACAAGGACGGATGGACCCCTCTCCAGGTAGCATCAGGAGAGGCGAAGGGCGAGATCGTGCAGATGTTGACAGAACATAGCGCGCAAGTAGATAGAGAGTTATAGGTTACCTTACAGGTCTGAGCAAGCTAAAACGGATCTTTCGGTCCGACCGACTAAATTGCGCACGATTCAACATTGTAGTATTTCCAGATGGTGTCACCATTCCCTTCTGCGAGTATCCGTATGGGCACTGTTGGAACGATAAGTTATAGCGACGGACTAATAACGGCAAATTGGAGGATTGTAAGAACGAGTATTTACCGTTACCGGAGCTTCTGGACGAACCCCTATACGGATGTACACAGACAATCAAGCAGACGGTAGCAGGACTCGTGACAACTCATCGAACGTAACCTAGGAAACTCGAGCGCCACTACAGGGTCCATGGCTAACGAGGGAACAAGAAGAATCTATATTCACGCGAGTACTTGCACGAAGGTATCCCGCAATCCCTAGAGAACACTATCGTGCTCACACGGTGCCACCACAGAGGCCGGGCGGGTGCGGCGAGCCAAAGTGCGTCGTCGGCACGACGGTCTGCACGTGCGCGAGCAGCGCCGCGGGGAGTGCGTATCCAAGCGTACGCAGGACGGTCTCGTGCGTCTCAGCGTGCCTGTAGAGCTGATACGACGCACCGAGGAGGGCGTTCGCTCGGGGCACGGGCACGGCAGCTACGGTCAGCCAGCCGCCGCCATGCGTCGCGGATACGGATGCGGGCGGCACGCCGTGGTGCTCGAGCCAGGAATGGACGAGCGCGAGGGCGTCTGGGTGCGGCGCGACGAGCTCCGCGACCTGCTCTTTGGACAGGTGCGCGCCGTATCTGCGCACGTGAGTATATGCGCGCGTGGAGCAAGTGGCGCAGAGGAGAGAGGACGTGCTTTGGGTGTCTGGGGTCGCTGACCTCGTAGAGCGCGTCGATCAGGGCGTTCTCCCGGTGAGCGTTGAGCGCAATGTGGAGGTCGATGGTGGTGCCAGAAGGTGGAGGGCCTACACTCTCCCAGTTCGCTGGGACAGCATCCCATGTGTGCTTCACGTACACGTCGTCCCAGTTTGGTGCGAAGGACATCGAAGGATAGCCAAGAGGACAGGTGGCAACAAGAGGAGAAATGTGGGAAATGCGGGCAGCGGATTTCTGAGCGACTCGGGCTACTTACATAAGTATTCCGATTTTCCTTTACTGTACAAGCAAGAAACGAAACTCGTACATCGATGCCAATCCCAACACATTTTTTAGTGCCTATAAAAAGAGGGTGGAACGATCAACTAGAAAATAAGATAAGTCTGTAGGCCCCAAATGCCTCGAGTATCAGTCGAGTATAGTCTGAATACAGTGAGAGCTCTTTCTGAATCGGAAGTCTTCAACACAATGCATATCGGATCAAGCGGGAGACGGTTCTAGATGCGGGCGCAGATGAATCGCGGTGAGGAGAATCAAATCTATGAAATAAGATTGGGATCGTTCATTTGATGGTGATGGTTCCACTGATGGTGAGCTGCCTTGCGGCAAGGTACTGCATCATTAGAGATGTCGGTCGCAGTCTGCGCGACGACAACATTTATAACCTTCCTTTTTAAGTTACATTACACGGTATCCGAAGTGCCCTTGGAACATTCCTTCAAAATGACCGTACTAACTCCCTTTCATCATCTAGATGATGGATGAGTGATAATCGCTAGGTGAATCCTGTGAAAGTAGATACAGTATACGAACGCCATATTTCCCCGGTGAGATATGAACCCTATAGTGTCAAGAAGTATCCTGCTCTGTCTTGACGCCCCGCGTGATCCCTAATCGCTCCAACTCCCACACCGACCAATGGAACACCGGCAGAGGGTGTGCTTCGGTATTGAACACCCACCGGTCCAGCGGGATGGGATCTTCATCCGTAAAAAGCAAAAATAGATATTTGAGTCTGAATGCCAGACGACCGTCAGTAGGACCCAAGAGGGGTGTAGTAAACGACATACGTCTCGGCAAGGAACCAGCTGAGTTTCAGAGATCGCGGCAATTATGAGCACAACCCTACCATAGCACACACACAGAGCACTCTGACTCACCTCGGCATCTCATCGGTCTTCAACCCACCGACGCTATGGGCATTTTCGACGCTCGCGTATCCGCCGCTCTCAACGCGCGCCTCGCGCTCCAGTGCCTCAAACACCTCCCAGCCGCGCTCACGCCACATCACGTCGCCCGTGGTGCGCCACAAAAAGTAGAAGCTCTCCACCGTCTCCGGACGCAGGAGGTAACCCTTTCCGATCGGCGTGTACTCTGGCAGCGTATCAGTGTCCCTGACCGACTCGGGGGATCGCACGCCAGGGGGATCGCCCTGGCTACCGTTCTGCTCCCACTGCTTTAGGTGAGTGACCCACAGGTCACCGAAGGGCGATGGGGGAGCGAGCTTGGGCGTCGAGCGCATAAGGACCACATCTGGCGAGAGCCCCGACGGTGAGTCGGCATAGAGAACCCAGCACGTATGTGCGAGCGCGCGGGCAGCCCACATGTGTCTTGGTGGGACATCGGGGAGCGTCACAGCGCCAAGCGCCAGGGTCGCGGGGAGGAAGCAGGTCAAGTGCTCAAGTTTGTGGGAGGGGTTGAAAGTTCCATGAATATCCACAGTGGCATCGGTAACATAGAGGAGGCTGCGGTTTGGAGTTAGGTAAGTGAGGTGATCGAGGATTGCATCCACTGATCGGATATCTGCGCGGACTCGGAATGAGTCGAACGACGCAAGAAGAAAGGCGAAAGCGCACAGAGATCACGCGCTTTAGTATCCGTGCGGCCGGTGAGAAGCCACTGTTTGAGCATATACTCATACGCGCTGTCTGCACTTGAGCCGACGGACACCGTCCCTAGTACCCCATCAGTAACCAAGCTGGCTAGATCTAAAAAAGAGCGAAACATACGACTAATCGGTGTACCATTCTTTAAGGACCACAACACCGGAAACAACTCTCCCGTAAATGTGACGTTCGCCTCGTACATGACATCCATGATCCTCTCCACGACATCATAGTATACTTTTCGACCCGTCAAATACGCGAGGTACTTGTATTCGAGCTGACAAGTGAGTGACTCGGCGAAACCAGCGTCCCCGGCCCAGCCCTTAGCTACCCTGCCATTCACGGTATTGACCGAGAATATCGGTAGACCCGAAGTCGTGCGGAATGCGGGCAAGAGTGCGGTCCCGAGGTCATCGGCACGGGTGAGGAGGATGGGGTCTTGTGAGAGGGCGTACGCGGAAAGCAAACCGCCGAGATAACGAATGACGGTCTCAAAGAATGGCGCATACTTATCCTGTTCGTTACGTGACACCAAGCGCGAATAATACATGTCAAAGATCGACAGAACGAATCACGTGGGACTGGGGATACGTACTGGCGGCATAGAGAAGGTTACGTTAGTCACGACAGCAAGTCCGGCATCAAACTCATCGTAGAGGCCCATGAGCCACATCGTGTCGAGCGAATCGACGATAGAAAGACCCCAGCCATTGAAGCTGCGCATGACGTGTTGTCAATCAATCAACGGGAGCGGCTGCCGTGCGGGGCAGAGGACAGACGCACTTATCGACGGGGAGCTTGGAGATCGGCTTTAGCTCGTCGTGTGGCGCCGCGTGAGTGAGATAGCTCTGGTAGGCGTGCAGGAATGCGCCGCGCACGGCATCCGCCCGCTCTGCCCACGGTCCGTCATGTGCGGCCATGGAATCCACTGGCGGGCGCTGGGCCTTGACGCGGTGGCGTGGCGGGCCCATTGGGCGAGGAGGGATAGACGGTAGCCGATCTTGCGGAGGGGCGAGCTCGAAGAAGCTAGATGGGTCTGTGTGATGGAGCAGTGCGACGAAGAGAAAAACGATGAAAAGACAGAGTAAGATGATACGGACGAGAGGACGGCGGAGGACGCCATGGAGAGATTGGGAGGCGAACATGAAAGAGCGAACGAAGGAGTGAACGGTCCTGGATGCCAAGGAATGTGAGCCGAGCTGTGAGAGTGCTAGCAACCTTTATTTTTGTCACATGAGCGCGGTGCACCGATCGAGGAGGGTCCCGAATATCTCCAACGTCTGACCGCGGTCGACAAAAGGTGATCAATCAAGGGTTGAGACGGGTTGCCTATTTGCTACAGTAAAGAGGGTTTTCAGTCTGTTCCGACAGAGTTATAGTAGGACCGCGGACGATGACACCAAGCACTCCGCTCCACTTCCGCCTCTCCCCAGTTGAAATAAGTATGCTCAACTCGAACCTTTCTCTCTCACACTTTTGAACGATGCTAGGGCACGCCTGCAACGAGATCATTTGCACGGCCGTTGTCACTGACCTTGAAGCGGCTGTTGTCGCCAACCGAGGGTATCCACTAGCCCTGCCAATGGGTCCCCTCCTCAGATCTGTACGTATAACAGGATCTTTGGCGAGCCATGCACGCCAACAGTGCAAACGATAGATCTCAGTACTGTAACGTGAACCAGTGGACGACTCGTAACGTTATGGCTCGTATCATCCCGCGTACCTGCCAAGAAAATGTTGCTCACACACTCTGTCACACACTCGAGCCAACTCATCGGGTTTCTTGGTGGGGTCAACATCACCTTGCTTGGCAAATGCCAAGGTCATGCAGTATGGCATGTCATGCATTACACTGAGCTTGTTATACTTACTGTTCGTGACAGCAGACGATACTATATGTCAAAAAAAAAAACTGTATTGTAATCATAAGCAGCAACTACAAATGAAAGAAAGAGCAAGAGAAAGAGATGATCGAATGTGTGCTTCAGTGTGGAAAGACAAACTCAACAGACACAACAATAACCTCTACGTTTTCTCCGTAAATTCCCCCAGTATAGAGCCAAAAAAAAAAAAAAAAATAGGATAAGCAAGGTCACAGTCGACGATGGTCGATACTTAGTTGCCAGTGGACGACGAATTGGGAGGGGCCCAAGTATAATGTTGGGCAAAAAGCTTGGTAAAAAGACTTACAAGAGTCCCGAGAGAATCCAAAAAGGCACGATTACACATGATTGAAACATCTGTTACCCCCTCGCTGTGATGCGTCTCCTGGAGACAGAGCCCTTGATCCGACTGCGTCCTCCCGACAATTTCCTCCTGACCCAAAATGCCCTAGACTTGAAATGCCGGGATGCCGGACCTACTGAGCTCGGGAAGGATGCACCACGTCATTTTTAACGCTAACTTATTTTTCTGAACTTGTCCATACAGGGTCAGGTCATTCCAGAATTTATTTACCTGATTACACATTCCCTCCATCAGATTCCTATGGGAAGTCACCGGTCACCCACTGCTCACAGTGGTTCCGTCTATTCTTTCAACGTCACTTTGGAATTGGTTTCGCATCCTTCCTTCTCGAGAGGCTTCCCGAGGGCAGTCGCTGCGAGCCTCGCTTCCGTTTCGGCTGCGTCATTGCCTTGGATGTTTACGTGACCCGCGGGCTAGCATATCGTAAGGCTCGTCGCTGAAATTTCCAGCCAGGTAGTGGCCTGGTCCCTGCTCAATCATATTAGGTCCGGACTTTACTGTAACCTTTCGCCAGATGGAGGGCGTTGCGCGCTTGGCCGCGGGGGGTGTGAGCGCTGAGTACTGAAACCTCGGTCCCACTGGCAGGGGACGTAACCGAACTACGAATAAAAGACATGATGTCGTGGCAATTACACCAGGTAATGCGAAGAGACGGGGGAATAGCTGATCACAACAACAGACTCATCTGACAGTAGCAAATTGCAGGAGGACCCATACTCAAGTGTATGCTACTCGTCAAGATCCCATTTCTTGCTCTGAATACATGGGTAAGACTTGCACACGTTGCGCAAAAGAATGCTCATCGAGAGTGATGGCTGAATGATTCGTGTTTGGCAGCGGTGACTTTCGGTGTAGCGGGCGTCCCACTGGACAAAGACGTCTGACCGATGTATCATGACTGGAATCAGAAATGTGAGAAAATAAGGTGTGGGCCATTATCAATGTTTGGTTCGGGGAGAGATGATACACATACCGGAACCCAACCACGATCACCACGGCAGGGAAGGTATAGTCCGGCAACTCGGCCCGCAGCTCCTGCTGAGCCGCTTACTGTGACTGTAACCCGATTTTCTCTTTTCTACTCCAACCACGACCTCTTTGGCATGCTTTGCACTTCAAAAGCAATATGCAGAGTCTGGGAGATTGACACAGCAGTCCTCGTTTGAGGTGGCGGGCACACTTTCTCACTGACCGTCGCCATAGTTCTGGACTGACAATTCATGTTTATTTGGACTACAATATTTTTGCTCAACCAACTTGAGGCTACGACACGTCCATCACATCGTCAGTTTCCTCAACACTCGCCCCTTTGGTCTTCTTCACAGGTGGCTCTTCTAGAGTTTTTGCGCCTTGCTTTAGCAGCGCCATTCGCGTGCGCATCTTTCCCACAGCCTTTGCGCTGCGCTTCCCTGTGACTTGGGTCGTGGAGGAGTTGGACGGGTCGCGGATCATCGGATTGTGAGTCGCGTCAATGTTTTTCGGGAGGTTCGTGAGGGATTCGTACAACTGCAGTGCGGAGATCTCGCGCTCGGTGGCTGCCAGCGTTGTATCAACGGAAGAAAAAGAGGAGAGCTACTGCGTGTTGGCGCACCCGGAATGACAGACGCGCCGTTTAGAGTCGACAGCAATGGCGGTGACGGGGATACCTCGCTTGCCTGGGTGACCCCGTTAATTATAAGAGTGGTTCAGTGAGACCAGGACTGACCGAGTCCAGTGCAAGCCGAACCAGCCTTACATGGGAGGGCGTGTCGAGAGACGCACCCCCGTCAGCCCAATGGGCATCCACCGACACCCACGCGCAGTCAGGGCTCCCAGTTAAGGGCGCAAACGTGATGACAGGGCCACACAAATCATGCGCATACACAACGAGTGGGTCTCCCGATACCGCGGCAGGGTCGGGAGGCAACACAAACCAGAACAACGCCGTCGCACTGGGCGGAAGGTGCCGTCAGCCGGGTTTGTAGGCGATGGAAATCCCCAGGAACGCACCCTACAACGCTGAACACGACGGCCAGTCGCCCGCCGACCTTCAACGAGTCGATCTTCTGTACGACGAGCACAAGCGGCCGCTCTTCAATCTCCGGGGAAGCCGTAGTCGGCATTGCGTCTGCTTCGGCCGCTTCGTCTCCGCTCTCATCACCTCCATCATCCTCAATCCCAACCTCAACCTCGCCCTCACTGTCGTCCTTAACTTTGACTTCCTCTACCTCCGGTGTTGAATCCACGTCATCATCAGCTGGCATTACCGTGCTAGAAGCGGCCTTTGCCTCCCGGCGGCGCTGTCTCGCGAGCCACCTCCGGCTGGGCGGCTTGCGCTCCCCGTCGCTATCGTAGCCGTGCCTGCGCTGTGCACGGCGCACGGCAATGAACGGACGCACGGCATCCTCGATCGCGACGTCGTATAGCCGTCTTCCCGCGCGCCAGTCCCACACCTTCAGTACTGGGTCCCCACCGCCGGACACGAGGACCCCGTGTGCGGCGGGTTCACGCGGGATATGGAGCGCCGAGACAAACCTACGTGGCGTTGAGCTGCAGTAGAGGAGAGGCGAGTGGAGGGTGGGGGATACCTTTTGTGCCCGAGGCAAAAGCTCTCAATTGTGTACCCCTGTGGGAACCTGCTCGCGCGGATGTGCTCGTCGCGGTCTGCGGTGATGATGTGTGTCTCGTCCAGGGTAAGGAGGAACGCGGTTAAGAGGGAGGTATGGCCCAGGACGAGCGTCCCGCCTGACGGGTTCTCGTGTGAGGCGAGGGTGTCGGCTTCGGTGGATGGTGCAGATGTCAGGGTGGTTGTCGGCTAGGGGAGTAAGCGGGTAGCTTGCAGGGCTGTGAGTAGGGAAGAAAGAAAGAAAAAAAAGTCACAGTGCGCGCGAACCTAAAGACGTCTCCGAATTTGTCTGCGACAACGATTGTATGGCCGGAACGCGTAAATGCGATCTGGGTTGGCTTCTTTGGGAGCTCTCTGTTCAATTCAGTCGAAAGAAGATACTCTAGGAGAACAAGTTGCGCACCGCTCGCTCAGAAGCTGGAGGGTGTCGATCGCCCAGACCTTTAACAACTTGTCATCCCCGGCTGTGGCTAGATGAGTGTGCATGGGGTCAACAGCAGCACAGCGCACGGGTCCCGCCTTTAGCACCCCATCTAGCTTCTGTCCCTCAAACGACACGGTTGAGTGAAGCAGCTCTCCTGATCTGAGGATCAGTTCAAGAAAATGTCTGCAAATGAGGTTCCTGCGGCATACTTTGAGTCAAGGACCTGGATGTGAGGCCCTGCGGTAGCCACTGTCTTTTTTTCTCCGTGAAATATGAGTGTGTGCGGGTAGGGCGTCATGTCGAGTCCGAAGAATGGTCAGGGTAGTCAAACTGATCGACAAGGGCAGATATCTAATCTGATATGTTCATCTCCGGGTCGACGTGTCAACGCGCGTCAAGTTGATGTCGACCCCCACTTGAACAAGACCAGCACATTCGACGAGGTCTTTAACTCGAAATCATCTCTTTGAAGGACACCGCCCGTGACAGATGTTCTCAGACGAGATAAAAACTCTCCGAAGGCTTGGCTTCCGCCATGTGTGTCGTTCCTTTTTGCATCCGGCGTTCACATGAACTAACCCACCTCACCCATAGGTCCTCCTCCAGATCCTCAACTTTGCCTCTGTCCTGACCTCAGGTCTCATGATCTGGAAAGGCCTCGGACTTATCACAAATACAGAGTCGCCGATTGTCGTCGTCCTCAGGTGCGTGGCCCTTTTTCTTATTTTCCGATCTGCCCACCGACGCGTTCGCGTTTCGCGCACGACCTTCAGCGGCTCTATGGAACCGGCGTTCTACCGTGGGGACCTCCTCTTCCTCGTCAACCCTGCAAACAAGCGCTACGATACGGGTGACATCACCGTCTACAGGATCCCCGGCCAGGACATCCCAATCGTGCACCGTGTTCTCGAAACGCATGATGTCGTGAAGGTTATCGATGGGTTCGTCCCCACCTTTCCCTTTAATAATGCGCGGAAGGCTCAGCTCTGCTCGAAGCGTTCGCGAGACCACCCCTCGCCCTGAAAACCAGTTACTCCTTACTAAGGGGGACAATAACTACCTCGACGACGTAGAGCTGTACCAGGGCCTCGACTGGTTGGAGCACAAGCACATAATTGGCAAAGTCCGCGGGTGTGTCATCATCCCGGCCGTCCTTGTGCATACTCAAGCCCTTTCTTTCTGGACAGATTCTTGCCCTACGTCGGATACGTGACAATTGCCCTAGTACGTAACCATCTATTCTCTCGACGTGGATCTGACTCAGGGCCGCGTTCGCAGAATGACTTTCCGCAGTTGAAATATGCGCTTTTGGGCGGGTTAGGGCTGTTGGCTCTAGTGCAACGCGAATAGTTGCTCGTATTTTTTCGTCCTCATGTGATACCATGTAAACGCAACACGCTGAGGATTACTGCCATATAGAAATCGAGTCGCTAGGTGTGTATTGCTTGCGGTTGGCCGCCACAGCCAGGAGTAAATGTGTTCGATGACAAGATTGTCACGGTGGAGGTGGTGGAGAATACAAATTGAAAGCCGGTGTAACTTTAAATAAATGGCAGTTCACACAACGAGGCGGTATGTTTATCTCACTGGAAACAGCATAGCGCTGCCGCTGTATAACTAAATTTTTTATTTTATTTACCGTGCTACTGACACTAGCCTGCTCGGAACACAACCAGCGGTACATACACACCCACACGGCAATTTAGTGTGAGCAATCTAGCACGCGTATCAGGCATGTATGCGGTCGGTGAGTGAGTTCATCCACCACTCGCCAAACCCTATTCCGCAGATTTAATAATTTGGTGACCCGCGTGTTCTATATAAGCTGCCAGTGACACTGGCAATGGCGGCTCCATCAATCCCCCCACAATGTTGGCCGGTCTAAGGCAGAGCGATGTACGAGCAGTGCCTTAGAGCATCGTTCTTAGAGCATCGTCTTTGAGTGAGCGGGCATGTCGGCACGTGACCCATCCTTTCCTTACCTGACGCCGCCACCTGTCCGCCCACTTTTCTAACCGGTCTAGAAAACCGGAATCATTTCTTTTGCCCGCCCTCCACGCCTGCTGACATGTCATCGCACCCGACGACTCATCCAATCGCTCCGGGAGGGTCCCACCCGCCCGTCGCGACCTCACCTCGGCAATCAAAGACATTCATCTTCGATCGAGAGGTGCTTCGCGCCTTCACCCAGCCTCTATGCCTCTCCATTACATAACCGCTCGAGCCTCTCCTTACAGCCGTCTAATCACCTACCACGCTTGTACGGACTCAGTTAGCTAAATACAGCCCGAACACCGTGCGGTGCCGTTGATGTTTCGTGCCACGCGCCGGCTCGCCTCTTCTCCCCCACACCTCTCCCACCGGCGTCGCACGAAACCCAAGCCAAGTAGGAGCAACCCAGCGACTCGCAAAGTCTTCAAAGTAAGAGATTTAGCGTCTTCAATTCTCAGGCTCTACAGCAGGAGGGTCCAGAGCGCAAAGGGGCCGTGCAGGGCTTCGCGCGGCACCAAACTTCGCTAGAGTGCCCATCTCTGTTGCGAATGCGTTGCTACCGGAAAGTTAGGGCCACGTGCCATCTGGTTCCTGGTATTCGTAGACTCACCACATGCATGTCGCAAGGAATATGCAAGATGCTGTACGAGGTTCATCAGAATCGTTTGTGAAAGTAGATATCCGATAAACATATGCGGAAACAAGTCACAATATCGTATTTAACCCAACCGCGATCTGTGGCCCGACGAGTAGATAAAGAATAAATATGTAGCCCGCCTACGCTTTAAACACGGACACGGCTTCATTGTAACGAATATGCGAGTCGCAGAGAGGACATTTCGGCTGTTGTTACTTGCGCACCCAGGTTGATCAGGATGGGCCTCCTACTGGAGACTTTGGTCGGAAAAGGACCCTGAGCCATGTTCGGGTCCGAGTTCTCTTGATTCCCACTGTTTGGAGTCCTCGAGAAATTATACCGCGGCAGTCTCGAGTCGCTTGACTACTAGAGACGGAACAACTTTTCGGTCAACTTACTGACCAGCGTGATTAGTTAGTGGGGATGAGGGAGGGTATGGGGACGGGAAGCAGGTCCAATAGTCTCTGAAAGTCAGGTGTCCCGAGGCCCGTTACCTATGGAGTCCAGTGTCAGCTTCGGAAATGAGAAAACATGAGCCTGGAGAAGCGCACAGGATCCCATCCAGGCACCGCGGAGAATCCATCCGTGCCGCAGCCCGGATTCGAGCCAGACGTGATGTCGTTGAAGCCATGGCTGGCAGTGCCGTATAGCCAGGGGTTGAGAAAGCCGAGCACTGGCCTGTTCTTTGAAAGCTGATAGTCATTCAGCAGAGAGATTAAGCCCGCCACGACCTGTAAGTTAGGGCTAGCTGAGTGCTCGAGTAAAGACGATGCAGAGAGATGGGAGGGGGGGAGGCGTACCGGCGTCGAACAGCTCGTGCCACGTAAAGCCATAAACTTGTTGTCGTGGATGATCCTGAAGCGTGCCGCCTGGGCAGAAACGTCGGGGAAGCCGCGACTCGAAGCGCTGCACAAATTGCAAGTAAGAATAAGTTAGGTTTGGTCACGTGGGCGAGCATACTTGTAAAGGCCAGAATACTGGTTTCCGAGCTGCTCGAAGAAACCGAGCACGGCGTCTGTCTGGTAAACCGGGCGTTTAAAAACATTCGAAAAGCCCCCGGAGGAAAAAGGCGCCGCAACCTCGGGGCGTTGCTTCGTTCCGCCAACGCTGGTGACCCAAGGACCTGCATATCGTGTCGCGGAGTGGTGAGTGAATGGTATCAGAGCCTGTGTACTGCTTGCGAGCGGAGAAAAGCCAAACGTACATGTTGCAGGGAAGCCGGGCTGGAATTGGACAACCCCGGAGCCGTCATTTTTCTTGCAGTCTCCGCCACCAACACCTTCGTCACCACTTGCGAAGAGTATGCTGACCCCACGCGCGCCGAGCTGCCCAAAAAGTTCGCACACACTCTTCGCATATTCAGGTGGGAAGGTCTGCTCGTCGCCACCATAAGATGTGCTGATCGTCTGTGGGAGGTCTTCCAATCTGATCATTGTCTCTAGCCATCCGAGGAATGGCTCGTTGGTGTTCACTGGTATGAAGCTGTCAGGGATGAATTGTTCGGCTAGACCGCCAACGCTGTAGAAGACATGAGGGGTAGGCCACGCCATCCCCTGCGTGTATTGCATGTCGAGGTTTGCCTCCGAGCCGGGTTTGTTCGGGTCATATCCACTGTCGTTGATATCAATGACCAGGAAAGTCGCGTCGTTCGCGTCAGAGCGGAATAGGGTCATGAACAACTCTAGGTCTTCATCGCCTACGTACTCCCCTTGGAAGCCCGTAACCCCAATCATATTCTGCTCCGTTGCTGCCGGCTGGTAGGTTACCGAGTTGTACAGCGAGCGAAGGACCGACGGAGTGACGTGATCATCACGGGTCGACAGTGCCACCGAGCTACCACGGTGTCCACGTGGTCTTTTCCCTGGCGTGAGCGGCGAGCCAAAATACGTCGTCGGCACGACCGTCCGCACATGCGCGTGCAACGCAGCAGGGAGGGCGTAACCAACCGTACGGAGAATAGTCACATTCGTCCCGGCATATCGGTACAGCTGGTACGACGCGCCGAGAAGCCCGTTGGCTTTCGACACCGGCACCTCGGTCACCGTCAGCCAGTTGCCGCCGTGTGACGTTGAGACATTGGAGGGTGACACGCCGTGGTGTTGAAGCCAGGTCTCGATGAGCTTGATCGTATATGGGTGTGGCGCGACGAGGTTGGCGACCTGCTCCTTGGAGAGATATGAGCCATATCTACAACGTAGCAGCGTCACTTGTGTTGGCGGATGAACGAAAAAGAGAACGTGCTTTGGATGATTGGGGTTGCTGACCTCATAGATGGTGTCTGCGAGGGCGTGCTCGTGGTGGGGCTTTAGCGCAATGTGGAGGTCAATGGTGGTGCCATCGGTTGGTTGGCCGATGCTCTCCCATTTGTCAGGTATAGCATTCCATTTGTGTTTTGTGTGGATGTCGTTCCAATTTGGTGAGGAGTGCGTAGCGGCGCTATCGAGGGGCCTCGTGATGACGGCGAGGGCACAGAGCACAGAGAGCCGGAGGTAATGCATAGGTAGAAGAGGCCACCGAGACACTGGTATGAGATGGTTCAGCAAGTTTGTGAGGCACCTACGACAGTGCGACGTGGTATGGTGTGAGCGTTGTCAGGCGGTGTTGCAGTGAGAGTGGGAGGCGTGAGTCGAACTAGTTGAGAGCGGTAATTCCTGGCGTATCGATTCTTCAACCGATAATACTCCGCCGCGGGTTCCCAGTGTACATACGCCCAAAGACCTGCTTGGCGTCAGATGATATCGCCCTGTTACTGACGACCGAGGCGCACGGGGAGTCCACATATGTTACCCTGACACCTGAGGTCGATTACGGCGGGCATTCGTCACAAACCATTCAAAAGATACACATTCCGCTGTCCCCGCTATGATCGAGTGCACCAGTGTGTCACGCAATGGCCGTAGCGCGACCCTCTTCTTTGGGCCTGTCCAGTTCAACGTTCAACCTCTGACAGAACGGGAATATGGGATCCCTGAAGAGGGTAAGCTAGTAGGATGTAATACCTGTTTCTTTTTCTTTTATTTCTATTTCTTTTATTTCATATCACCAAAAAATACGATGATCCAGAACAGCCTATTAGTAGCTTTTCAGAAAAACGGACTATCGATATGAAAACTGTAAGGAGTAGACAAAGCCAACTTACTGGCCATCTTATATCATCTGGATGGGAAAAGAAGCCAAATCTTATCCGCCGGTTCAAAGGTGCAAAATGGCTCCATCTAACTGGCGACTCGGATGACTCGGACCCGACAGGTGATTTGCAACTATCAGACGAGCGGCCCGAAACTGTCTTCCCTGCACGAACTTACATACGGGAGCCTGAGCTGCGTTATGCGCCTTTGCGAGAGGCCGTAGTACCGTTCATGGACTCATGCAGGCTCTCCGGTAGTTTCATAGGGGTAGAATTTGAACGTCCATGTATCAACGAAGTTCGTGGAACATGTACGACATGTGGATAGTGCCAGTACCCCACGCCAACATGTTCTGATCAGGATCCTTTTCTTACCAAGCAACGATTGAGGTGCTCTCCGGCGACATCCTTCTGGACATATTTCTTCATTTTCTGGAAGGCTCTTCACAGTCTTGGCCAACGCTTATACACGTGTCCCAAAGCTGGCGGCAGATCATACTTGCGTCACCTCTCGGTCTAGATCTCCGACTCCATGGTGCGTACGGGACGCCTGTATTGAAGACCATAGACCGCTGGCCATGTTTTCTCTCGTCATGAGCTATGGAAGATTTCCCATACTCGGTCTCCCTGCTCCCTATGACGAGGCCAATATCGTGGCCGCACTAAAGCGGTCTGACCGTGTTAGTTCTATCAGCCTTACCGTCTCTGGCTCCCTCCTGGAACAACTTCGACCATCCCTGGGCCATTTTCTGGACTAGAAAAGCTCGTCCTTCTATCCTGACTCAGAGATAACATACAGTCTGAGCTAGCCCTTCCCGGCACTTTTCGATGGGGTCCTCACGTCCGTAGTCTTCACTACACCAGGATTGCCTTTCCCTCGTTCTTACAACTTCTTTCGCTCTCACAGGATATTGTAGATCTTCGGCTCCGCGACATTCCTAGGGTTGGTTATTTTTCTCCAGAAGCGTTTGCAAACGCCTTGTTCGGCATGATCCAACTTAGACAATCATCACACCATTTCCTTTCCCTCTCCCCCCGGCGCGACCACATCAGCTTGCCTCCACCATCGGGGGAGCGTGCACCCGTTGTTCTCCCTGCTCTCACCAACTTCAAATATTGGGGAACAAGTAAGTACCTGGACAGTCTCGATGCTTCTGGTCTTGGGAATATCGATATTACGTTCTTTCGACAACCCACCATGGACACTTCGCAACTTGGCCGATACATCGGCCGGATAGAAATTCAAAGGTCGAATACTCGAGCATGTTATCTCCATTTGCCTTACCCATCCAGGAACTCCTACGCGGGCTGAATTGCGAATTCCGTGCGAACAGTTGGACTGCCCCATGGCCCAAATTTGTGGCATATTTTCCGCTTTCCTATTACGTGTAGAAGATCTAGACATCGAAACGACAAAAACATCCCCTGGACAAGATGGCCACGGACGGGGAACAATGGCCGGAGTTTATCCGCCCATTCGTCGGCGCAAAATACTTTCATGGGTGGCGAACATGCGACAGCCATCTTGCGTGCTTTGCGTCAAGCCGACGGAGAGCACACAGCTATTGTTCTCCCTACCCTCCGTGATCTTTGTGTGCCAGGGCTCCGGTCGGCTTATTGGAGTTCACGGGAAGTTGCATCGTTATTCATTGCCTCGCGATGGACCCCCGTCAGTTCCGTACAAGTGTCTCCACCATCAACGATCACCCCCTGTCGCCCGCCATAATGAAGAAATGTCAGATATATGATACTCCTGCGGCCTCTATAATTCCAGTTCCGCAAAGTCGCAAGCTCTCAGCTGGCACAACAGCAACAACCACGTGCCTCCTGTCGAGGGTGTAGCTGGGCCGGGATCCCGAACCGTGGGTGAGGAAGGGGGCCATGACGTGAGCGAAGGCTGAACAAAAATATTTGACCTTGTAATTTAGGGAGTGATTCGCCTCTGGGTGTGTGGCTGAGCTTGCGAGTACTAGTTCTTGTTTTCCGCACTGTCGGCTTGTCGATATTAGAACATAACTTGAGGTACTCGAACAGAATCAAGTAAGGACTTCAACGAGGGATATAAGGTCACGTAGGCCTTTGTACAGTATGAGATCTCATAGAGGTTTCGATCGGGTTTGGAGGCTCTTGCATCGCTGATGCCGTGCGGCTGTGCGGACTGATGCATAATGGGTAATATAGGGGATTAGCCAAGCCACGGAGCTCCAAGGGGGTCTAGGGCACAGTCGCGGCACTTCGCTAGAGTGCCCATCTCAGTTGCGAATACGTCGCTACTGGATAGTTACGGCCGTGCGCCAGTGTGTCGTACAGGGGAGAGAAGGGACTGCAGGAAATTCTCCCGGGTATGGAGCATAGGGGAAGTTCTTCTCAGTTCAGACACGGAATATAAGTCGAAGTCGTCCACAATAGGCTATATACTAGGGGAGCTGCCAGTGAGCGAAGGTCGAAAACTAAGACTTTCCACTGGTAGGTCGACCGAAGAAGGCGGTTGTGACGCGGGAAACCGCAAGCCGTACGACATTGCACGCATCGAGCTCCTGGTACTCATAGACTCACCACGTGCCTGTCGCAAGGAGTAACTTATGCAAGATGTTGCACGAGGTTCATTGGAACCGTTTGTGAAAGTTCATATTCAAGCAACATATACTGAAAACGTATTTAACCCATCCGCGATCTGAGGCGGGACCAGAAAATAAAGAATAAATATGTAGCCCGCCTACGCGTTGGACACGGAGACGGCCTCATTGTGGCGATCGCTGAGACGACATTCAGGCTGTTGTTACCTGCGCACTCAGGTCAATCAGGATGGAACTCCTACAGGGGACGTTCGCCTGAAAAGGTCCATGTTCGGGTCCGGGTTCTCTTGATTCGCACTGTTAGGAAGTCCGAGTCCTCAAGGAATCTCACTGCGGCAGTCTTAAGTCGCTTGACCAGAGGCGGGTCAACTTTTCGGTCAACTTACTGAGCAGCGCAATTAGTTAGTGGGGATGGGGGAGGGTATGGGGACGGGGAGCATGTCCAGCAGTCTCCGAAAATCAGGTGTCCCGAGGCCAGTCACCTATGGAGCCCAGTGTCAACGTCAGAAATCAGGAAACATGAGCCCAGAGAGACGCACAGGATCCCATCCAGGCACAGCGGAGAATCCATCAGTGCCGCAGCCCGGATTCGAGCCAGACGTGATGTCGTTGAGGCCCTGGCTGGCGATGCCGTATAGCCAGGGGTTGAGAAAGCCGAGCACTGGCCTGTTCCTTGAAAGCTGATAGTCATTCAGCAGAGAGATTAATCCCGCCACGACCTGAAATTGGCGGCTAGCTGAGTGCTCGAGGAAAGATGAGATGGGAGGGGGAGAGACGTACTGGTGCCGAACAGCTCGTGCCATCCAAAAGCTTATACTCATCGTCGACAATGATCACGAAGTCTATCGCCTGAGCAGCAACGTCGGGGAAGCCGCGACTCGACGCGCTGCACAAATTGCAAGTAAGAATAGGTCGGGTTCGGTCAAGTAGGTGAGCGCACTTGTAAAGGCCAGAATACTGGTTTCCGAGCTGCTCGAAGAAATCGAGCACGGCCTCGGTCTGGTAAACCGGGCGTTTAAAAACATTCGAAAAGCCCCCGGAGGAGAGAGGCGCTGCAACCTCCGGGTGTCCCATCGTTCCACCGACGCTGGTGACCCAAGGACCTGCAAAATGTGTGGTGGAGTGGTGAGCGACTGGTATCAGAGCCTGTGTGCTTGTGAGCGGGGAAAAGCCAAACGTACATGTTGCAGGGAAGATGGGCTGGAATTGGACAACCCCGGAGCCGTCATTTTTCTTGCAGTCCCCGCCGCCAACACCTTCGTCACCACTCGCGAAGAGTATGCTAACCCCACGCGCGCCGAGCTGCCCAAAAAGTTCGCATACGCTCGTCGCATATTCAGGTGGGAAGGTTTGCTCGTCGCCACCGTAAGACGTGCTGATCGTCTGCGGGAGGTTGTCCAATCCGATCATTGCCTCTAGCCATCCGAAGAATGGCTCATTGGTGTTCACCGGTTGGTAGCTGTCAGGGATGAATTGTTCGGCTAGACCGCCAATGCTGTAGAAGACATGAGGGGTAGGCCACGTCATTCCCTGTGTGTATTGCATGTTGAGGTTTGCCTCCAAGCCGGGTTTGTTCGGGTCATATCCACTGTCGTTGATATCGACGACCATAAAAGTCGCGTCGTTCGCGTCAGAGCGAAATAGGCTCATGAACTTCTTTAAGTCTTCATCGCCTACGTACTCCCCGTGGAAGCCCGTAACCCCGATCATATTCTGTTCCATTGCTGCCGGCTGGTAGGTTACCGAGTTGTACAAGGAGCGAAGGATCGCCGGAGTGATGAGATCATCACGAGTCGACAGTGCCGCGGCTGCCCTACCACGGTGTCCGTGTGATCTTTCCCGCGGCGTGAGCGGCGAGCCAAAATACGTCGTCGGCACGACTGTCCGCACATGCGCGTGCAACGCAGCAGGGAGAGCATAACCGATCGTGCGGAGAATAGTCACATTCGTCCCGGCGTATCGGTACAGCTGGTACGACGCGCCGAGAAGCTCATTCGCTTTCGACATGGGCACCTCGGTCACCGTCAGCCAGCTGTCGCCGTGTGACGTTGAGACATTGGAGGGTGACACGCCGTGGTGTCGAAGCCAGGTCTCGATGAGCTTGAGGGTATATGGGTGTGGCGCGACTAGCTTGGAGACCTGTTCCTTGGAGAGATATGAGCCATATCTGGAATGTAGCAGCGTCACTTGTATTGGTGGAGAAGCGAAAAAGAGAACGTGCTTTGGATGATTCGGATTGCTGACTTCATAGATGGCGTCTGTGAGAGCGTGCTCGTGGTGGGGCTTTAGCGCAATGTGGAGATCGATGGTGGTGCCATCGGTTGGTTGGCCGATGCTCTCCCATTTGTCAGGTATAGCATTCCATTTGTGTTTTGTGTGGATGTCGTTCCAGTTTGGTACGAAGTGCGTAGCAACGCTATCGAGGGGCCTGGTGGTGACGGCGAGGGCACAGAGCACAGAGAGTTGGAGGTAATACATAGTTTCCAGAGGCCACCGAGACGGTGGTTCGAGAGGATTCAGCGAGTTTTTGCGACACCTGCGACGTGGTGTGAGTGTGGTCAGGCGGTGTTGCAGTGAGAGCGGGAGGCCTGAGTAGAGCTAGTTGAGAGCGACGAATTGATGTTTCTACCGATAATAGTCCGCTTCAGCGAATCCTCTTAAAGGATGGCAGAAAGGTCCCGCGGCGCAACCAATCGCGGCGGGGACCACATGGAGCTGGGGAAGTGCAGCTGGTCCCCTAGGAGCACCTGTGGGAGCGTTCCAGCTAACTATGAGGCTGAGAGGGGAGGCCTCCCCACTCGTGCTTTTCCCTTATGCAATAAGTCCGAGTTTTCTTGAGAGTGGTATGCATTCTGAATGGCCTCGGAAGGAAAGGTGGCGGTTGGGGTAGCGGTAGCCCACTGATAAGAGCTTTCGCAGGCCGGAAAGCTGCGATCTGCTACTCTTTACCCGCCTCTGGGCATATTGTACGGGCCCATATCCTCGGAGACGGGCGGCAGACGGATGCACCATGTGGGATAGACAGCAAGTGCCCTTCTCGCATAAAGACTAGGTACTATTCCCCGCGTAGTCCGTCCAACCTTCTGACAAAGAGGGTGGGCCAGGCAAGCGCCGCGGCCAGGGGATTGTTTCGATTGTGGAGTAAAATTCGGATTATTTTTCGCTTGGCGTAAGTTAGTCTGGGCACTTGGTGACAAATTATAGAAATTCAGAAATAATTTATTTAAGGTAAGAAGTTGTGTTAACCAAGTAGATAAGCCTACACATTTTCAATATGCGACTCTACGAGACAACACTTTGGCTGTTGTTACTCACTCAGGTTAATCAAGATGTATTTCCTATTGGAGACGTTGGACGGAAATAGACCAAGTCTGCGATGCCCATGCGGGGGGATCCGCACCGCTCCGGCACCCACGTGCTATACCACTGTCAGCGCTACTATTTTGAAAGGCACGCCTTCGATGTCGTGAGATACGGGCCTGAATCCGGTCCAGACGCGTACGTGCCACCAGAACCAGACCGAAGGGGACACACAACGTATTACGAAACCCTAGGCATCTGATGCCAGGCGAAAACCTCCTTGCATCACTGCCAGCGGATAGGCGCAACCTTTTAGGAGACCTGATGGACGCGGGCTTCGCTGTCCGGGGACTTCTACTACTGCTACCTAGCACATGCCCCTTAAATGTAGTCTCGGCTATGACCGGTCTGTACCCATAGTACGCATCCCAGGATACAAACGGTTCACAAAAAAAAAAGTCCGAGTCCTCGAGGGACTTTACCCCTACAGTCTCAAGTCACTTGACCAGAGGTAGAACAACTTTTCGGTAAACTTACTGAGCAGCGTGATTAGTTGGTGGGGATGGGGGAGGGTACGGGGACGGGGAGCATGTCCAGCAGTCTCTGAAAATCAGGTGTCCCGAGGCCAGTCACCTATGGAACCCATTGTCGACGTTAGAAACAAGGAATTATAAGCCTGGAGAGACGCACAGGATCCCATCCAGGCACAGCGGAGAATCCATCAGTGCCACAGCCAGGGTTCGAGCCAGATGTGATGTCATTGAAGACATGGCTGGCGGTGCCGTATAACCAGGGGTTGAGAAAGCCGAGCACCGGCCTGTTCCTTGAAAGCTGATAGTCATTCAGCAGAGAGATTAAGCCCGCCACGACCTGTAAGTTAGCGGCTAGCTGAGTGCTCGAGGAAAGACGATGCAGAGAGATGGGAGGGGGAGGGACGTACTGGCGCCGAACAGCTTGTGCCCGACATGAGCACAAGCTTATTCTTGAAAACGACCGAGAAGCGTGCCGCCTGCGCAGCAACGTCAGGGAATCCGCGGCTCGAAGCGCTGCACAAATTGCAAGTAAGGATAAATCAGGTTAGGTCACCTAGGCGAGCGCACTTGTAAAGGCCAGAATGCTGGTTTCCGAGTTGCTCGAAGAAACCGAGCACGGCACCAGTCTGATAAATGGGGCGTTTAAAAACATTCGAGAAGCCCCCGGAGGAGAAAGGCGCCGCAACCTCGGGGCGCTGCATGGTTCCGCCAACGCTGGTGACCCAAGGACCTGCATATCGTGTCGCGGAGTGGTGGGCGACTGGTATCAGAGCCTGTGTACTGCTTGTGAGTGGAGAAAAGCCAGACGTACATGTTGCAGGGAAGATGGGCTGGAATTGGACAACCCCTGAGCCGTCATTTTTCTTGCAGTCCCCGCCACCAACACCTGAGTCACCACTCGCGAAGAGTATGCTGACGCCGCGCGCGCCAAGCTGCCCAAAAAGTTCGCACACACTCTTCGCATATTCAGGTGGGAAGGTCTGCTCGTCGCCACCGTAAGACGTGCTGATCGTCTGCGGGAGGTTGTCCAATCCGATCATTGCCTCTAGCCATCCGAGGAATGGCTCGTTGGTGTTCACCGGTATGAAGCTGTCAGGGATGAATTGTTCGGCTAGACCGCCAACGCTGTAGAAGACATGAGGGGTAGGCCACGCCATCCCCTGCGTGTATTGCATGTCGAGGTTTGCCTCCGAGCCGGGCTTTTTCGGGTTATATCCACTGTCGTTAATATCGACGACCATAAAAGTCGCGTCGTTCGCGTCAGAGCGGAATACTCTCATGAACTTCTTTAGGTCTTTATCGCTTACGTACTCCCCTTGGAAACCCGTAACCCCGATCATATTCTGTTCCATTGCTGCCGGCTGGTAGGTTACCGAGTTGTACAAGGAGCGAAGGGCCGACGGAGTGATGGGAGTGTCACGGGTAAACAACGCCGCGGCTGCCCTATCATGGTGTTCACCTGATCGTTCCTGAGGCGTGAGCGGCGAGCCAAAATACGTCGTCGGCACTACTGTCCGCACATGCGCGTGCAACGCAGCCGGGAGAGCATAGCCGATCGTGCGGAGAATAGTCACATTCGTCCCGGCGTATCGGTACAGCTGGTACGACGCGCCGAGAAGCTCATTCGCTTTCGACACGGGCACCTCGGTCACCGTCAGCCAGTTGCCGTTGTGTGACGTTGAGATATTGGACAGTGGTACGTCGTGGTGTCGAAGCCAGGTCTCGATGAGCTTGAGGGTATATGGGTGTGGCGCGACGAGCTTGGAGACCTGTTCCTTGGAGAGATATGAGCCATATCTGGAATGTAGCAACGTCACTTGTGTTGGCGGAGAAGCGAAAAAGAGAACGTGCTTTGGATGATTCGGATTGCTGACTCCATAGATGGCGTCTGTGAGAGCGTGCTCGTGGTGGGGCTTTAGCGCAATGTGGAGATCGATGGTGGTGCCATCGGTTGGTTGGCCGATGCTCTCCCATTTGTCAGGTATAGCATTCCATTTGTGTTTTGTGAGGATGTCGTTCCGATTTGGTACGAAGTGCGTAGCGACGCTATCGAGGGACCTCGTAATGACGGCGAGGGCACAGAGCACAGAGAGTTGGAGGTAATACATTGTTGCCAGAGGCCACCGAGACGGTGGTATGAGAGGGTTCAGCGAGTTTTTGTTTTTGCGACACCTGCGACGTGGTGTGGTGTGAGTGTGATCAGGCGGTGTTGCAGTGAGAGCTAGAGGCTTGAATCGAGCTAGTTAAGAACGGCAAATCCTGGCGCATCGATGTTCTACCGATAATAGTCCGCCGCGGGTTGCCTGGGTGCATGCACCTAAAGACCTGCTTGCCATCGGATGACATCGTTATTATACCGATGCCCGAGGCGCACGGGGGTTCACACACGTCTCTGCAGGACAAGTGAACGAAACCAAGTGCAACCACCAGTGGCACGGCACTCTCTCGGTGCTCGAATGTGTGTCTCTGCCGCTTCGGCGAATCCTCCTAAGGGATGGCAGAAGGGTCCAATGGCCGCGGGGGCCACATAGAGCCGGAGAAGCACAGTTAGCCCCCCAGAAGTAGATTATACTGCCAGGTGCAGGATGTGGCCCCTATCCTCAGAGACGGGCGGCAGACGGACGCACCATCTGGGATCGACAGCCCGAGCGCCGTTCTCGCACAAAGACTAGGTGCTATGCCCCACTATACCGAGCGTAGTCCATGCAACCTTCAGGGTGGCCCCGTGGTCCCGGGGGATTGGTGGAGCCTGGGCGTAAAATTCTGATATTCCTAATTCGGAAGTAATTCGCCTTTGTTCCCAAATAGCTGTATACGCAATCCCTCTTCTGGATCTCGTTTTGATCAGTCTGCCCTCCAATATCCCCAACTATTGGTGCTCCCCATAGCATAGCGCAGGCTTTCACCTCGATAATCTTCTGGCACACTACCGCATACATTAATTAAAGCAACACTTGCTTAGTCACAGTCCTCAATGGTGGTGCCGATCGGCGTAATGGGATCGTCGCCGGCGGTGGCATCTGCAAAAGCTACTCAGAACTGGTGGAGGGTGAGAGAGAGGCGAGCATCCTCTACAAGCAATGACGACCTCGCACTCTCCACCATCTCTCCAGCTCGGCTTGCGCTCAGCGTAACTTTGGTTTCTTCGTAAGTTGAGAGTGGTGTGGATTCTTGTATCGCAAAGTGGGGTCGGCTGCCAAAGGAGCTCCGAGCCAGAGTCTGCAGTGGCCCACTCTAGTTGTGGTCTTGGCGCTATGGTTGTTGGAGTTGAGTGGGCTGATGTCCAGGTTGCCCGGGCAAGGGTACAGGGACGACAAAAAGGAAATGAGGCATTACATACGCACACACGTAAATACATGCCACCTCTCATCTACAGCGCTAGTTTAAATACCATCTTTGCGATTCGCTGCTTTGCTCCCCCGAGGCGGGTTTCGTGCAGCGCCGCAGGAGAGGAAAGACGGGAGGATGCTGGCGCATGGCACGAAAGGAAAACACAAAAGAGGGTTCGGGTGATACTTTGGTGGGTAAAAAGGAAACGATCCCGGTTCTCTAGACCGGTTGGAAAAGAGCATCGCTCGTAACTTACCGCTCTTCACCTTAGACTGGCTACCGATGCCTATGTTTTAAAAATAAAAATATCCCTGCTTGCTGCACAGGACATCATTTTAGGTTCTCTCAACTCTCGTCATACTCAGCCTAGATGCTCTACATCCAGTGCAGAGGCAACGCCGGCTGTGTCTTAATGTCCTATATCGCGTCCTTGCCTGCAGTGAGCCTCTTCTCTAGATCCAAGCCAATGAGCACGTTGCTCAACATGCGAGGAGCTCAGTTTTCACAGTTGCGACATGCTCAGCCGAGTGTTCAACACAAATTCCATAGAAACACGGGCACGTGACCATATCGTAACTCTCCATATATAGAAAGAGGGCCCTCAACGGATGTCAAAAATTCTGGCTACCTTGTCTCTTCGTGTTTTTCGAACCGCCTGCATGCTTTATGTGGGCGGGCCCTGGTAGCCGGAGATTTCAATATCTGCAGCGGTCCATTTTAAGATAAAAGAAACAGTTGTCGATCATGCAGGCGAAGGTAAGTGAGTGCCAGAGTGAGTGCTCCTGGATCCTACAGTAGATACTGTAGTGCGGGATTGAGCGGTTTGAAGGGCGGGGCCCCGGCTTGTGAGTAATGATATTATTAGGGTTCACTGGCACGTAAGCGTGACGCTGAAGCGTGTTTTTTTATCTCATCATCGGAGAAGCATGCCGTACTTATTGTCTGAACAGACAACAGCCCCCAGTGACTTCGTGTTACGACCTTAGTGATTACTCCTTCTGATCACTGTGCTAGCCTACCTTCAAGTCACAGCCTGAGCTAGCGGTGCACATGTTAGCCCTCTCGGGAATTTAATGTGCACAGCAATCCGTCGTTTGGTCCGTCCGTCCCACTGGCACAAGTCAGGAACTTATGGCAAATAAGCGCGTTCATCATCCCCAGACCTTGATTGGCTGGTGTAATGAAGTATCCTCGTGTTCTATATAAGGGTACGCTGGAAATAGCTGGCCGTCAGTGCTTCGTTGATTTCCCTTCATGGACCCTCCAAAGTAAGTGATCTAGCATCTTTATTTTTCTGCCTCGGGCGACAGTATATATCACGGATCCCCAATAGATGTGCTTGTATCCGACACTTATCGCCCCCTCAACCTGTTACCACAGCGAGTGAATGCCCCGGGGAATGCAAAGGAAAAGGTACGTCTTTCGCACAACGTCTGCGCCCCCGCTCACTAACTTGTCCCCTTTCTCGACAAGTGATGATCGGGAAGCTTTCCGACAAGGCGCTTCTGGAGATATTTCGTTATTATTTGCATGCTTCCCCACGCCTTTGGCCTAGGCTTGTGCAAGCATGTCGCAGGTGGCGACGTATTGTATTTGCGTCTCAGCGGGCTCTAAATCTCCGACTGTTCTGTACGCATGGAACACCAGTCTCGAAGATTCTAGATTGCTGGCCCACCCTGCCTATCGTCGTGAACTTCGGAGGATCTCCTGCGCTCGGTCTCCCGGCTCCCGAGGATGAGGACCATATCATGGCCGCACTAAGGCAGTCGGATCGTGTTTGCTCCATCAGCCTCACCGTCACAAGCTCGCTGCTGGAACAGTTCTCCGTCATCGAGGGGCCATTTTCAAAACTGGAAGACGTCGTCCTTCTGTCTCGAGATAGCGTGCAGCCGACACTGCCTAACACTTTTCGGTGGGGCCCACGCCTCCGTCGTCTCCACTTGACCGGGATCGCCTTTCCCGTACTCCCGCTGCTTCTTTATTCTTCCCGGAACCTTGTAGATCTTCGGCTTCACGAAGTTCTCAATGTTTGGCATGTTTCACCATCAATTCTCGCGACTGCCTTGTCTGGGATGGCCCAGCTTCAATCACTTTCGCTTCATTTCCTTTCCGCCGCCGATCATATTACATTTCCCTTCCCGTCCGGTAAACGCGCTATTCTCCCTGCTCTCACCCGTCTTGATCTTCGAGGAACCAACGCGTATTTAGAAAGCCTTGTGGCCGGAATCGATGCTCCTGGTCTCGGGGACATCTCAATCACGTTCTTCGATATGTACATCCTCGACATATCCAAACTCCGCGAATTCATCGACCGGATAGATATACACAGATCACATTGTCGGGCAGATATTCTATCCTCTGAGCATACCATTTCTATTTCCTTAACCCAGCCAGGAGTTCCTACGTGCCTGAAACTGCAAGTCCTTTGCAATACAACACACTCGCGGTCTCTCTTCATCAGTCTAATCTGTCGCCATTTTTCGACTTTCCTGAGTCGCGTGGAGGACCTACGCATCAGTACGGCCCGGCTATCAAGTAGGCAGGACGACGGCAACCGTGAACAATGGCTGGGGCTTATCCGCCGATTTAGAGGTGCAAAATGGTTCCATGTAACTGGCGATGACCCAACAAATGTCATGGGTGCTTTGCAACTATCGGATGAGCGGCGTGAAACTGTGCTACCTGCCCTACACAAAATTTGCATACGGGAGCCTGAGCCGCGTTATGCACCTTTGCGAGAGGCCGTAGTTCCATTCATGCACTCATGCAGGCTGTCCGGTCGTTTCATAGCGGTGGAATTTGAACGTCCATGTATCAACGAAGTTCGTGGAGCAGGTACGACGTGTGGATAGTGCCAATACCCCACGCTAACATGTTCTGAGCAGGGTCATTATCTCACAAAGCAGCGATTGAGGTGCTCTTCGACGACATCCTTCTGAATATGTTTCTTCATTTTCTAGATGGTTCTTCACAGGATTGGCCAACGCTCGTACACGTGTCCCAAAGATGGCGACAGATCATATTTACCTCACCAGTGGGTCTAGATCTTCGACTTCATTGTACGTACGGAACGCCGGTCTTGAAAACCATAAATTGTTGGCCAAGCTTCCCTCTCGTCGTGAACTATGGAGGATCTCCGATACTCGATCCCCCTTCTCCCGAGGATGAGGAAATCGTAAATATCATGGCCGCACTGAAGCAGTCTGATCGTGTTAGCTCTATCAGCCTCACCGTCACTAGTTCGCTCCTGGAACAACTTTCCACAATCCCGGAGCCATTTTCGAAACTAGAAAAACTCAACCTTCTTTCCCGAGACAACATGCAGCTGACCCTGCCTAGCGCTTTTCGGTGGGGCCCTCGCCTCCGTAGTCTTCACTCCACTAGGGTTGCCTTTCCCTCGTTCCTGCAGCTTCTTTCACTCTCACGAGACATCGTGGATCTTCGTCTCCACGAAATTCCTAGGGTTGGTTATTTTTCCCCAGAAGCATTCGCAAATGCCTTGTCCGGGATGACCCAACTCCGAAAACTATTACTCCACTTCCTTTCCCTCCCCCCACGCCGTAACTACCTCAGCTTACCTCCGTCACCAAGGGAACGCGTTATTCTCCCCGCTCTCACCTGCCTTAAATATCGAGGAACTAGCAAGTACTTGGACAGTCTCGTAGCCAGAATCGATGCCCCTGGTCTTGGGGATATTGATATCACATTCTTCAGCCAGCCTACCATGGACGCTTTGCAACTTGGCCGATTCATCGACCGGATAGGAATCCAGAAGCCAAATCGTCGAGCGAAGATTCGAATCTCTAATCGTGCTATTTCCATCTGCTTTACTCAGCCTGGAGCCCCTACGCGGGTTGAGTTGCGCATTTCGGGCGAACAGCTGGACTGGCAACTGTCCTCTATGGCCCAAATCTGTGACCAATTTTCCGCTTTCCTATTACGTGTAGAAGATCTAGACATCGAAACAACAAAACAGGCCACTGGGGAGGATGTCATGGACGGTGGTCAATGGCTGGAGCTTGTCCGCTTGTTCGGCGGCGCAAAAGACTTTCGTGTGGCTGGCGAACTTGCGACAGCTATTTTGCGTGCTTTGTGTCAAGCCGACGGGGAGCACACAGTTATACTCCCTGTCCTTCGCGATCTTTGTGTACCAGACCTTGGGCCTGCGTATGGGCCTTTGTGGGAAGCCGCATCGTCATTCATTGCCTCACGATGGCCCTCCGGCAGTTCCGTGCATGTTTCTCCGCCATCAACGATTCTCCCGGCCCTCTCCCGGGATAGTGGGACGTTACTAGGTGCTGCACCACGACAATACTTCTGTACCTTCTGCAGTTCCAGATTCGCAGAGCGCCAAAGCCTTAGCCAGCACAACGAGGACAACCACATGCCCGTTTCAGATCGTGTCAAGGATGAATCCCGAACTGCGGGTGGAAAGGGGCCGGAAACTGGACGCAAAGTTATTTCTAATTTAGACGTGATTCGCCTCGGCGTAAACCATGCGGACCTTCTCACTAGCAAATGGTCTCCGACACGTTGGGGGATATGATTAAGTTCAAGTTTGCGAATATCAGCTTGTTTTCCATACTGTTGGCTTCGCTTGTCCGCAACCTGAGATGTTCGAACCGAATCAAGAAAAGTAAGGACTTCAGCAAACGATTCGCGCAGTCCTCTGCGCGGTGTGATATTTCGTAGAGGTTCCATCCGAGTTCGGGAATGCGTTTCTCTCGAAAGTAGCTAATGAGCACGATAGGTAAGGTGTATGACGAAGGTACAAGAGGTCGCGCAGGCCTTCGCATGGCACTTAACCTCATCTGTATCTGTTTGCGGAGCGGATGCAAAAATATCGCACACGAGTGTTGCACTGTGTGCACTCATACTAGGGTTAGGGTCCACAGGCCTCTCTTATTCTTGCGCGCTAAGCGCTAATCCTCCACAAAAAGACGACGACCTTCGTGTATGCGCACATGCGAAAAAACGCCGTTTCCCGGGACCTTCGCGTCGTCATTTCAGGTTTTCGACTATACTCGACCGCCTTTTCGCGTGCGAGCACAAATTCGCTACGTATGAACCCTAAGGACCGAGAATTAACCCCAGACGAACAGGAAGAAAAGGATGCAGAATTTCGAAAACGGAAAACTGAGTGGAAACGGAGGCAAGGGGTGAGTCACACCTGGATTTGCTCAGGGCAACACGCCAATCTGACTGGCAGGGCGAAACCTTTCTCGACCATCTCATAATGCACGTGCGCGCAGGTATGTGGTGTATGCGCTATTCTACCCCCGTATGATACTTACTCGCATTTAGGGCGAGGGGGCGATGGCTGTGTCGCCTTCCACCGAGAGAAGTTCAAGCCACACGGTCCTCCCTCTGGCGGCAACGGCGGGCGCGGCGGCGACGTCTACATCATCCCTGACCCGCACCTCACGACACTCTCATCTGTCCCGTCTCATGTGCGAGGAAACGCCGGCTGCCAAGGTATGGGCACATGGCAACACGGGAGAGCCGGTGCGCCAGTCGTCCTACGTGTTCCGCTCGGCACAGTCGTGCGCGAGCTCACACGCGGCGATCCGCGGCGCACACAGGATGAGTGGGAGGCAGAGGAAGAGGCGTACGCGCAGCTCGACAAGGACGAGCGCCGTCAGCGCTGGCGGGAGCGCCGCTGGGTGCACTACCCGACGTACGAGGACGACAACACGGGCCGCTCTGCATTCAAGCAGGCCGAGTGGGACCTCTGGCGCGCCGAGCGCGAGATGCGTGCCGCCCGTCGCCAACGCGACGCTGCGCCGCTCGCCCTGGACCTCGATCACCTTCCACCGGACGCTACACGTGCCCCCGACGCGCCGCTCGGTCTACCGCGCGTGCGGCAGCTCGGCACGCTCATCGCCTCCGGGGGGGCGCCGGGGTACGGCAATCCGCATTTCCACTCGACGACGAACCCGTCGCCCAAGTTTGCGACGCGCGGATACGAGGGCGAGCGCGTGACGCTCGAGCTAGAGTTGAAGCTGCTCGCGGACGTCGGGCTCGTCGGTGCGCCGAACGCGGGGAAGAGTACGCTGTTGCGTGCGCTAACGGGCGGCCGTGCGCGGAGCGCCGTGGCAGGGTACGCGTTCACGACGCTGAACCCTGTCGTTGGCGTGGTGCGCGTTGCGGAGGACGGCTCGTTCGTGGGCGGAGAAGTCGGGGCAGTCTACGACGAGACGAGTGTTGAGAGGCAGCGCGAGCGGGACCTCATGGAGAGCGGCGCGTACGCCGATTCCCTGACTCGGAACCAGGGATCTCTCACACGGGACTCACAGGAGCTCCTCGAGACATTTAGGTTTACCATCGCCGACAACCCTGGGCTCATCGAGGACGCATCGGACAACGCAGGACTAGGGCACTCATTCTTACGCTCCATGGAACGTTCCCTTGCACTTGTCTACGTCGTAGACCTCTCTGGTCCGGCGCCCTGGGATGAGCTACGCATGCTCCAGGAAGAACTGGAGAAGTACAAGCCGGGGATGAGCGCTCGCGCGCGCATGGTCATCGCGAACAAGGCAGATCTACTGGGTAGCGATGGTGACCCGGAGGAGGTTCGGCTGGCTCGTGCAAAGCTCGTGCGGCTTGAGAAGTTCGTGAGGACAGATATGGACAACGACGATCGTGCGCTCGACGTTGTGCCGACCTCAGCTAAGTACAGTCAAAATTTGCGTAGCATAGTGCATAAATTACAGACATATGTGGAAGAGGCGAGGTTAGCGTCATCGCGGACACAATCTCCGTTTCCTGCGTTTAACATACAGCAACTGTAATCCCATATTTTCTATATCTCCTGCACATAAACAGGCTTTCGTTGACCTTACTGATCACTTAGTAGCAAGTCTCTCGCACTCAGATACCTCTTGCGCGTCTCCCGGACGACTTCCTCGCTCATTGTCCAGCGCTCCCCGTCCGGGCCGCCTTCAAGGCCCTTCCGGAAACCTTGCGACGTAAGCCAGTCGCGGAGATATTGCTTGTCGAAGCTCGGCTGGCTGCGCCCTGGCGCATAACCCTCCAGTGGCCAGTAACGCGATGAATCGGGGGTGAGTGCCTCGTCGATGAGGATAAGCTCCCCGTCGACGAGCCCAAACTCGAACTTTGTGTCCGCGACAATAAGCCCTCGCGTAGCCGCATGCTCCGCCGCGGCGGTGTAAAGCCGCACGGCCGCGGCAGAGATTTTGTCGTATAGCTCTTGCCCGATGAGCACGGCGGCTATAAGGTTGAGATGAGCGACGCAGCGCCACAACGAGGTAGATTATTTCACCTTGTTCGGGGGAGATGTTCTCGTCGTGCGCTCCTTGCTCTGCCTTTGTGGAGGGCGTGAAGAGCGGTGCGGAGAGCTTCTCTGACTCCAGGAGGCCATCTGGTAGCGGGATTCCATGTACCGTACGGGATTTCTTGTATTCTGCCCACGCAGAACCTGAAGCGATCGGAAATTCTCTCGTAAAGCTGGTGCAAGTACTGTTCGTTAACGGTACTTACCCGTGATATATCCTCGCACGATCGCCTCGAGGGGTATGACCTCTGCTTTCTTAACAAGAATGGAGCGACCCTCTAATTGTTCCCTGTGTTGGTGTACCTCTTCGGGCATCTCTTCGATCCGAGACGTCACGACATGATTCGGGATGATGTCTTTGAGCTTGTCGAACCAGAAGAGCGAGAGTTCCGTGAGGACTCGGCCCTTTTCGGGAATACCCTTGCGTTACGAGTCGTCAAGCAGAATCCAGATATGTAGAGGAAGGTAATTACATTTTTTAGAATGACGTCGTATGCGGATATGCGATCGGATGCGACGAAGAGCAGGTGCTCTGGTGAGGATGTCGCGTAGATGTCGCGTACCTTACCCTTGGAGAGTAGCTTGAGTTGAGTGACATTGGAATCGATTAGGGCAGAAACCATGGCTCCGATGTTCGTTTTTCAGAGTCGGTACGTGTATTGTCACTTTGTCTGAGGGACGTCCACCCAGTAGATCGAGTTGGTTATAGACTGAGTCATCAGGCCGTAAACGCAAGCATAAACGTTTTTTTCGAACACCGGGCACGTTACAGAGACAATAACTTAATAACCGGTCGACCATGCCGGGTCGAGACAAAGTAAAAAAAAGAACGTTTGCCCCCCGGCCAGCCAAGATAATTTGGGATCGTACACCAGGCTATACAACTATAGTAGTATATACCCGCAACCGAAGCCGCAACCAACACTGCGGCGCAGACCCATCCAAGTCCCAGCGCACTTTTTGTCTTCCTTCTCCAAACAACAGCGCTCATGCTTCTGTAGTAGGGAGATGCGTAGGCTCTCGAGACTCTGGGTCACTCAGGTTCCATTGTTCAAAGCCAAACAATAAAGCACAGTGGGACAAAGTTGGGTCCGCAGCTTATTTGTAACTTGCGCTGGTGACTGAGGCTCAAGGTGCTCTTTGTACACTGTCCCCACATTCATTGCCGCTCTGAATCTAGGGAGATGTCCTGCAACTTCCATAACCTTTCGACGGAGCTACTAATCCACATTTTTGGTTACCTTCCAGTCACGGATCTGTTATCTATACAGAGGACATGTCGCCGAAACTACGCAATCGTTGCTGAGACCGCGTATCTCCAGTACATTATACACACTCAGCTCAACGGCGTCGACGACCTCCTACCTCTGAACTGCCCTTTCTCTGAGCGCCTCGAGCTCCTGCGACAGCATGAAAAGTCATGGAATGACCTACAATGGAACTTATACACTGAATTCACCACAAACTTTGAGCCCAATCTCCGCAAGAATATCATACAAGACGGCTATCTGATCTCCAGATCCGATACAGACTTGACCCGATATGGATATGTGGACCTTTTCGCTTCGTCGCCAAAGGAGGAGCCGCATTGGGTCCAAATTTCTCTGAAAAATTTCCTTATTCCTTATAATCTCGTGTTCTCTGTCGACAATAACCTAGCTGTAGCCATCAGGTTAGGGGGCCTTCCTATTGGACAATCACTTTACTGACAAGTTGCAGGGAAAAGGGGACCTCCACCAGGCTTGTCCAGCACCAACTTGCGTTCTTCGAGTTCACAACAGGCGCGCCACACCCCCTCTCAGCTGCGCATACTAAATCTCTCCCTTTGGTTGATTATGTTGGAATTATTAGGGTCGAGGTGGAGTTTCTTGGCGATCACATCCTCGCTACAGCGGCACATCAACACGGTCGCTCTTCCTTTTACCTCGTCTCATGGAAGACCGGGACTGTGACGTTTGTGGGTACCTTAAAGAGAAATTTCGGTCTCGGTCACATTTGAAACTGATTTCCATAGCTCGGTGGACTACCAGGAACACCAAAGCTCACGGTCATCGATAGCGACTTTGTCCTGTTGATAAGAGAGTCCATAAATACTTTGGAAATCCACAAACTCGAACTCACCTCTTCACGTCCCCGCATGCAAACTGTATGCTTCCTCGAGCTACCACCGCTGAAGCCAGGCGCTTTAATATCCTCCTCCACGTTTTCCAAGGAGTGGATCGCGTCCTCTGAGCGTCGCACGGGGTCTCGATTCTCTCGAAGGCGTCTTCCCTTCCGCTCCTCAAGAATTGATACCATGACACTCCGCCTCAGTTACCACACACCGAAACCGGGCATTCGGTCATCCGGATATACTTTCATTTTCAGTGCCACTGCACTTCTCTCTGTGGCCCACTCCGGCGTACGCAAGGTGTCTTGGGAAAACTGGGGCCCTCTCGGGGCGCGTATCCTCCCTTACCCCGACATCGTACCGGCGCCAGCTGGCCCTTTCTGGATTATATGCGTCTCGCCGTTGATTGTACACGATTACGATCCCATGCGTGCGGTTCATATTCCATCGATAGCAGAGAGCCCATCACCGCAGTCGGGACTTCCAATATTCGCTTCGACAAAGGTGGTTGGCGAACACTGGAAGTCGGGTGAAGTTGAAACGCGCTTACCATATCGCGAGTTCGCGTCGAAGGACACTTCCCTACATTCTTCTGATATCGTGGGGGAACGGGAGTGGATCGTTGTGATCTCGCCCAAGGTACGCTGGTTCTGCACGTCCATGATATTACCCACAGTCTACCTGGAAGAGTCTGACCAGGAACGTCATTCGGCAGGATGGGGGAACTTTTTTCGCCGTGTATCATGTTGGTTAAGAGCGAGCGATTAGAGTTGAGTGCCTGGAAACTTGCGGTGTAGGGGGGGGGGGGGCTATCATCATAACCAGTTTCTGGTACTCCTCATCCGCACGATGACCTCTTAGGTTAATTCAAATGCAGTTTATGTTGCTTCCCTCTCCTAGGTGGTGCGTTCCGAGTGCAGTGTTACGCAGACGAAATCAAGCAGATGTGTGGGTCTTCCCACGTCGATGGGACTGCGGCGCTGCAGTGCTAGGTCAGAATTGTTCTCATTGTTCTCATCTGATCATAAAGTTCGGAGATACAGTGAGGATTCTGCTACGCCGCAGCTACTACGAAAGACAAGGGGATCGTATACTTGCTATTCCCGTCATCAATGTGATAAGTGGTGGCTTCGATACGCCGTTATATATCAATGCTAGTGTCATCAAGAGGATCACCGTCCTGTGTCCTTACAACCTTCCTCTATGTCTTCCAACTCCTCTGGCACCTTCACTGAACTTCCGACCGAACTACACCTTCGGATTTTTGCTTATCTACCACTTGAAGACCTGTTGTCAGTCCAGCACACATGCCGCAGATTCCGTGACGTCATTTCTGGCAGCGACACTTTTCAGTATTTCCTGCGTACGAAAATCAATCTCCTTGAAGACCTCCTCCCTCCGGCTCCAGATCTCTCTCTCCACGACCGTGTTGCTCTTCTAAAACATCACGAAACTGCGTGGAAGAATCTCCACCTCAAGGAGTTCACTCGGTTTTCGACTGAAGCGTCTCAGGCTTGCTATATCCTTCAAGACGGATACTTGATCTACAACGCGGTTACGAACTCTTCACGGTACGGATATATAGACCTTTATTCGACTTCCGCGCGGCCGATTGCGGCAGCTCCATGGACCTACGTCTCGTTGGCTGCTCTTCCCCCACTCTCTGACATTGTATTCGCCGTAGACCATAACCTGGTCGTGGCCATCAGGTTCTGAATGTTTCCAATACTTTAGCGAGTAGAACGTCTTCCTGACTCTGACTTCCCCAGCAAAAGCGGACAGGATGGTTTCCCTGAGGCGTCATTCTTAGAGTTCACAACGGGTGCACCTCATTCTCTCTCGTTGGTGCACACGGTTCCTCTCCCCAGAAAGACAGAGGTGCAAGTTTTGGGAGATTATATCTTGGTGACCGCGAAATGTGAATCATGTGTCCATAGCAAATTCTTTGCCGTCTCGTGGAAAACAGGGAGCGCTACACAGGTGAGTGGTGCTTTCGAGTCGTTTCGATGTCATCCATATTTTGACCAGAGTTCCGTAGCTCTATCGACTGTGCGGAATGCTGAGGGTCGTAGTCATTGACCCGGACAATGGCCTGATCGCTCTGATAAAGAGTGTGAAGAGCGCCACAAATACTATCCGTATTTGCAAGCTTCAATTCGAACTTGAATCTGCAAACCCATTCCTAGATACCCTGTGTTACCTTAGGTTTCCCGGAAGCCCCTTCGTGCCCATGAGCAGTATGGAGTGGATACCGACTTCGAAGCGTCAAGATCAAACAGGATCCGAAACATCTCGGGGACGACCATTCCCCTTCCGTTCTCGCAGAGCTGGCACCATGTGGCTCGTCCTCAGTTACAGAACCCAAGACGGGGGTGTTCGCCAATATTCTATGTTTGTCAGCATCGGAGAGCTCTTATCTGTCGTCCACTCTGGTGTGCATGACGTGCCTTGGGCCGACTGGGGTCCCACTTGTACACGCATTCTCCCTCTTGGTCGTATTTTTCCACAGCCGGCGGGCCCTTTCTGGATCACAAGTTACGCGCCTTTGGTGGTCTGCGATTACGATTCTATCCGGGCACGGTATATTCAAAAGAAAAAGAAGTCGACTCGGATACCGTCGATCCCCTCCATTCCCTCCCTTGGGCCACCCTCAACTAAACTGTTTGGTGAGCACTGGAAAAGGGGTCAAGTTAAGACCCACTTGCCATTTCGCAAGTTCGTAGCGAGTGGTCTATCTCTGCAACGCGTAGTGCAGGTCGTGGCAGATAGGGAGTGGATCATCGTGATCTCACGGATGGTACGCTGTCCCATACTTCTTCATGAGAGAAACCGACCATGTGTACCAATAGGAAAAAGGGGGGAGAATTCCTATTACCGTGTACCACGTGGGTTAGACCGAGGCTGTGGCAGATGTTTTGTCCCCGGAGGCGCATGCGGGGATTGTGTGCGGCGTACTACGCTGGGTCTCCGGTCTTGTTTTGTCTAGGTCCACTAATATCTTCGGCGCTCCTCGGGGGCATGTATGATTTATCCCGGTTGCCTGTGCGTTCTATAATTTCTTGATTATGCGTAACCCGAAACAAGTCGATGATGTATGCACGTATTATTTGGTGACTGCTTTTCTCCAAGTTTCACGCACACGACTGTTTTCGTCAAAAGGACGAACGAATTGTAGCCTCCAATCAGAGACAAGCCCGACTATGTGTAGTGTCATACCCAAGCATCTTCATACAAATGTATTTACAAATATGGCCTCACATGGCGCTGCGTTGGCGCTGGTATTTATAAAATTAACTTCAAGTGAATTTGACCCTATTCGCGAAATATCCCACTGCATGTCTACGAGAAAATTTACATTGCTCGTGTTCTAATTATCGCGCATTTGACAAAGGTCGTTTGGAATGTGGCCTTTGGTCGCCCCAGGCTCGTCCCAAAGCTCTCCGTGCCAATCTTTGAGTCACTACCTTGCTCTCCATTTAAATGTTCGCTATGGCACCGAGAGGGAAGGAGACCGGCGCATTGTACAGGGAAGTAAACATTGTTGAAGTCGAAGTAGCTCAGCTTGGGTTAGGAAGTGGACTGTGGGCGCCCACATGGGGAAAAGGGACGATCACGTGCCGCCTCGTTCTACATGTGCTGCACTCTCAACGACAGATGGTATTTGGTGAATCTCTCACAGGCATGCCGCGTCTGACACCTATTGATGCATACCCAACTAAGACGCCCTAGCTGGTGCATTTAGCGCCGAGAAATTATCGACCAGACTCAGGAGCGGACGTGTGAATCTTCCCACGTCGACGGGACTGCGGTGCTTCCAGACCAGAATCGTTCACATTCTTATCGTCTAATCTAAGATCTTGAAAGGACAGAAAGGACAGTGCTACGCCGCAGGCCCGCAGCTATGAAAGGCCTGAGGGGTCGTATACTTGCCATGCTAGTCCTCAACACGATGACGGCGACTCCGGCATGCTGTTCTATATCAATATTAATGCTGGTGTCCTCAGGATCACCACCCGGTTTCACTACAACCTCCCTCTATGTCTACCAACTCCCCCCATACCCTCCTTGAGCTTCCAACGGAACTACTTATTCAAATCTTTTCTTACCTACAGGTTGAAGACCTGTTGTCAATCCAGCACACATGCCGCAAATTCTGTGATGTCATCTCTGGCAGCGCATCCCTTCAGTATTTCCTACGTACCGAAATCGATCTCCTTGAAGACCTTCTGCCTCCCGATTTCTCTCTCCACGATCGTGTTGCCCTTCTGAATCATCATGAAACCTCGTGGAACAACCTCCAGCTCAACGAGCTTACTCGGTTTACGACGAGCGAAGCGTATCAAGCCCGCTATATCCTTCAAGATGGGTACCTAATCTACAACGCGGTTACGAACCCTTCACGGTACGGATATATAGACCTTTATTCGACTTCCGCCCAGCCAAAGGCGGAAGCGCCTTGGACCCACATCTCATTGGCAGCGCTTCGCCCGCTGTCTGACATTGTATTCGCCGTAGACCTTAACCTGGTCGTGGCCATCAGGTTCTGAATGTTTCCAATACTTTAGCGAGTAGAACGTCTTACTGACTCTGATTTCCCCAGTAAAAGCGGACAGGATGGACTTGATGAGGCTTCATTCTTAGAGTTCACAACAGGTGCACCTCATCCCCTCTCATTGCTACACACGGTTCCTCTCCCCAGAAAGACAGAGGTGCAAGTTTTGGGGGATCATATCTTGGCGACCATGGAGTGTGAATCATGTGGCTATAGCACCCTCTTTTCTCTCTCCTGGATAACAGGGAGTGATGCAGAAGTGAGTGGCGTTTTCGAGTCGCTTCGGTGTCATCCAGAGTTTGACCAGAGTCCCGTAGCTCTATCGACTGTTCGGAGCGCTAAGGGTTGTAGTCATCGACCCAGACAATAGCCTGATCGCCCTGATAAAGAGCACCACGAACAGTATACATATATGCGAGATTCAGTTCGAATCTGCAGACCCATGCCTGCACACCCTATGTTTCCTCAGGTTGCCAGGAGACCCCGTCGTGTCCTTGAGCGGTATGGAGTGGATCCCGACTTCAAAGCGTCAAAATAGAACGGGATCCCAATCATCGCGAGGACGGCCATTCCCCTTCCGTTCCCGTAGAGCTAGCACTATTGGTCTCTCCCTCAGTTACAGAACCCGAGACGGAGGTGTTTGCCGGTATTCTATGTTTGCCAGCGTCAGAGCGCTCCTCTCTGTTGCTCACTCTGGTTTCCGTCTCGTGCCTTGGGCTGACTGGGGCCCCACTTGTACACGCATTCTCCCTCTCCGTGGTATCTTCCCAAAACCAGCGGGCCCTTTCTGGATCACAAGTTACGCGCCTTTGGTAGTCCGCGATTATGACTCCCTCCGCGCGCGTCACATCAAAAAGAAAAAGAAAACGATGTCTTCAATCCCCTCTGCGCATTCTCTCGGGCAGACCACGACTCAACTGTTCGGCGAACACTGGGTAGGAGGTAAAGTTAAGACCTACCTGCCATTTCGCGAGTTCGTGGCTGGTAGCCTATCTATAACACCCGTAGCGCAGGTTGTGGCAGATAGGGAGTGGATCGTTGTCATTTCACGAATGGTATGACCTTTATGTTCCTTCATGCTTGAGAAGACTGACCATGTGCGCCGATAGAGAAAGGGGAACAGAACTTCTATAACGGTGTATCATGTAGGTTAGATTGAGACCGTGACAGGCGTATTGCCGCCGAGCGGTGGCGTATCAGACTATGTCTCTGGACATGTTTAGTACAAGCTCACAAACCTTTTGTGCTCATCTTCGAGGTATGTATGATTTATCTTGATTGCCTGTTCGTTCTATTTTTTTTCCCCGATTATGCGATTGCGATGCGAACAAAGTATGCATATATTCGAGCATATATTATTTGGTGTCTGCGCGTTTCTCAATTTTTTGCGTGCACTCATCAAAAGGACAAACTGTAGCCCCAAATCAGACGTGAGCTCGACTATTGTGGTATTATGTCCGCGCGTCTCTGTAAATGCATCCGAAAATGTTGCCTCCCCACTTGGTGCTAGGCCTGTAGGACTTTGTACTTGTACCAGATGAATTTGACACTATTTGCAAATATCCAACTCCGTGTCTACGAGGAAATTGCTACTAATATGGCTCGTGTTCTAATCCATGCGTAACGCGTTTGACAGAGTCGTTTAGCACGTGACCTTCACAACGCTCGCCCCAAATCCCTCTAGTGCCGAGATTCGTACAGTACTACACAGAGGGGTGTGTGTCTGTAATATTTGTATGTGGAAAGCAAAATGTAATCGTGAAAAGCGACAACTCGGAACATGGGATCGTCGGCCCGGGCGGCACGGGCCAGCACCGATGAACAAAAAGGTTAAACAACATATAATCCAGAGAGTTGACACTGATCTCTCACAAGTAAGCCACGTCCAACACCTATCGATGCATATCCAACCAAAACGTCCTAGGTGGTACATTACGAGAGCCGCTACAGGCTACGCCGCACAGATGAGGTCAACCGGACGCAAAAGCAGATGTATGAGTCTTCCCACACCAACGGACTGCGGTGCTGCGTTCGCTGACCAGAGTCGTTCTCATACCTATCCTCTAATCTAAAAAGGGGATTATGCTACGGCGCTACGGCGCAGGCCCACAGCTACGAAAGACATGAGGCCACGTGAAGGGTCGTATACTTGCCATCATAGTTGTTGACACGATGAGGCGACTCCAATGCGCAGTTCTATATCAATGCTGGTGCTCTCGCGATCATTGCCCAGTGTCGCTACGACCTTCCTCTATGTCTACTGACTCCTCCGACTCAGATTCCCTCCCTGGACTTCCGACAGAACTACTCATTCAGATTTTTTCTTACCTGCAGGTTGAAGACCTGTTGTCTGTCCAGCACACATGCCGCAGATTTTGTGATGTCATCTCAGGAAGTGCATCCCTTGAGTATTTCCTACGTACAAAAATCAATCTCCTTGAAGACCTTCTACCTTCCGATTTCTCTCTCCGTGACCGTGTTGCTCTTCTGAAACATCACGAAACCGCGTGGAATAATCTCCAGCTCAACGAGTTTGCTCGGTTTCTGACTTGCGAAGAGTCTCATGACCGTTGTTACATCCTTCAAGATGGATACTTAATCTACAAAGCAGTGACGAATATTGCACAATACGGATATTTAGACCTTTATTCAAGTTCCGCCCAGCCAAATGCGGAACTACGTTGGGCGCACATCTCTTTGGCGACTAGCCGCCCGCTGTCTGACATTGTATTCGCCGTAGACCATAACTTGGCTGTGGCCATCAGGTTCTTAATTATTCCTATACTTTAGCAAGTGGTGGCTTGCTGACCCAGACACACCCCCGGCAGAAGCGGACAGAGCGGCCATGCCACTGAGGCTTCTTTCTTAGAGTTCACGACGGGTTCATGTCATCCCCTCGCACCGGTGCACACAGTTTCTCTCCCCGTTCACCCTATTTTCGACTGTAGAAAGCCAGAGGTGGAAGTTTTGGGGGATTATATCCTTGTGACCGCGGTGCATGAAATATTGGGCCACAGTACCTTCTCCGCCATCTCATGGAAAACAGGGAGAGTTACACAAGTGAGTGATACTTTTTGAGTCGTTTCGTGTCATCCGAATTTTGAGCAGAATTCCATAGCTTTATCATATGTTGGGTGCTCTGAGGGTTGTAATCATCGACCCGGATGATAATCTAATCGCCCTGATACAGTGCGCCACGAACAGTATAGAACTTTGCAGGCTTCAGTTCGTATTCCAACAACTACGCCTGCACAGCCTGTGCTTCCTCGGGTTACCTATTTTCAAGTCCACCAACCCGACTTCCGTGTTCACGAGCGGTGTGGAGTGGATACCGACTTCGAAGGCTCAAGACCGGACGGGGTCCCAAACATCTCGGGGACGACCATTTCCCTTCCGGTCCCACAGAGCTGGAACTATTGGGCTCGTCCTCAACTTCCGAATTCGAGACAAAGGCGTCTACCAGTATGCTATGTTTATCAGCGTCGGAGCGCTCCTTTCTGCCGTCCAGTCTGGTGTGTATCACGTGCCTTGGGTCGACTGGGGCCCCGCTGGTACACGCATTCTCCCTCTCGGGAGAAATGGCATTCTTCCAAGACCGGCTGGCCCTTTCTGGATCACAAATTACGCGCCTTTGGTAGTCCGCGATTATGACTCCCTCCGTGCACGGTACATAAACAAGAAAAAGAAGTCGATGTCGTCGATCACCCCCACGCCTTCCCTTGGGCCACCCCCAACTAATTTATTTGGAGAACATTGGATAGAAGGCGAAGCAACGACCCACTTGCCATTTCGCGAGTTCGTGGCAGGTGGTCTGTCTCTAAAGCGCGTGGTGCAGGTTGTGGCAGATAGGGACTGGGTCGTTGTGACCTCACGAACGGTACGTTGTTCCATGTTCCTTCATGCTAGAGAGAACTGACCGTGTACATGCGCCGGTAGAGACGGGGGAAAAGAACTTCTGTCACGGTGTACCATGTCGGTTAGACCGAGACCGGCGGACTTTTTCACCAGAGGTGTATACAGGGGTTGCTCGCGTGCACACCACGCTATGTCTCCGGACTTTTTTTGTACGAGCCCACGAATTTTTTTCGGCACCCTTTGGGCCATGTATCATTTATCCAGATTGCCTGCGCGTTTTATATTATTATGCGATTGCGACCCGAAACAAATCAATGACCCGTGCATGTGTTGTTTGGTGACTGCGCTTTTCTCGAGGCTTCGCGGGCACGACTGTTTTCGTCAAGAGGACAAACTGCAGCATCAAATCAAAGGCAAGCTCGACTATTTGTGATGCTATGCCCGAGCATCTTTGTAAAAAGATGACAAATGTTGCCTCCTCACTTAGTTCTAAGTTCGCCCTTGTACTTATAAAATTAGTTCCAACTGAATTTGCCTATTCTCGAAATATCCAACTGCGTGTCTACGAGCAAATCGCTGTCGTTCGTACTCTAATCCACGCATTTGATAGAGTTTTTTGGAACGTGGCCTTTACTCGTTTCAAAGCTCCCTAGTGCCAATCGTATGGCGCCGGGATGGAAAGCCAGCGCCTGGTACAGGGAAGCACGATATGCTTCTCGATCGGTAATGAGAGGTTTTCGTTTCCAAGGAGAGGTCGCGACGGGTATGGCCTTCCCGGAGCGAGCTGGTGCTTGAAGGTCTAAAAACATGCGCCTCACCGTAGATCTCTTGGAAAATTACTGTACGTGGTGAGTGGCGTACAGAAAAAAAGGGGTGTTCTTGTTCCTTGAACCAGTTGAGAGCTTGGGCATTAGGTGGACGGCATTGGGGGTGGACGACATTGGGCAGAGGAACGATCACGTGCCACCTTACTGTACAAGTAACTTGGTCGAATTCGACTGCGGCGATCCTTCTACCAGGATTCTTGGGTGGAGACGCCTCGTGTTTACAGGAAGTCGATTTAAATGGCATATCCTTTCTTGCATTACACAAGCTTCTCTTGTCAGCCTGTGACCTTATCGACCTCCACCTGGGCAGTATATCAGATTTCATTTCGCCGCAGACGATGGTCAGATGTCTGACTGCAACGAAAAAACTCAAGGACCTTTTATTGGACCTTTCCATTGAATTTAAACGGACGACCTTCTATTTTCATCGAAGACCTACGACTCCGATATTCTTCCCACTCTTACCCAGTTTCGACTCCGAGGTGATTACAACTACTTCGAAGATCTGGTGGCCCGAATTGATTGCCCTCGGCTCAAGCGTATTGACGTGTTGTACTTCTGTCGGTATCGGTTCGGTGACGTTCTAGTTCCTCGACTTTGCCAGTCCATCGACCGTATCTCAGGCAAGCCCAAGTTAGGCGCTCGGGTGTATATGATCCGTTCATATCTGCCTTGATGATTCACCAACGGAACCTCATCACAGGGTCTTTTCTTTGGAGCACTCATACTGGCGGTCTAATTGGCTAGTTCCGTTAATCTGGGAGTTCTTCACCGAATCTCCCTCTTTGACCTCCACCGTCCGCCATCTCTCCATCGACACACTCACTAAACGCCGAATGGCTAGAACTCCTCCGCCGATTCCTCACCGTGATGGCCCTGCGTTTCAGTGGGCTTGACTATATTCGTCGTTCCTGCGCTCGGTGACTCGACTGAGGACTGAGGAGATGGTTGCCGAAGTGTTGCGAGACTTGCGCTGGATGAACATAGAAGGCTGGTCGTCAAGATACTGTCAACAACTGAAATTCATCGCTCGGCGCCGGCGCTCTGCTCGCCCCGTATGACCATCGTCTAAAGACAAGAGGATCTCAAAATGCTTGAGGTTGTCAGCGAAACGGAGGGGCTCGGAGAGTTGATTGTGAACATCCTTTCTGAATTTGAATACATTTTCTGCAGACATGGTAAAGAGGCGGACACCGCAGGGAGGCATCTACGATAAGATTAGTGGCCGGAGGAGCGTGATGAATTGAGAATGAAGTTACGGTAATCACATTCGCATGGGACTCAGGGCCGCCTCGCCCCGAGAGAATAAGTAAAGTAAAGTGGGGTTACCCGGGGTCCCACTGGTCGCTTAGGGTTGAGCGCAAACCCGGGTCTCCAAGAGTTTTTTGAGGTGGGTTTTGCTGCGAACTAGCTAGTCGTAGTTGGGTCAAGTACAAATGTGTACTGCATAATTAGGACCCACTAGTTACACATGCGAGTACCGCAGTCTGGTCCGGAGGGTGAGGTGGGAGAGAAGCGCTAGGACGCGTCCCGCTTGAGAGGTCGAGGTGTTGGGCGATCTACCAGTTTCTGCAATCGATTTTGAACAGCGTTTAGACGCATGTGTGCAACATTTTCCCTTGAAAGATCACTAACGACCGGGATCTGGGACACAAGCTTCCTTGGGATACTGCAGTACCCGAAGGATCTAACCGTAAGGGAGAGTACAATACGAAATAGCGTCTCCGACTTACCTCAGGCATCCGGGGAAAGATAATGGCGAGGAGGGTCAAGACAAAGTACGAGTTAATATAGGTGGGTCTTGAGGCGGGCCTGTGTATAAATAGCCATGTCGTAGTCTCCATCGAGTCCTAACAGGTGTGTGCGTTTCTGTGTAGCTACGGAGGAAAGAAGTCCTTCGCCGCCTGCAAATATTAGACCGTCTTGTATTCATGAAATACGAACGTTTTCACCTTGTGCGCATATACGACACTGGTACCGTGACCGTGACTCAATGAACACGATCGCATATGCCACAAACGTGAGCAGTCAGCCTGCTGGGTTGGGAATGACTGGCAGTGACTCCAGCAGTCGCTCAAAGTCGGGCGTCCCGAGACCCGTGACCTACGGAGCCCAGGAGTGAGAAAGCATCGAAAATGAAGAGTAGGGGGTATTGCGGAACGTACAGGATCCCATCCAACGGCGGCGGGGAATCCACCAGTGTTGCAGCCCGGGTTCGAGCCGGACACGATGTCGTTGAGGCCCGAGAGGCCGCCACCGTACAACCAGGGGTTGAGGAAGCCGAGCGGAGCCCTGCCTTGCGAGATCAGGTAGTCATTGAGCAGCGAGATAATGCCCGCCACAACCTGTAGATTGACGGTTAGCTAGGTGCCTGAGGATGGACACGGAAAGAAGGAGACACACAGGTGTCGAGCAGCTTGTTCCGAATACGAAGCGCTCATTACCGTCGAGGATGATCGGGAATTTCCATGCCTGCGCGGCGATGTCGGGGAGACCACGGCCAGAAGGGCTGCACAAATTATGTAGTAACAGTGAGAATATGTCAGATCGAGCTACGGAAGCGAGCGCACTTGTACATGCCCTGATACAAATTCCCGAGGTTCTGGAGGTATGGTGACACGGCCTGCTGCTGGTAGTCCGGACGCGCAAATATGTTTGAGAAGCCGCCGCCAGAGAAGCTCGCCGCAACCTCGGGGACGAAGCCACCCCCCGTTGCTCCACCGACGCTGGTGACGAAGGGACCTGCGAAAGCGTGGTGAGCGACTTGTACCTGAGCTTGTGCGATGAAACCGTCACACGTACAGGTCGCGGGGAAGAGAGGGATGAACCGGACGCTGCCATCTTCGGCTTTGCAGTCCCCTGCGCCGACACCGTAGTCCCCGCTCCCAAAGAGGACGCTGACGCCACGTAAGCCGAGCTGCCCGAACAGGCGGCAAACATATATTGCCTCGTCCCTCGGGTAGTCCTTCTCTTTGTGGCCGTACGAGATGCTGATTGTCTGTGGGATGTTCTCCTGCTCGAGGAAGTAATTGAGCAAGGAGAGGTACTGGTTGTCCGTGCCCCGCGGTCCGCGACCGGTGCTGTAGAAGTTGAGCGGGGTCGGGTATGCCATAGCTTCGGTGTACTGAACGTCGAGGTTTGCTTCGTAGTGGGGGTTGCTCGCGTCGTACCCCCCACCGTTTACTTCTACGATGGTGAAGGTTGCGTAGGCTCCGTAGCGGTATTTGTCCATGAATGCCCACAGGTCCCATTGGCTAGGATATTGCCCATTAAGTCCCACAATCCCGAGTAAGTTTTTGTCCATCGCAGTAGGTGTGTAACCCCATGTTCTGTATTGCCAGCGCAGGAACGATGGTGTGATTCCATCGTCTCCGTCGCGGTTGGACAGCACCGCCACGGGCACTCCAGATTCCACCTTCCTCTGGCTCTGTGTTTCTCTGCCTGCGTGCTTGAGGGGTCCCTGCCACCGCGTACGAGGGGAAGCAAAACATGTCGTCGGCGCCACGGTTTGCACATGCGCGCGCAGAGTTGCGGGAAGCGAGTAGCCGATCGTGCGGATAATGGTCTCGTTCGTCTCGACATGCCTATAGAGCTGATACGACGCACTGAGAAGGTTGTTGGCTTGGGAAATGGGCACGCCGGTGAGCGTCAGGGAACTGCCGCCGTGCGTCACCGAGACTGACTCGGAGGGTACGCTGTGGTATCCAAGCCAGGAATGGACGAGCTCGAGCGTGTCTGGACCTGGCGCGACAAGCTCGGAAACCTGCTCCCTTGACAGGTGTGCGCCGTATCTACTCCGGAACAGAGTAATACGTGAGTATATGCGCTTGCTCGCGAACGGCAGAGAGAACGAACTTCGGGTGCGTCGGATCGCTGACCTCATAGAGCACCTCGATTAGGGCGTTCTCGCGCTGGGGCTCGAGCGCCACGCAGAGGTCAATTGTGGTGCCAGCGGGCGGGGAGCCCAGGATCTCCCACATCGATGGGATAGTGCTCCAAGAGTGCTTTGTGCGCATGTCATCCCATGGTGAGAGTGTCGTAAGGCTACCGAGAGGAACGGTGACGAGGATGGAAAGTAAAGAGATTCGGTGATGGGGCATTGTTGCAGGGCCACAGAGGTGGGGTTTGTGAAGAAGGCTGGAAAGTGAGAGAGCTCTTATGGTGCATTCCCGCGCGGATCAAAATAGAAACAGGGGCGAGCACAACCCTAAAAATTGGGTTTGGGGGTATTGAGACCTCTACTGAGGGTATTGTCAATTAAACCCCATAATCCCGAGCGCACTCCGGTCCGTTGTAGTGGGCGTGTAGCCCCACGGTTAGTATTGCTGGCGCAGGAATGACAGCGTGGTTTCTTCGTAATTGCGGTTGGGCAGCACCGCCGCGGGCTCCCCAGCTTCTACCTCGCCTGCCTCGCTGTTACCCTGCCGGAGTTCTTGCGCGGTTCCCCCGCCGCATACGCGAGGCAAAATGCGTCGTTGGCGCTATGGTTTGTACATGTGTGTGCAGCACTGCGGGAAGCGAGTAGTTGATTGCGCAGATGATGATCTCGTTCGTCTCGATGTGCTTGTAAAGCTGATACGACATGCCGAGAAGATTATTGGCTTGGGAAATAAGCATGCTAATAATATTTAGCGAGTTGCTACCGTGTGTTACCGAGACAAGCCCAGAGGGGGTGGTGTCCAAGCCAGGAATGGACGAGGGCGTGCTTTTGGTGTGTTGGGTGGCTGACTTCACATAGTACATCGAGGGCGCTCTCCGGTAGGACGGTGCCCCAAGAGTGCTTCGTGTGTATGTCATCCTATGGCAAGAGTATCATAAGTCCCCCAAGGGGAAAGGTGACGAAGAAGTAGAGCACAGAGATCCGGTGCATGGTTACAGCCCGAGGAGATCGCAGTGTCGGTGTATCTATTAAGGTTGGACGTTCGGAATGATTGGAACCGTGGGAGAGCTTTTAACTTCATGGTACATCTCCGCGTGGAGTACTGACCCTTGAGGCACATCGGAATAGAGATAGAAAGTCTGTTCCTCCTTCGTCTCAGGGCCACCTCTTTAGGACTAACGTGTTCAGATAGCTACGACTGACCTGTGTCTCGGACATGTACTTCAGTAATAAAAATGGATCCAAAACAAAGAATAGAGATAGAAACGAGCACAACTGCGGGTGACTGCCTAGTAGTGCTGTAATTTGGGTTTTGGACCCTGGTATTGACACCTAGACAGAGGCATAATTGCGGGTGAAATCCGGCCAGGTTCAATACCTCATGAGGTATCCGAGGTGTTAGAGACCTTCGGTGAGCTTCTTGTCCTCCGTGGCTGCCGGTCGCGAAGAGTCAATGCCTTCAACGAATTTAGCCGGTCTGCGGTGGAGCGAGGTACGAGTGATGCTTTAGAGCATTGCTTGCGGGTGAGTGAGCGAGCAGGTCGACACGTGACTCATTCCTACCTTTTCCAACCGGTCTATTCTTTTTGCCCGCCAGCCACACCCTTTTTGCTATGGGATCGATATTGAGGATCATTATATCCGCCGATACTCATCTAGTCGCTCCGGGAGGGCCCACCCACCCGTAGCGTCGTGGCCTCACCTCGGAAACAACGACCCACATTTTCGATCGACAGTCGCTTCGCGCTTCCGCCCGTTCTTTATGTTGTCCAAATAACATATCGCCTGAGCCCTCATTCAGTTTTTCCTTCCGTGCCACGCACCGTCACCCTCCCATCTTACCTCTCCTGCGGCGCAGCACGAAATCCGCCTCATGGGAACAAAGCAGCGACTCGCAAAGACGATAGGCTCGGACCAGCCGGTTTCTGAATCGAACTCAGAAGCTCCGCACATCTCCCGTTTCCAACCACCAGATCCTGCGCTGGAATGTCCTGACCTCTGGGCGGCAGATACTCTCTAAGTTGTGCCGGCCCTTCCCGATGAATTCTTGGGTGTATCTGTGCTAAGTTTACAGGACCTCGGCTTACCTAGAATTCCATCACCAAACATTACTACCTTCCTTTGTCGGCCACTGTCAATAGCCTTAGTATTTTCAACCGGGCGATATTTCGCCAATTGATTACATTTTACCAGAGGCGATGTGGGTTTGAACGCATTACCCAGACCCGAATGTCTTTCCCCCAAATTCTCCTCACCATACTTTGTCACCCTAATCGAAGATGCCCGTACCCCCTGAAACACGCATTAATCTTCCCCCTCGACTCAGGTTGGGCTCCGCTGGTAAGAGCGAGTAATTGGAAGACTCTCTCGGAATAACGTACTTGTGTCTGATTGACTTTCGACTTCCCCAACTTTTCTAGTTCGTCGATCGCTCGACAATTTTCGACCAAAAACTACTTACGCCCACGCACAGGCACAGATCGTTTTCGTCCCAGAAGAGATCTCCTCCATTCAGTTGGCGAGTTGTCTATCCCTTGATACTTATATCCCACGTATATTCAAAGAAATAGACTGTCAGGTTTCGCACATAACTCAGGTGCTCAGCAAATCTTCCACCACACCCCCCAACCAGCATCTCCCTCCCTTGTCCGCCTCCCCCTCCAAGTTTAGAAGATATGGATCCCATTTCGCGCCTACACGTCGGTGTTGCGACGTTTGTCTGAACTCGCGGGCTCTTTGGTCGCCCTTGATAATCGTGAACAGCCTTAGCATCATCGGCGAGCTCGGGGACCGGCAACCAAGACAATTACGGTACTCCAAGGGATAACTTACACTCAAATCTCAACGACAAATAAATCAGAGTGTTGACATCCTGTGAATCTCTAACAGGCTTGCCGCATCCAACGCCTATCGATGCGTGCTCAACCTGGGTGATGCATTCCGAGCGCCACGGCACCGCGCAGATGAAACTATCAACCAGACGCAGGAGCAGGCGTGAGGATCTTCCCACGTTGACGGGACTGCGGTGCTGCGTTACTAGACCAGAATCATTCTCATTCTCATCATCTGATCTAAAGCCCGAAAGTACAGTAAGGACTGCTACGCCGCAGGCCCGCAGCTACGAAAGACGTGAGGGGTCGTATACTTGCTATGCCAATCGTCAACACGCCGATGAGTAGCGACTCCGATACGTAGTTCTATATCAATGTTGGTGTCCTCAGGATCATCGCCCGGTCTCACTACGACCTTCTTCTATGTCTACCAACTCCCTCGATACCTTCCCTGGACTTCCGACCGAACTACTCATTCGGATCTTTTCTCACCTATATGTTGAAGACCTGTTGTCTGTCCAACACACATGCCGCAGATTTAGTGATGTCATCTCTGGCAGCGCCTCCCTTCAATATTTCCTGCGTACTGGAATCAATCTCCTTGAAGATCTTCTCCCTCCCGACTTCTCTCTCCGCGATCGTGTCGCCCTTCTGATTCACCACGAAACCGCGTGGAATAACCTACAGCTCAACACGTTCGCACGGTTTACAACTCGCCATGAGTCTCATGCCCGTTGCTATATTCTTCAAGACGGGTACCTAATCTACAAAGCGGTTACGAATACTCTCGCAAATACTGTACTCTACGGATATCTAGACCTTTATTCAAAATCCGCCCAGCCAAATGCGGAAGCACCTTGGACCCACATCTCGTTGGCAGTTCTTCGCCCGTTCTCGGACATTGTGTTTGCCGTAGATCATAACTTGGTTGTGGTCATCAGGTTCTGACGCTTTCCAATAAAAATAACGAGGCCTTACTGACTCAGACATTCCCCGGCAGATGCGAACATAATATATTTTTTGCGGCCTCTTTCTTTCAGTTCACAACTGGTGCACGTCATCCCCTCTCATTGATGCACAGCGTCCCTCTCCCTTCCCCCCCTATTTTAGACTTTAGAAAGCCGCAGGTGGAAGTTTTTCGAGATTATCTCCTGGTGACCTCCGTGTTTGACTCCGACTTCACTGAGTCATGGGGCCGCAATACTTTCTCAGTCGTCTCGTGGAAAACAGGGAGAGCTACTGAAGTGAGCGATCATTTCGGGTTGTTTCAGTTTCGTCTAACCAGAGTTTGGTAGCTTTATCCAATGTTGGGAGGAATGAGGGCTGTAGTCATCGACCCGGCCAATAACCTGATCGCCCTAATAAAGACCGCCACTAACACCATACATATTTGCAGGCTTCAGTGCCAATCTGCGGACCCATGCCTACAATCCCTGTGTTTCCTCAGGTTACCAGGAAACCCCGTCGTGTCCATGAGCGGTATGGAGTGGATACCGACCTCGAAGCCTCAAGATCGAGCGGGATCCCAATCATCTCGAGGACGATCATGTCCATTCCGTCCCTCCAGAGCTGGCACTATTGGGCTCACCCTCCGTTACAGAACCAGAGACGGTCCTCGCCGGTATTCCATGTTTGTCAGTATCGGAGCGCTCCTTTCCGCCGTCCAGTCTGGTGTGCGTCACGTGCCCTGGGTCGACTGGGGCCCCGCCGGTACGCGCATTCTCCCTCTTGGAAATGGCATTCTGCCAAGATCGGCTGGCCCGTTCTGGATCACAAATTACGAACCTTTGGTAGTCTGCGATTATGATTCCCTCCGCGCGCGGTACGTCAAAAAGAAAAAGAAAAAGGAAAAGACGTCCAAGTCGTCGATCTCGGACCCATCCACGCCTTCCCTCGGGCCACCCTTAACCAGATTGTTTGGTGAACACTGGATAGAGGGCGAAGTCAAGACCCACTTGCCATTTCGCAAGTTCGTGGCAAGAGATCTACCTTTTAAAACGGGTAGTGCAGGTTGTGGCAGATAGAGAGTGGGTCGTCGTAATCTCACGGACGGTATGTTGTTCTATGGTCATTCACGCTTGAGAGAGACTGACTACGAGCACCGATAGAGAAGTGGTAAAGGAACTTCTATTACGGTGTACCATGTGGGTTAGACCGAGATCATAGCGAATGTTTTGCCGCCAGAGGCATATGCGGGGGCTGCGTGCATGCGTACCACCCCGTGTCTCCGCACTTGTCTTGTACAAGTCCACGAACTTTTTGGCGCTCCTTGTGCCGGGGGTACGTATGATTTATTCCGGTTGCCTGTGCGTTCCATATCTTTCCAGATTATGCTAGTCCTCTTGAGTCTTGCGACCAGACGAGTTTGTGATGTATACACGTATTATCTATCTAGTGACTACACTTTCTCGAATGCACCCACGTGTACAACATATTGCCTCGCTTAGTGTACCTGTACTTATGTCAGAGGAGCTCCTAAAAAAAATCTGACTCTCTACGCCAAATATCCCACTTCATGTCTACGAGCGAATTATTATTGCTCGCGTTCTAATCTGTTCACACCTCGCTTCGAGCCTCGCCTTTGACTTCATTTTCGGTCAGAGTCGTTTGATACATGACCTTTACTTGCCGCCTGCTCGCCCAAACCTAGACTGTTTGTTTTTCTAAGAAAAAAGATGAGAACCGCAGGCTCGTTCATAGTGTGCGCAAATTGGATTTTCGGCGCCAAGAGCCAGTACCGCGGGTGCGTCTTGTTGGTAGCTGGGACAACGACTCATTTCACAGGTACCAGTAGCAGGCACATTTTTACCTTCTCAGGTCAGCAGGGTGAGGTCTGTGAGATCTCATTCAAGGGTGACTTACCAGGTGAAGGGTCCCAGGGCCACTAGGCAGATGTGATTTATTCAAGGTATACGTTTCGCACGAATCCGGCACATCCGCACATCGGAGAATTCGCGGCCATAGGGTTGAGTAGACAACGATTCGTCGGTGCATTGACGGATGGGAGAATTTTTAATGTAACGCATGGCATGGCTGGGAATCACGGACCGACAATCACTATGACCGTAGTTGGCGTGGGGATGTCGATTTGCGGTCGGTCGACTACGAGTGGATTCATACTGCATTGTGCGAATATACAGGTGCATTCCGCAACCCAACTCCTCGGGCTCGGGCCGGCACACAAGACAATTAGCTGACTCGGATACTCCCTCCAACCAACAATTGAATAAATCAGAGGGTTGACACTCTGTGAATCTCTCACAAGCATGCCACGTCCAACACCTATCGATGGGTACCCAACCAAGACGTCCGACCTGCAAATCGACACCGAAGACATCTTGCAGGAACAGATCCCGCCAGACGGTGGCGGACGGGTCCTGCACAAGAACGCGCACCTGCAGTTCCTCGTGCGCAATCTCGCCCAGGGCTTCCCGGCGCGCTACATGAGCCAGGATGCGAGCCAGCCGTGGCTCATGTTCTGGACGCTCCAGGCGTTCAGCACGTTGCAGATCGCCATCGATCCCGACAACAAGCAGAGGTGCCCGCCGTCGTCTTGCGCTTCTGCGTCCGCGCGTTGCTGCGTGCTGAATGTTTGGGTGTTAGGGCGATCGATACTATCATGCATTGGCAGCATCCCGACGGTGGGTTTGGCGGTGGACCGGGGCAGGCAGCACACTTGCTGGCTACCTATGCGTCTGTGTGTGCTCTCGCAATCGTTGGACGCCCTGGTCCGGAGGGGGGCTGGGATCAAATAAACAGGTGCGCCGGATGAATCGACGTCGGTAGGATTGTTCCCCGATGCAATAGGAAGAGAGAAACTTTACAACTGGTACATGTCACTGAAGCAGCCGGACGGATCCTTCATCGTGTCCAACTACGGAGAGGTCGACGTTCGGTAATATGGCGGTCCCTCTCTTTCACTAAATGGATCACATCGCTTATTTTCGCGGTTAGGGGTATATACTGTCTCCTCGTCGTTGCACACCTGCTTGACATCGTCACTCCGGAACTCATCGAAGGGACTGCCGCCTTCATCGCGTCCTGCCAAACCTACGAAGGAGGCTTCTCCTCTGCATCACACCCGCACTTCGTTGGCGACGTGCTCTCAGCATGCCGACCCAGTCTCGGCGAGGCACACGGAGGATACACATTTTGCGCGCTTGCGTCGTGGGTATTGCTGGGGCCATACATCCCGTCGGACAACGACGCGCCACGTGTGGACACGCGCCGGTTGTTGCGCTGGCTCGTACACATGCAAGGGTTAGAGATAGAGCTTGGCGGGTTTAAGGGACGGACAAACAAGCTCGTCGATGGGTGCTACTCGTGGTGGGTCGGTGGCGCGTTTACGCTGCTGGAAGCGCTAGGGGTATCCGGTGTCCCCGGGTCCGGGCGTACCAGTGACGAGACGCTGCCGCCGCACCCAGGCACGCATGCCGAAGACGGGTGGGATGACGTTGACGGTGCGTTCCGAGTGACCAACTCCCGAGTGTCCTCGGATCTAAATGGTGATACTCCCAGATTCGCTCTTCAATCGGCGCGCGTTGCAGGAGTACATTCTCATCGCCGGACAGCATCCGGCGGGAGGTCTGCGCGACAAACCGCCAAAGCAAGCGCGAATTTCTTTGTCTATTTGTTTACTTTCGCTCACGGTGTACGTAGGAACGCTGACGCCTACCATACTGCGTATTGCATATCCGGCCTATCGGTCGCACAGCACCGTGTGTGCCCTTCACCTGCGTGGCGGGCCGAGGTACGTGCGGCGTGGAAGGGCGAAGATGGCGTCCGCGCTACAGCTTTTGCCGAGGCTCTCTCTTGGACCGAGGAAGCCGGTGCCTCTCATGTTGTGGGTTCGGCTGCGAACCGTGTCGTACGTGACATATCTACTTGTTTCGACCGTCCCGTTACTAAGGATGTTGCAGAACGCCACACACCCTCTTTTCAATCTGACCATCACCCACACAGAGGGTATTATGGCACATTTCTATAAGCAGAACGTGCCGAAGCGAGTACCGAAGCGGTCGCCTTGATCACCCGCAACCAAATATTTCCCGCATGAATGAGATACTGCGAGTATCGCTTTGAATTATTGATTCTCACTTGGTTAGTTACGCAAAAATATGTATCCTCTATCTTGTATGACTACAAGCTTGATGGTTTTTGGGTGTACGCTTCGTTATCGGCAAGGGCCGTCTTATGTTACCAAGCGCCTTTGAACAGAATTCAAGACTCAAAGAGTGTAACTTGACGACCTTTCATTCCATTGAGACCCCCCCCCTTCATTTCTAAAAAGTATCAACCCACACCTCTCCAAATGTCCTACGATCTTTACGAAGTAGACCACTTTCTCTCTCCTTCGTCCTCAACCCCCAAGAAATCGCCACCCTCAAGACATACTTTATCCCGCAACCGATCCAACACCTCCCTCCGCGGCGGCGCCTCGTCTCTCGCGCACGAACTCGCAGTAGCACTCCTACCAGAGCCCACAGCGGGTTCGAAGCTGCTCGCGGAGGAGTTTGGCATCGAGTATGACGAGGGAGCGGAGGGTATCGACGGTATGCCCCCACACGACCCCAGTGTGCCTTCCTTCGCCATCTCCAGCGATCTGGACCCCTCGATGGCGCCCGAACTCGACGCAGCAGCCTCTGGCTCGAGCACCCCTGGCGTGACCGACTCCGACGACACCCTCGACCCGACGTTCCACTCTTCCCCCGCACCGCGCGCCCCTATGCGTACCCAGCCCGAGGCCGACGCCATGGCGCTGCTCTCACAGAACCTCGAGTCGACAGAACAGTTCCTCACGCATCTACGCCACCTCGACACGGACGGGCCCGCACCGCTCGCGCTCGAGGCGCTCGCGGCGGACATCATCAGCCGGCTGAACGAGACCGCGCGCGACCGCGAGGAGCAAGTCCGCGAGCTCCTCAAGTGCGAGCGCGAGTTCCAGCGCATCGCCACGGAGGTCGGTGGCGCCGACGCGCTGGCAGGCCTGGACGCGCTCGAGGACCCCGCGCCGACCTCCGCGCCCACGCTCGCGCCCGCGCTCGAACCCGTCGCCGAGGAGCTGTCCTTCTCGCACGAGTGGGAAGTCGACCCCGACGGCGCCGAGTCCGACATGGACGCAGGCGTGGATGTAGACGTGCATGGCGGCGGCGGCAGCAGCAGCGACGGCTCGCCGCTCAAGGACACGTTCCCCGTCTCGCCGCCGCCGCCACCGCTTCCGGCGTCGGGGACCGTGGTCGCGATACCGCATCTGGTCCACCTGCGCACGCACACCGCATCGCTTGTCTCGAGCCTGACGGCGCTCTCGGAGCACGCGCAGGTGAACGGCGCCGCGACGACAGATGCGGGGCGTAAGATTCCGCGCGCTGAAGAATAAGCTGGGCGGGTGGCGCACGGACTGGGACAGCGCGGAGCGCAGCCGTGCGCGCATAGAGCGGTGGGAGACGGGCGTCGATGTCGAGGGAGCGCGCCGCGTGGACGGTCGTGCCTTCGTGGCGGAGCATTTGCGTGAGTTTGAACGCGTGCTGTTCGAGGCGAACATGAAGACACAGGCGATCATGGCCCCGTCATAGTGTAACTTAGAAACGGCTGCGACACTTTCCTTTAGTCCTCGCAGCGCAGCGCAGTGTTTATAGATGGTTTGGCTTTATTACCATCCCTCTCCTTTGCTCGATCTCCCCGCAATATTTTTGCAATAGTACAAGACTTTACAATACATGTATACCTGTAGTTCTACCAGCATGGACGACCCAGTTCTCCCCATGATCAGCTACTCGCTCCCAGAGGTGCCCCATGGTGCACATATAAACGATCGTCCCGACGACTTATTTTGGCTCTCCGCTCACGGAGGGAATGAGACCACGGATGCACCTCGGCACGGCAGTTGAGGCCTTGAGGCACGGGGGAAGGCGGGGTCGGTGCTGTCTCACCGCGACGAAGATGGGATCACGCCGTCTTACCTGCACTCGCTGTACAAAACGATGGGCTACATCCATCCTCAAGCAACGGACCGGAACGCGCTCGGGATTGGGGGCTTACCAGTTGGAGGGCAGTTCCCAAGCCCACAGGATCTGGCGCTTTTCATGAATCTCGCACCGACTGTGACGCAGGTAAACGGCGGGGGGTACGATCTAAGAAACCTCGGCATTGAGGCGAACTTGGACATTCAGTACGCAGAGGCTATGCCATGATGGCGTACCCGATGCAGCACATCTACTACAGCACAGGCGGCACTAGATAATCCATACCTTTGCTGGTTGCGTGATGTGATTGCTCAAGACGACGTCGACATCCCCCGGTCAATCAGCACGTCGTATGGCGGGTACGAGTATATCATGCCGCCAGAGTATGTGTTGTGCCCCCTATTCGGTTAGCTGGTTCACGCGGCGTGAGCGTCCTTTTTCGAGCGGTGACTATGGCGTCGGCGATGGGGACTACTTGGTCTGGGGCAGCTCCGGAGAACTCTTTGTCCAGTTCCCTTCCCGTCTTCCCGGCAACTTGTATGTGGTATTTCTTTTTTTTTCTGCTTGTAAGTATTACACAGGCGTAAGTACAGGTAACTCACCAGGCCGTGATTTCGTAGGTCCGTAGGTCACTAGCGTTGGTGGTACGACGGGTCACAACCCCGAGGTCGCGGCGAGCATGTCTGGAGGCGGCTTCTCAACCTACTTTCCACGCCAACCTTACCAGACGAACGCGGTATCTACCTTCCTCCAGAACTTCGGGGACAAGCATAGCGGTCTCTACAAGTCGGTTCACGGCCCTAACCTGACCTGACCTATTATTCTTACTTTGTATTTGTGCAGTCCGTGGGGCCCGAAGGCCGCGGATTCCCCGATATCTTCTCGCAGCCGATCAAGTTCTTCTTCGTCTTAGGAGGGAAATTTTGATTTCGTGTCCGGCACGAGTGGCTCTGCACCCGTGCGTCTTTCCCTCCTCCCTCTGTCCTGCCTCGTCCTCCAGCTGGCCGCCAATACACAGACCGTGGCAAGCACCGTCTCTCTGTCGAATGACTACCTCATTTCGACAGGTAGCCAACCCTTTGGCTTCCTCAACCCCTGGATGCACGGCACAGGCCTTCCGGGCCTCAACGACATCACGTCTGGCCCAAACCCAGGATGTAACACTGATGGATTCTCTGCTGTCGCCGGATGGGATCCCGTACGTCCCTTCGGGCTGGTGTCTCGGCTGACTCTTGGCTCCATAGGTCACAGGTCTCGGGACGCTCGGATTTGCTAAACTTGAGGAAATAATCGATGATCGACTGAGGAACTCAGGTACCTCAAGCACACAGAACCAACCGTCCACATAGACACCGCCATTGTGCATGGTAAAGCCGTCCCTTTATTAAAACCGCAGTTTTACCATCCCTACGCCTTGCGCCACCCTCCAGATTGTTGCATTTTCGGCACGCTTCGACTGGGCCGACTCGAACCTTCAAGAACATCCGCCGCCCCTCAGCTTAGAAGACCACCCGTTTCGGTCTCATATGGGCTCGCGCACCCCTTTTTCCCCTCCTATTTCGACATCTTTCGACCCTTGTTTCATACTTTCGTTGGCCCGTGCGTATTTGCTTTGCCTCTTTCTACCTCTGTTGCCTCAGAAGGTGGAGATAAACTGTATAAAAAATTGCTTTTATGTATCGAATGCCTCTAAAATACCCCTCCAAAGCGAAGTCCTCTTCGCCTCGTCTTCTCGACTTTGCGTGTGTTCTCGTTCGCCGTTCGCCCAGATACTGATACTCGTCACTTGACTGGCAAGACTTAGCCGGGTCACCTTTACCCGAACTTACACCACAGATATGGATTCGAAGTCTCAGGCTTGTCCACCTAAACACCCAGACTCGTCACCACCATACCTGTTCCCAGACTCGTCGTCGTCGTCGTCATCGCCGTTCCCAAACCTGTCATCATCACCCCCATTCCCAGTCCCGCCACCACCCGTGCATAAAGCTTGGCGCAGAGCTCATTTTGGTGGGCATTTTCAAGGGGATTTTGGTGAGTCTCACTCAGCGTCAGCTGGTAGCCCCAGACAGCTGCGCTCGAATTTTTACACTGTCATCTCCATTATTTACTGCATTATCGGACTCGCGGTCCTCATCTATGCCGTGACTCACCGAAAAGGTGGGGCAACTTGAAGTTCGAGTTACGTCCCTATCTCGACCTGGCTTCCCACGCCAATCATCACTTCTCCCTCGCCTCGTTATCCTCTCTCTGAGATAATCTAGCCCACCCTCAGACCCTCTGATATCAGGCAAGTTTGCCGCCTCTGATATGTCCTTGTCCTTCAACAAACCCATCCTACTCTATGCACCAAGACCACCAAGACACATCGATGCACACCCGGACTGAACTGAGGGTCCATTTCGAATGTGAGACAGAACAAGTCTTCCCTTGCTGAAGACTCGTTCGATGTTAATATGCCCAGTGCACGGCTGGCCAGGTAAATTGCTTTTTTCATGTCCGAGTCTTTGCTACCTACCGCACCGCTTCGGCCGATCCAGGCTTTTACCGTTCTACCCCTTCCTCTGGCTTTTACGACATGGACACTCTTTCATACTTACATATGTTTTCATGCCCTCTGGTATATAAAGACTCCTGTATCCACCTCTCCAAGCCAGTTAATCTTAGTTCTCCCCTTCAGGGCTTCGGAGCCCTGTAGGGTCTAGTTCTCCTCGTTCTCCACATTCTCCTGCGTGCCGCACCCTCGCGCACCCTTAGCAATTCTAGAGTGAACTGTCCCCGACAGAAGCGGACCGCCGTACGAGGTTACGAGTTCCGCGAAGGCCCGCACGACCGGCAGCGCGGTTTCACACCTCCCCGAACCCAACGGTCTCTAATCTGTACCTAGAAGCGTTCACCAGCAGTTTAGGGTTTTCGGCCCACAGCGACCGCCATCCATCTAGCAGATTACACACGATTCAGAGCGTCTCTGTTCCCCCCGTGCTCTTCGACACTCTAGTACGACCACTTCGGCAGACTTTCCTCACACCTGGCGACAGGACCTTTTTATAACTACGACACTTTGCGACCTCATCTGAAAGACAGTAGTGACAGATAGCACTAGTAGCGATCTCGTCTCCTTGTCCTGCTTAGCTGCTCTGCCGCATATGTCTCGAGGCAACATCGCTTGCTTTTGCTGAAAGTGTTGCTAGACCAACTAAGCGCAGGGATGGTGTACATATACTCTAGCTGGCGACACCCAAGGAGAGTAGGGTTGTGAATTGGGGATACATTCATTTGTCCAATTGTAGTAGTGCCCATTTATACAAGAATGCGCTTCACTCGTAGCCTTCAATCAATATTCGCCCGTCCAATGCATTAACCAGAGTACCTAAACCAACTCGTTCTGAGGGGCGCAATGTTAAAAATCAGCAGAACAAGAGAAGCGATAGCACTGACCTGGCCTCGACGGCCTCCTTGCGCACCGCGCGTTTCGGGTCGTCTGACGCTCTCGCGAGCTCGCGTAGGACGGTCGCCTTCTGTGGGTGCAGCACGCTATACCGCACAATTTTCGGCAGCACAGCCAGATACTTGAGCGCGCCCACCCGCACTCTCTGTTTTCCCAAAATGAAAGGGGCACCATGGATGGAAAGGCAATGGAGGCCTACCGTGTCAGCCATCTCTGAGGCGGCGCTGTTCTGCAGCATGATGCTCGCAAGGCTGGAAGCGTGCTCTGTGATGACACTGCCTTCCGACGCTGTCTTCGCCTCTGCCTCAACGTCAGCTTGCGCGGCAGAGAGGAGCGTGTCAATGACACCCGCGCGGAGCGTGGGGTCGGGCAAGGAAAGCCCGCGGAGGAGCAAGGGCATGAGCTAAGGAGAACATTAGGAAATGAGGGCGGGCTGGTGTGCACGAGAGTAGACTGACCGTGGGCAGTTCATGTTCGTAAGCGGTCTTTGGTATCGCTTTAATGAGCGCCGCGAGCGCAACAAGGTGCACAGTTTGTCGGAATGGATCTGGCATAGTGTTAGTTGCGTAGAGACGACTCGGCCAAGGGCGGAGGACGGACCAGTCGAGTCTTGGGCGCCTGCAATGATCTTCGGGAGGGTACTACTTGCGTACTTTTGGGCATGAAGTAACTGAGGTGCCGTCGTTAGCTAGCATCAAAGCAGTATATAGAGGAGGTGACCTTGATGATGGCGTGGTTGCGCTTGGTAAGTTCCTTGTCTGCCGTCCCGATCTGGCCGATAGCGCGCGCGGCGTCCCAACCCACATCAGCATCTCCGAAAAGCTCAAAGAGTCTGTAGACAAATAGGAGTGCTTTGGGGTGGCCTCTGACCAGGAGAGCTCTTGAAATCTGCAAGCAATGAGCGACGAGCTCTCAAGAGTGAGAAAGACGGTACTCCACTCACCCACGCCCATGCTGAAATGGAACGACGTCGCGTGTCGGGGTCAGGGGAAATAGCAATCTCTTCGTTCCAGAACGTCGAGAAAGTGGCGTCGAGAAAGGCGTCAAGGTCTTACACTACAAGTCAGTGAAGGCCGTACGCAGTTTACCAGAGTCACTTCCTACCCAGTGCGTGCTTGTTAACAACTGCAGTAATAACCTGCCATGCGCATTCCCGCTGTGTATTGTTCTTGGCGTACCGAATGCTCCAGTTTAAGAGTTCCTCCAAGAATGCACCTTCGTCGTCCACCGGGATCCTGACCTATTCCCAAGTCAGAGAGCGACACGCGAAATACGATTTTTGGACACAAGCCTCTGGACGTAGGGCTATCACGGCCCCAGAAAACAAAGGGACGAGGCTTGCTTGATCATCTGGTGCAGCGAGCTACAGCACGATTTAGACGACTAGAGGCTTAAGAAAAGCCAACTCACATCAAAAGGGGAGAAACGTGTGTCAGCTGGCAGACTCAGGTCGCCGACTGCGAGAGTTGCGACCTCTCCCTTCAGATAAGCAGCAAAAAGTGTCGACGCGAACGTTTCCTGCTTCCTATACCGGCAATCGTCAGAGTGAGCCCCGGTATCATGATCTGCCACTGGACTCACTGCGCGGACAGCGACTGGACGACCAAGTTAACCAAGTGGGCAGAAACACCAATGATACGTGGATCCGCCATGCCCGAGCCCCCCGGACTTCCTGGAGCCAAAAGTACACCATACGCCGCAAGGTTGAACAGCCTCGGGACAAGTCGGTCCACGTACTTCGGCACGTCTAGATCCCCGCACTTGACCTTACGTTCCAACACGTCTGCAAGTGTAGAGAGCAACGCATGCGCGTACGCCGCTGACGGCTCTGTGTCCTCGGGTACTGTGGTAGGGGCGTAGAGAAAGCTCAGGCGAACGGATAGGCGAACAACGAGTGTTTCAAAGAGATCGGGCTGAGCGCACAAGTGTGACAACGCAGAGAGACCCCTGCGGTATTTCTCGCGTCCTTCGATATCCTCTCGCACAGGTGCATGATCTGGAAGTGTAGAAAAAAGAAGTGGGAGGGTCATCCGCGCGATATGGGATGGCGTATTGCAGGAGATGGTTTTGAGAAGATCGAGGGCCGCATGGCTATGCTGCTATGAGCAACGAAAACTTTTCCAGCTGATAAGAGAACGGGTACCTTGAGCCAAAGTCCTCTTGCTGATCAGAAATAACGTCGTTTACTTTTTGTACAACGAACCCGATTTCATCATCGTCGAGAAGACCGGGGGTAGTCACTAAGCCACTCAGACCTTCGATTGCAGGACGCAGCGATGATTTACCCTTCAGTCCGAGGACCAAAACGCCTAGGACCTCATCCTTGAAGGGGAGGAGGAAAATCTCTTCGCTGTTAATTACTTTAAGTGCGGAGTCGCGGGAAGCTACAATGAGAGAAGCGAGGAGAGAGAGGACTGCCCCTCTATTTGGAAGTTCGTCTGGATCGACGGAGAGCTTGGTGAGGTGAGGGACCGCATGAGAAAGAGTGTAACGGGAAACAGACGCTATGAAACCTATCATGAGACCTCAGTGTGGTGTCTAGGACAAGTCATTACTGACGCGTAGTCGACATAAATGCGCATAAAACCTTGATAGCAGGTTTTGCTTGACTCTTTTCCGGCTCCTTCAGGATCTGAATGCACTCTTCGCAAGCATCCTTCGCAAGGCCGTCAATCTCGGCATCTGTGACCTTGTCTGCATATATCGTCTTGATCACGACCTGAATTGCTTTAAGGGCCTCTTCTTCGGCCTCTGGGTCAGTAGGCTGAAAAATCTCGAGTTTGAGGGAGCTCCAAAGCTGGCGAGCAAACTTCCCCGCGACTCTGGATCCATACACAGGGAGACATACGGAAAGAGTTTGAAGGGTATCGCGCTTTTGGTGTCAATGAGGCCATAGATCGTAAGTTCATATATGAGAGACTGTACCTTTGTCACGGGTGAACCAGCGTTTATTTTGTCAAGAAAAAGAGGAACGGCAAGGTTTCCGAATAACGGGCTCGCACTTAGACACGACCTGACGCAACGATAAACGACGAATCCATGCCCTATATTGGAGATCAGATCTTACCGGAGGGTGATTTTGAGATCTTCCGCAGTAATCCCATAAGGGTCGTTTTCAGGTGGTCGGAATGTAATTGGAAAATAGCAGAACGTGATGTTGAAGAGGTCCTGTACCGACATTAGACACGATGATGGCCAAAGGGGCGGATCGCACTTCGAACTTGATGGATATATCAAACTCTATGGCGAGTACTCTGGCTATGGCAAATGCGATCATGAGATTCCGAGGATCCTTTTCTCCATCCACCAGAGCGATGTAGCCGGAAAGGAAACGCTCGCCCATACTCTTTAGCACTATTGACACCTAAGTCAGTATAAACGAAGAATACGGGACGCACGGATCTCACCGTCCCGATGTATTGCTACGAGGGAATCGAAGATAGAGAAGACGGTGTGACGCTGCACCTGAACCAGTGCTTGCATCTTCACATGAGCGAAGATCCTGTGTATGTGTGGGTATCAACAGAGACGACCAGAAAGCTATGGCTGACGCATCGCAAATGTCAATGACGTTGTCCGGGGATAACGCTGGGATGCGAGTGATAGCGAGGATACCCTTGAGGGCGGGAATGATCGTTTCGGTGTCTTCTAGCTTGGACGCGAAAAACGCGACAAGAACCTTGACTGAGTCGCAGTGACTTTAGCCGAAAACGACAGAGTTGTATGGAACACACTAGATTGGAGATTAAATTTCTCCAGTGGACTTTTGCCCACCACCAGAGCCAGAAACTCCACGCCTTGAAGAACACATCATCGAAACTAGCGCATATAATCAAGATACGACACATACCTTTATTTCTGAGGCTGTCCTCTTCTGACGTCAGGTATTCTCCAAGCGCCTTCACTACATGTACCAGTTTAAGCTGGCCATCTGAAATACCTGGAGGCTCAGACGGATCTCAGGATCAGGGAATAATTTTGCATCGCTGGGCGTAATACCGGATACAGTGTCTTCTATTTCCTTGTCTCGCGGGGAGGCGACCCATGTGCGGACGTAGCGCTCTGCTGTCTCCATCACGGTCGATGTATTAGGTACAGAGGAAGGCGCGCGAGATCGGCTCGACGGTCGTCAGTGCTTACGCAACACAATGTTTGTCGCGACCGCGTCTGCGAGCTCGCAGGTCCATTCGTACCGCCATAGTCCGCGCGACACATGCCAGTGCGCCATCTGCGAAAATTCATCTCTGGACGACATAGCTCGTTGGCCAGCTCCTTAATCCCCGCGCGACATAGACATCCCCGATTCTTCGCTTCCACGTCCTCAGCATCCCGAGCTGGCAAACCCTCAAAAGACCGCTTCAATTACAACCCCGAGATATTCTTCGATGCGGCCCCTGATCCAGAACACATGGCGTACACACGCGTCACTTCAAATGACCTCGAAAAGTACACAAAGCCGCCAACACGCGTCAAGATGCTCGTGCGCGACTTTATCGAGGACTCGCTCTACAACCCCCATTACGGGTATTTCCCGCAACAGGCGACGATATTCACGTCCGCCGGGGAGCCCATCGACTTTCGTGCTATGCGCGACACGGTTGAGTTCCAAAACGAGGTCGCGAGACGGTATTCAACTTATGGTACCGATAGCGAAGGGCCGGGCAGACAGATTTGGCATACACCTACGGAACTTTTCAAGGTGCGTGGCTACCTTTGACCCGCGTTGTTCGAGACTAATCCTTCGTGCACAGCCCTATTACGGTCAAGCCATCGCTCAATGTCTGGTGTCGGAGTACCTCCTCAAATATTTCCCTTATGAGGATCTAGTCATCTACGAAATCGGCGCAGGGAATGGAACGCTGGCCACGGACATTCTTGACTTCATCCAGAGCGAGTACCCGGAAGTATATGAGCGTACCCACTACAACATCGTGGAAATTAGCGGGCGTCTGGCAAAACTGCAGCAGAAGCTCCTCCTGCCACGCCACCCCTGCGTCAACGTTACCCACAAGAGCATTTTCCACTGGGATCTACGAGAGCCGTCCCCTTGCTTCTTTCTAGCCATGGAAGTCATTGTGGGTCGTTCATTCCTTTTGCGTCGGCTGCCCCGTTTACCACATACAGGACAATTTCGCTCACGACATGATCCGCTACGACTACCGCACCTTAGAACCCCATCAAGCTCTCATCACCGTCGATGCCAAGGGCGACTACGGCATCTACTACACGCGCGTCACCGACCCCCTCATTGCATCGTTCCTCAATCTCCGACGCCGCCTCGGGCACCCACCACCGCTCCCTTCCATCCTCAAATCGCCCTCCGTGCGCTCGATCTACAACCACCTGCCCTTCGCACCGAACCTCTCGACGCCCGAATACGTCCCCACGCGGCTCCTGAGCCTCCTGTGCACGCTCCGCACGCACTTCCCACGGCACCGCCTGCTGCTCTCGGACTTCAGCTCGCTCCCAGATGCGATCCCGGGCGTGAACGCGCCGGTCGTGCAGGCGCGCGTCCGCGGGACCGCCGTCGCCTGCTCGACGCTCTTCGTCCAGCCAGGTCTCTTTGACATCTTCTTTCCGACGCACTTTAGCCACCTCCGCGACATGTACGAGCACGTCCTCGCCCAGCCTAGCATTGCCGACGACCGCTTGCCCGTCGGCCCGTCCCCGCTTGCTACCAGCTCGTCCCCGCTGTCCGCAGGCGCGGGCTTCTTCTCGTCGTACCAACCGCAGAACCGGCGCATACCCGTCGACGGCGTCGCGAGCGCCAGTGGGCTGCCCGTCGGCGAGCGCAAGTCGAACGTGTTCACGCATGCAGAGTTTATGGAGACCTACGCGGACCTCGAGAGCACGCGTCTGCGGAGCGGCGAAAACCCTTTAGTAGACTACTACAAAAACGTAAAGTTTTTATTCTGAGACCATATTTTCCGTTTCTTCCGTGCATCTGGGCACTACCGTCTATTCAAGTGCGCATGATATAAAGGTAGTAATGGAAGGCGTCCCCGATCTGCTGGATCTCGAGTGTCGTGTCTGGCCGGGTCAGGTACCGTCTCCGGAAGTGTGGCTGGCCAAACGTCAAATACAGAAACGCGCTGTTTCCCTTTCGCAGAACTCTACATCGACGAGTAAGGTTATTATAGCTGGCTGTTCGCACAGAGATATTGTGGTGCCAACCGGATAACCTCGTCGACTTCTTTTGTACAGTCATCTATTACTTGTTGCGGTGGGTCCTGCGGGAAGTGGGGGGGGGGGGGGGGTTATCGCATGATCTCATAAGTGAAGGAAAACGTACCCAGACGTCGCCCTTGGTGGTCATCATAGCGTCCATCGTACCTGGGCATGTATGTGAGTCCAGACGCCCACAACCAGGCTCGAATGACTACCTTTGTCAATCGCGACGTCGAAGCTCTCGTCCTCTAATTCCAAGTTCCGAATGTCCATCACGAGCCCTAGACAAAGAGCGCGTTACAAGTCATGAGAAAAAAAGGTTGATGGGAAGATGAGATACACGGCATCTCTGGACGATCGTGATTCCTCGCACGCATGCGCTCGATCACAACGGGTGAATACTCCATGTCCCCCCGCGGCCAGTCATCAGTGCCGGCCACAGCGAGATCGAAACCGAAGCGCGCACATCGACATTGACGATGTTTTTGTACCCATCGTCATACATCTGAGCGGTCGTCACGGGGCAAAAATCGGTGTGGTAAGACGAAACGCACATCTTCCGATAGCGTGGAGTTGCCGCATCCGAGCATAAGGATCCGTGCGGTCCTATCCGGGAGGACCTGGTGGAGGAGATGTGCGACATCCTCGTATCTCTTGAACCAGTCGAACGTTGCATCCTCCGCTTCTCTAGTATTGTCAATCGGCGCGAAGGAACCGTCGGTGGGGGGGAGGGAGGGGGGGCTCACTGCGCGTATCTCCGGTCCCTAAGGAGACGGGATCGTTTGACAACATAACAAATCAGATATCCTATCGAAGCGCACCAGTACTCTCGAGTTGCATATTCTTCGTTTTTTGCAGGGAGCATATTCGCCGTCATTGCGCCGTCCGGAGAGGGCAGACGCAAGGTTGCACGTGGTCCCTGCCGAACGGCTTCAGAGTGCGTAAGCCAGGCCCCGCAATTCTGAATGACGAGCCGTAACTTACGACTGTAGCACGCGGCTAGGCCAATCGACTTCCCACACGTCTCCACAAAACTCGACTCTCATTGTTGACTCCCACCATCAACCTTACACTCAGCTCTCTAGGAGACCCTTTATCAAGCATGGTGCGTCGTTGTCGTTGTCAAGACATTCTCGACAATAGCGCTAATGCGACTCTCCTTTTCCCACACGACTGTAGTCCGCCATCCCCGCCTTCGTCATGGGTACTTTGTGCATTGTTGGTGGCGTAACGGGATACGTCCGTACGCGGTCCATCCCTTCCCTCGTCGCGGGTGTCAGGTACGTGTCACCCCGTATCGAAACTGGGATTACCCCTGAACCGACCTCCGTCCCAATAGCGTCGGTGCGCTCTATCTCTACAGCGGGGATAGCATCCGCAAGAACACGGCCAACGGACTCGAGACTGCGCTCGGTGAGCAGAGCTCCGTCTTCTTCACCTTCCCTGACCATGTTACAAGGTGCTTCCGCACTCCTTCTCCTATCTTCTCTCCCGAGGTTCACCAAGGGCCCAATCCCTGCTCTGTTGACGGTCACGTCGGCCGCTACTGGTGCATACTACGGTAAGACAGTATACAACTTGCGTCAGAACTAGATGGCGGATTCGTGTTGGCACGTGTATGAGGGGGGGCTTGCTCTGATTGATCTCTACTCTCGAACTGTACTGATTGTATACGAACGCCCGTCATAAATGGATCTCGTGTTGGTCACTAAGTGCTGAGCGCTAACACTTCTCCTCGTAAAATTTCTGGGCTGTGTGGGGATGGCCGAGCGAACATGTAAATGTAGTTGACGCGACCTATTTTCAAATTGAGGGTGTGACTATGCTCCACGTCTTGCTTTGTATTCGCCTCCCCAATTATAGGTCCATGTATGGCACTCGATGTGGAGACATGACTAAGACCCGAGCATCGACTGCGGCTGCGACTGCAACACAACTGGCTGATCGGCCCGCTGACTGATAGTAGTCCTGGGCAAGCCGAGGGTTGCCGTCGTAACGCGCGGCTGATAATCGTTCGTTCGAATTATATTCGCGCGCATGTAACTACTCCGGGGGTTATTGTTGCTGTACAGATTCGAGTGATAAGGAATCAGGTATACTTGCTGTGATCCTCATTCACACTCGGCTGTAGTCGTGACCTCGATTAAGGATCTGAGCAAACACCAGGTGATCCATGATTTCTAGAGAAACGGGTTGTCTATCGCATCTTGCACTAGTTACGTCATAGCATACTGTTCTATACTTGCAACCGTGATGCTTGTAAGTCTCGCTGATTGCTATCCCAGACAAAGCACCTCGGCGTCCCTTATCATTTTTGGAACATGACAACCGAGCTGTGGTGAGCACGCAGGGTGAGTCACAAGAAATTCATATCCCGGACCACCAGGTGGTTTAACCGGCATGATACACGGTTAGACGACCTGCAACTCTCCTCACCTGTCGACACATCTGGTCAGGGTCTCTCCAGAAGCCTCAAGTATGAATGTGTAACATCAACGCACTGATATATCAACCAACCACTCCCGATCCGCGACCACTTGTTGAGACGAGTTGAAATGTAGATTGGGAATTATGTAGTCGCGATATGGCAAGGAAGTCTCAACTGCGCCCCCCACCCAGTGCTCGCCTTCCACCTTCGATTTGGAAAAGACGGGGGTGCTAAGGGACGACGATTTTGTGGTTACGCTTGGAGGACATCGTGCGCGCAGAAAGTCGTAGTCGCGTTTCGTCAGTGGCGAATGATGGTGGATCCATAAGGGGCCGGCGGGACTTGGCGGGATTATATCCTTTGGCCTTGGGAAAATGCGCGTCCTATCAGGTCCCCACTTAGGCCAAGGCACTCTGCTTTTATCGGTAGGAATGTTAGGGAGGAGTTCTGCGACGCTAACAACCATAGTGTATGGATAATCCGTGTAGACGTTCTCCGAGTGTATGTGATAGTCAAGAGAAAACCGTATGTTGCTAACTTTGGAGGAGCGGAAGGGAGCAGGACGCCTTCGGACAGGGTCGGATCTTTGGTGGTGCTTTGAAGTTGAGACCCACTCCTTTTCGGTCCAAGATACGGAAAGGAAGGCATTTGGCTTCAATGGTGGCATTTCGAGGAAACACAAAATTTCCATGCGGAAATCTGGAGGAGTAAGCTCAAGCCTGCAGATCTCGATAAAGTTTGTGTTGTCCTCGACCACTGCAATCAAGTCATTGTCGATAGCCACGAGCCTCGGAATTTTGCGCCACTCCGTTACCTGCCTGAAAAAGAATTCGTGAAGCTTGGAGAGTCAACTCAAGGCGGAAGTGAGATATAATTATAAACTCCACTCACAAGCGTCGTAGTCCCCGTTTTCCATGGGATGAGGGAGACAAAACATCCTGTATATTCGTACGTCACTGCTATCAGGATATAATCTCCCAAGATCTCCGCTTGTAGGCCAACAACAGCAGGGACAGGGTTCAAAGGAGACTGAATCCGAACAGTGGGCTTTGATGAAAGAGGATGGAAAGCGCCAGTTGTAAACTCAAGAAAAGTCACGTCGACAGTTGCTCTGTTGTACGGTTGGCTTTGACGTGTCAGACGCTATACGCAGATTCGTTCTAAAAATAGGACACAAACCTGATTGCCACCGCCAAGTTGTAGTCTACGGCGAATTCAAGCTCCAGGGGGACAGGAAAGGGAGTATGTTGCATTGGGATATGCACCCAATGTAACTCCCCGTTCGGTGAGGTAGAGGAGAGGTCCGCGTATCCGTATTGTATTAGGGCACCCCCCCTGCGTGTGATCTTTCTATAGATCAAGTAGCCATCTTGGATAATAAATAATCGCTGCTCAGTAAACTCGGTGAAAGAATCTTCAGCAAATTTGTTGTAGTGCAGGCAATTCCATGATTTTTCGTGTTGTCTCAAAAGTCTGAGACGCTCGGCGATCGGACAATCAGGAGGTAGGAGGTCGTCAACACCATTGATTTCGATACGCAGGATATACTGAAGATAGGAGCTATCAGTGATAACATTGTGAATTCTGCGGCTCGTTAGCCGCGCAGAGAGGAGATCTATGGCAGGAAGGAAGGAAAGGAGGCGGACGAGAAGCTCCGTCGGGAGACTAGATATCGTTGTCGTTCCACTGGATCCCGGGTCTGGAGCCATGCTGGTGGTCATAACGAAAGTTTTTGAGTCGAGGTCTCGTCCTGGCTGTGTTCCACCTGTCCCTTATACCAGACCCAGTGATGACTAATACTCCAGATTTGGGATCCCGCGGGCGTCAGTAGGCTGTTTTTGGATATCACGGTGGCGTCCATACGTCATCACTCTTATCCCCGCTAGCACATTGCGACGCGCGTGCTGAAGAAGAGCCTGATCCGATTTGAAGCCTTCCATTATTGGTTTTCCCCAACCCACTTGGGAATCCCAAGCGGAACACCTCTGTTTTCTAATTTCTGTCTGACTCCGAGTCATTCGAACCAAGTCCAATAGCAAGAGTATCACCAGCGAAGACTATTTTGTCTACAACGTTGTTGGGATGCACGCGGGTATGCAGGTCTTGGCGCAGGTCGCTGTAAGGACTATGTCCTTGCCGAGCTCGGGACATTATAAGTTAACTAGGCATATGTCTATACTCTATGGTCGCCCTATAGTCGATGATAGAAAAGTTTGTGCAATTTCCGTCAGCATCTGTGTCCGTAACCGCGTCCTCTGGATACATTTGCGTCTCTGTGGTTTCTATTGCCACGTTACATCTATGGGACTCGAGGGCTGAGGTTTATTTTCAAACTTGTCTCCATTTGGACCATTCCTTTGACAACACCGCTCTTGAGGTCAGAGTTCAGTTCCGACCTATGCAGTATAAAATCATTGTCTCCGGGTCAGTGGTCTAGGGTCTCTTTATAGTCTTCTTTGTAGGGAGCCACAAAACCTGGTCGTTGAATCAGGGACACATATTGGTGGCCTCCTGTGATCATGCACTACTGCTGGCTCTCTGTGCTCTCCGTGCTCTCCCTTGGGCCCCTCGGCGGCCTCGCGATGTCACTAACACCACGTTGGGGTGACGTGCGTACGAAGCACATGTGGGCTGCCGTTCCAGAGCACTGGGAGAGCATGGGCCACCCGTCCGTCGGAGCCATGATCGATCTCCGCATTGCGCTCAAGCCCGACCGCGAGAACGCTTTAGTTGATACCCTCTACGAGGTGAGCAGTCCCCAGCATCAAAGGCACGTACTCTCCTCCATTCCTCCGTCGACACATATACTCACGTGTGAAGTTGCTGCTACATCGCAGATATGGCGCGCACCTCTCCAAGGAGCAGGTTGCCGACCTTGTCGCACCACACCAAGATACGCGCAAGATTGTCGAGTCCTGGCTTGAGCACCACGGGGTGCCCCCCTCCAATGTCTCGACGTCACATGGTGGCGGCTGGCTGACGGTGACTGGGGTGCCTGTATCCAAAGCCAACGACCTCCTCGGCGCGTCGTACCAGCTTTACCGACACACCAGGACGAACGAGACCATCCTCCGCACGGTCCGCTACGCGCTCCCCACTGCTCTGCACGGGCTGGTGAGAACGGTCACCCCGACGACGTTCTTCGGCTCACCGCGCACACTGCGTCAAACGTCACGTAAGCGCTCAGGAGGAGGAACAGCACTGCCGTGGAGACGTGATGGGACCGACGATGAGGCCGACGAGATCGTCACGCCGTCATACCTGCGCTCGCTGTACAATACGGTGACCTATCGGCCCGTTGCTTTGGACATGAATATGCTTGGGATTACCGGGTTCCACGGGCAGTATCCAGGCGCCGAGGACCTGACGTTGTTCATGACCCTACACCGCTCTGATGCGGTCGACCCGGACCCGACTTTCACTGTTCTCGATGTCAACGGTGGCGGGTACGATCCAGAAGACCCCGGCCACGAGGCAAACTTGGACATGCAGTACGCTCAGGGCATGGCATGGCCGATTCGGCACATCTTCTACAGCATCGGCGGGTTGCCCGAGTCATTCATTCCCGACCACAACCAGCCGGAGAACAACAATGAGCCGTTCCTTGACTGGCTTGAATACATGATCAATCAGGATGACATCCCGCAGACGATCACCACGTCTTACGGTGGCGACGAGCAGACCTTCCCGGTGGACTATGCGGAGAGCGTGTGCGAGCTCTTTATGCAGCTTGGAGTGCGCGGCGTCAGCGTACTCTTCGCGAGTGGCGACTTAGGAGTAGGTGGAGGAGACTGCCAGAAAAACGACGGCTCTGGTACTGTCGAATTCCTCCCAATCTTTCCCTCAACTTGTACGTGTGGTGTACTTCTGTGCTTGCATACAAGCACAGAAACTAGTCGCTCACGCCACCACCTCGATGTTGCAGGCCCTTACATCACCAGCGTCGGTAGCACGAGAGACATCCCTGAGGTCGCGGCTGACTTTTCCTCTGGCGGCTTTTCAAACTACTTTAAGCGCCCGCCGTACCAGAGCGACGCCGTCCCCCCCTTCCTTCAACAACTCGGCAGCCAGTATACCGGCCTTTATAAGTGGGTTTGCTGCGGTTACCTGAACCTACCTATTCTTACTTTATAATTTGTGTAGCGCTTCGAGCCGTGGGTTCCCCGACATCTCTGCGCAAGGGGTCAACTTCGAGATTGTTCTTGGTGCGGAGCTCGAGGACGAGATCTATGGTACGAGCGGCTCGGCGCCGGTGCGTCTTTCCCTGCTCCGTCTTCTCTGCGTCGTCTATCTTTGAGCACTTGGCGAACCGTCATGCAGATCGTAGCGGGCATTATCTCCATGCTAAATGACTATCGGCTCGCGAACAATAAGCCACCGCTCGGCTTCCTGAACCCCTGGCTATACGGCAGGGCCCTCCAGGGCATCAACGACATCACATCTGGATCGAACCCAGGTTGCGATACTGATGGATTCCCTGCTGTCGATGGTTGGGATCCTGTGCGTCTCCCACCACACTCGCGTCTCATTTTCGACGTCGGCTGACTGTGGGCCCAAAGGTGACGGGGCTTGGAACGCTCGATTTTGAAGCCCTGTTGAACATAGTTGCCGCCAACTAATAGAGCGTATATGCTAAACCCAACTGGTTTGCTCACTGGCAGATGCCTAATGGAAATGGTCACGGCGTCCGGAATGTGTCAGTATCACCTTTTTGGTCTGGTCTCTCAACCAATCTCGCTGTGTTTACACCAGCTCTGGACCTTTCACTGGACACGGCCATATGAACAGATGATACCGTACTGTCACGGTAGTGCTACATAGTCACTATATTTCGGATGGCCGTCACGACGTCTCCCCTTGGTAGATACTAGGTCTATGTAACACGCCATGATCTAAAATAGTACTTGCTCCATAATACATACCATAGCACATGCTACTTCCTGTCATGTCGATAGTTCACTCTATGGTCAATAATTGCCCATTCTCATGCGTAAAGGGACATCACTGAACACTACCCCAGCGCGACTGCCAGTGTTAAGAAACCCTGCGAACATATCCACCAGCAGACTGCAGTGCCCGTGGACGTCTTCTGCAGCAATGGCGGTTTTTCGGCGAAATCCATCCATGACGGGCCGACGGCTACCAGCTGGTGAACCAACAATGAACTGTTTCCCCGAACGACGCCGCCAAGCGCGCGGCGGATGCGCTTGAAACTGCGGCCTGGGTACTCCCCAACCTTGCCGCATTCGTGACATCGCGGATCGGATGACATGAACACGGGCCGTTCGGCACCGGTACGCCTTTCCCCCTCCAACTCCTCCGACCTCTCTGTGTCGCCCACATCTTGGCCCATATACTCAGCTGAATCCTAACCAGTGATCGGCGACCGGTGAAAGCCTCGCTGTTCGTTTCCTTCTTTGAATTGGCCACAATATACCCCCATACTAGAAGGGCCAAGAGCTATTGCTTTTCGAGGCTTCAAAAAAACGGAATATGAAGGGCTTGACCCTGGTCCGCTTTCCAAGTTCATGACTGCCGCCACTGGTAACAGTCTGGTGGAAAGCACAGTTCCGTATTGCCGAACACTGGCAATTTACCAACCCCGTATACAAATCCGCCACTACTTAAACCTAGGCGGAACGCATCTCGGCTTCCAAGTTGTCACCCTTCATGGAGCTGACCGCGACAAAGCAGGCGACAGCTACTTAGTAGCTCGCTGGTTCACGGAGACAGGGATGGCGACGACGACTAGAAGTGAGTTAGTATCGCCGCCCAGAGTCCTATGCCGACCAAGATGCTGACTCAGAAATAGACGGGGAAGAGAACTTGGCCGCACGTAGTCTAGAGTTGACACGTTGACTCACTCTTATGGTGTTGTCGGTGGCGACCTCAGTCGATATGCTTGAGTGCCCACTGCACGCATAGCAGATTCAGGCTAGAAGTAAGCAAGTTACAACTTACCGGAACTAGTTGAGGCGGGACTCGGGAATCAGGACCCCACCATCAACCTGAATCAAGCGAAGTGCTGGACCCGAATCGAAGTCGGCAGCATTTCTAATGAAGAACGTCCCCCATACTCTGAAACACTTTATTTCCATCATCAACTCAGTACTTTTTCCATTGCGAAACACTGCGACTCGAACGGGCTCCCGACGAAATATCACATCGTACTCAATGACTACTGCTGTCAGAACAATCGCTTGTCTTCTCTACATTGGCGAGAGCCCGCAAAGGAGTCGATACTACTGGTACAGCAGAGTTCACCAAGATTATCTCAACGTCGTATCAAGATTACGGGATCTTGGCAATTGAGCGCCTCACGCGTACATATATACTCTAGCTCGTACTAGGTCTCCTCCCTTATATCCGACATGTTTTTGGTTGTCCTGATGCCGTCCGGCCTGCTGCCCCAAGCACTTGAGCGTATGTCCGCCCTCGATGTTGGAGTTTTTGTACTCTTCACTAGTTTCGTAGGTTTCATGTCCACTTTTCCCGTCCTCCAAGGATCCTGACCGGGACTCAGACCTCCTATCAATGTTTCCACCACCTGGAGCCTCGATCCAAGCTACCTCTTGTTTCTCTCCTCTTCGTCGTCCCTGTACTTCTCTCTGTCCCCATTTCCTACCACGTTCCATGCCCCTCCGATGCCATCCTGCTGGCGTTTGTAGCTTATGGTAGCGCCGTGACGTCCTTTGCGCTCATGTACCGCCTATCACCATTTCACCCGCTTGCAAGGTGTCCCGGACCAGCAATGGCCAAAATGTCGAAGTTATGGGCGGCATGTCTTTGCGCCACAGGCAATATGCATAGGTACTACAAGAGCCTGAGATCCTGAACGACCGTTACGGGGACGTAGTGAGAGTAGGTTGGTGCTAAGATCGTCCCACCCTTCATGTATGCGCGGTCGCTCAGCTAGTCTTATAGGACCAAACGAGCTCTCAATCCGAGATCCTTCGCTCATACCCCTGATACTCGGGCAAGGCGGCCTGCCCAAAGGTCCACGTGCGTGTGTGGAATTTTGGCCATTTCCCATTGAAACCTATAGCAACCAGGCTGGTGGGGTCGGGAGGGCCGTCAATGCTAATTGCTCAGCGCAATCCTATATTGCACACGTATCAACGCAGGCCATGGAATCGCGCGTTCTCATCGGCTGCTATGAAAGACCATGAAAGAAGCGGGTCAGACAGCTGGTTGGTTGTCTGGACGACATTATCCAGAGATCGGGTGCGAAGGCGAACGCCGTGGTGGACATTCACAAGTGGTTGAAATATTTTACGTGAGTCATAATTGGAAGGTTTTATCTCGTTCCGATGACACCTTATTACAGCACAGATTTCATGGGCGACATGGCGTTTGTCTCCTAATCGGTTCTCTGGCGGATCAGACGCTAATTCAGCCCCTCTCAGCTTTGGTGGTGGTTTCGGACTCATGAAAGCTGGCAGAGACACCGACGGTTTTTGGACTCTCCTCGAATCTGGCATTCGATACGTACCCATGCCATCCATCTACGTATAGTAACCCATTCTAGTCTCGCTGCCATCACGTCGCACGTACCATACGTCAGACCTTTTCTCACCGCGATCGTGGGACAGAAGTCCCCGATTGTGCATTTGCGGACATTTTTCAGAGAACGGGCCCTTGAGCGATTGTGGATCGGGGAAAACAGGAAGGATGTATTCTATTACTTGGTGAGCTCCCACGCCGAATTTCGACGTTTTCATCACAAAACAGGATGACAGAGTGGTGAGGACCTGACTGAAAGTGCGCCCGATTCCCGCCGAGGTCGCGGGGGACGGGGAGTCGGCCATCATCGCCGGCTCGGACACAACAAATTCTGTTCTCACGGCTGTGATCTACTACCTCTTACGCAATCCGGAGGCATACGAGCGTCTGCAGGCAGAAGTCGATGACGCCTTCCCGAGTGGAGAAGAACCTCTGAACGTAACGAAATTAAGTCAGATGGAATGGCTAAATGGTTGCATGTAGGTGCTCGGCGCGTTGAAATGGACTCGGAGGAACTAACTTCTGCTGCGGCGAACAGAAACGAGGCACTTTGTCTTCAACCGTCCATCCCAAGCAGGTCGCAACGCACCGTGGGCAAAGGTGAAGGCGCAAAAGTGCTTGGAAAACTGTAAGTTGAACCCACTCCGCGGGTCCGATGCAACTTTCCCGTCAATTATTCTTACGCGTGCCACGCGTGCGCAGAATCATTCCGGAAGAGACGCAGCTTTCTCTTCACACGTACAGCATTCACCGTGACCCGCAAAACTTCCACATGCCGGAGGCATTCCTGCCCGAACGATGGTTCAGCAAGGGGGCGCCTGCGGGAGAGCACAACACAGCAGCGTTCTTCCCGTTCTCGTACGGACCGAGGATCTGTGCAGGGAAAAATCTCGCGTTGATGGAGGTGCGTATGCTCCTCTGCTGGGTTCCTCGGCGATCCTGCTCCTCAGAGGCACCCGGGGTGACTCGCAATGACTGGGACGGAAGGATCCTGGACTGGCTTCTTGTACGCCAGGATCCCCTTTGGGTCAGTGTCTCGCCTAGGGAGTGAACATTCGCATACTTTGTGTTGGCCCTGCCAGTGGGGGGACTGACCAACACTGTCATACAATGCCCACAATGCAAGCATGCTGTAACACTCGTTAAATAGAAGAAATATAAATCAGAAACATATACTTGGGTCAGAACATTTAAGGAAGATTTACTGCATTACAGTGTGGGAAGCTCGACAGATGGGGACATTAAGCGGTAAGAAGTGCTTGTGTCTTCTGATATCCACCAAGACGACCTCTACTACATTGTCACTTACTACGACAATGTAGCTAGTATCTTTCGCATTCAAACGTCGTCTACAATGACCGAGACCGTTTGGACAGGTTCGGGTTCGGACCAAACAAAGTTCAGAACCGAACCGCGGCACTTCTGTCAGTCATTTTGAAATGCCAGTGCTTGCCTCAATTTGAAACCCCTCACTCTTAGACCCCCTCGCCAATGGTTTTGAAAACAAAAACAAAAACAAAACAAAACATAGTAATTGAGGCAGTGCGGGCGTCACCTGGCAAACCTCGTGTCGCAAACCGTAAATCTGGCTTTCCCGCTCAGCCGCTTCTCACCCGCTCGTCGTATCCTCAGACACCTCTCCTCGCTACCATGGCTCAGACACCTCCCTCGGCTTCCACTTCCAATTTCGAGGCCATCTTTCGTGCTTCCCTGAAAACCTATAAAAAGAAGACGAAGAACGACCTTCTCGCGCATCCATTGATGGCCCAGCTACAGGCCTGCAACTCTCCCACTGACATCCTGGCCGTCCTTCACACTCAAGTCCAACAGTTCGAACAATCTACGTCCGGTGACGACAGATTGACAAGATGGTTGATCCCGACCGTCAATGTCCTTTACGCATTCTCTGCTGCCCTTGGCGAGGGCGTTGGGTTGGCGAGTCCAATTCCGACGATCCTTCTACGATCTACCCTCTGATGCCACATTTCTAGGTGTTCTCGCCAGCAAAAGTGATTTTCGCTGGTGCCGGTGTCCTTCTCTTGGTAGCTATTGTCCGAGTCCTGGACGCAAACTGTTCTAATGCCAAACCTACACAGGCGGCAAAGGACGTTGTTGAGAACCAAGATACACTCACTGATATCTTCGAACGCATTGAAAACTTCTTCAGGCGACTCGAGACGTATACCGAGGTGCCGACGACAGATGCGATGAGGGACACCATCGTAAAGATAATGGTCGAAGTACTTGGAATATTTGCGGTTGTGACAAAGGCGATGAAGCAAGGACGAGCGAGTGAGTCCATCCCTGCTGCCACGTTTCCCTTCGCTGATAGAGATTCAGGGAATTTTCTGAAGAAATTAATTGGAAGGAGGGATATCGAGGACGCGCTGGGAAGACTGGATAGATTGACGCAGCACGAGGCCCAGATGGCGATTGTGGAGGTTCTGAAAGTCACACACGATGTCAAGGACGGTGTAGTATTTGTCGGCGAGCAAGTACAGGGCGTCGATGACAAAGTCAAAGACGTCGGCGACAAGGTCAACCTGGCTGTTGGGGGTACGTTCAGCACTTTAGCTACTCACAAACGCCATCGGAAGCTCACATACGTCTAGACGGCAAGGAAACAAAAGCTCTCGTGCAACAAACCGCAAACAATATCGACCAAGAGAAGCGTTCGTAGTTCTTTAGCCCCGCTGCTCCTCTCGCTGACACTGAAATCCCATTGCAGGGAGCCGGGTACGGAAGGACCACCGAGCGTGGCTATCTCCACCTGACCCATCCACTAATCAAAATCTCGCGTGCACCATTCAACATGAAGGCACAGCGACATGGTTCTTCCAAGGGAGTCTATTCACGGAATGGAAGTCCAAATCGACCACATCCTTGTTATGGATCCACGGGAAACGTACGCGCTTCTGTCCCTTCACACCCTCTTAGATCTTGATCGCCTCAAATCGTTGCAGCGGGTTCAGGGAAGAGCATCCTTTGGTCAGTTGACATCTTTTGTTGAGTTCGCTCTAACGAACTAACACTGCCAACTAGCTCCGCGATCATCCAAGACATAATGGCGTTGCGGGAGGCCGGACTCGCATCGATGGCGTACTTTTATTTCGACTTCAAGGATACCGACAAACAAAATCTCCTCAACTTACTTCCATCGCTTCTCACACAACTCTCCGCCCGTTCCGACAGTTATTGTGACATACTCTCCCGAATTTATAAGACACACGACGATGGTGCCCATAAGCCCAGCACAAGTACGCTGATTGCGTGTCTGAAAGAGATGCTTGCGCTTCCTGGACAAGGCCCGATCTACATCATCTTGGATGCGCTAGACGAGTGTCCAAATACCTCTGGAATTCCACCCGCACGCAAACAAGTCCTTAATCTCATCAAGGACCTTGTCAGCCTCGAGTTTTCGAATCTTCATATATGCCTCACTAGTCGTCCGGAGAACGACATCCGAGCCGCGCTTGAGCCCCTGGGATTTCACCCAGTCTCGATTCACGAGCAAAGTGGACAAAAGCAGGATATTCAAAACTATATCAGATCTGTTGTGTACGCGGACTCCGATGCGGCGATGAGGAGGTGGAGAGACAGGGACAAAGAACTGGTTATTGAGACGCTCACGGATAGAGCTGATGGAATGTAAGCGTGTTCAAGGTTGCTGATGAACGGTTGCTGAGTATTTGACAGGTTCCGATGGGTCTTCTGTCAACTGGAAGTGTTGCAACATTGCTTTCCGCAAAGCATCCGACGAACACTTGACGAATTGCCGAAATCACTAGACGAGACCTATGAGCGGGTGTTGAAGGAGATCGGGATGGCCAACCGAGACCATGCTCATCGTCTGTTACAATGTCTCACTGCAGCTGCCCGCCCCCTGCGTGTCTCCGAGCTCGCAGAGATACTTGCGCTTGACTTTGAGGCCGGAGGAGCGACACCGAAGTTGAAGGAGGATTGGCGATGGGAGGATCGACAACAGGCTGTGCTCTCTACGTGCTCGAGCTTGATCACCGAAGTTGGCGATGAAGATTTGCGGGTCATCCAGTTTTCGCATTTTTCGGTGAAGGAATTCTTGACTTCCGATCGCCTGGCCAATTCTAAAGGAGACGCTTCATACTTTCATATCATTCCCGAACCTGCACATACGACTCTTGCCCAGGCCTGCTTGGGTATTCTACTCCAGTTGGACGACAGCGCCAATGTTTTCCAGGTCGAAGATAGGTTTCCATTGGCCAGATATGCCAGTTGGCATTGGGTGGAGCATGCGGAGTTCGGGATGGTGTCGTCACACATAGAAGATGGGATGCGGCGCCTTTTTGACCCAGCCAGGCCACACTTTGCCGCGTGGCGCCGGTTGCACGACATCGACGATCGGTGGCGTACATTTGGAGATTCCCCTGGAGATCGTGGATCTCCACTGTATTATGCATCGTTGTGCGGATTTCGCGACCTGGCAGCGTACATCGTCGTCAGGCATCCAGAGCAAGTAAATGCGAGGAGTGGTGAAAATCACAGTCCACTGGTGGCGGCATTGCACAAGAGACACTTCGATGTGGCAGAGCTATTACACCGGCATGGCGCGGCCGTAGATGTTCTCGAGGACATGTACAGTTATACTCCACTATATGCTGCATCGTGCGATGGACTTATCGAGGTCGCGAGGTGGCTACTCGACCATGGGGCAGATGCAAATTTTCAAGACAACGAACTCTGGACTCCGATTCATTGGGCCGCGAAGAATGGCTACATAGAAGTTGTCCGGATGTTACTGGGCCATGGCGTGCGCATCAACGCCATGAACGGCAAAGGCCGTACTCCATTGCACCAGGCATCGAAAAGAGGTCACGTGGAGATCGTGAGGCTATTGCTTCAACATGGGGCGGAAATCGACGCACAAGCTAAGGACTACTCGACGCCATTACATCTAGCATTACTCCATTGGAAGCCCGAAGTTGCGCGTCTGCTACTTGACCATGGCGCGAACGCAGATGCCGAGAACAAGAATGGGAGGACCCCGTTGCATGTGGCATCATCCGGAGACAATACAGAGATGGTGCGCTTACTGCTGGACCGTGGCGCGAATGCAGATGCCAAGGACAAGGAAGGGAGGACCCCATTAGAGGTTGCATCAGGAAATGGAAATAGCAAAATTTTACGAATGTTGACGGAGCATGGTGGGCAAGTAGATAGAGTGCCATAGCGCTACTCGACAGAGGTACGACAAGTGATCGTGAGTGCCTTCTGCTAGTATTCATGTATGCACACTTAGAATGTAATATTTATTACGAGTTTCAATAATAAACGAATAGCCAACGACGTCTAAAGTAGAGTGATGGTGCGCGGTCGGATAGTGTTGAGCGTTGAATGGCGTGATACTGTGGTATACTGTTGAAGCCAGCCTGGTACATAGTCCTAGTTGGCAAATGATCGTGACAAATGATTGTGAATCGAGGGTCGACTTCAAGTGTGGACACCACCCCTCCGGGACCAATCATCCTTTCGCACCATGCAACCCTAGTTCCCGACCCCAACAATAAGATATTCCTTCTCTACACGCGTTTGGCAGCTCTCATGCCTGCAGACCCTTTCTCATGGGGCACTCCATGACCTCTGTGTCGGATCAGAAGATTCGAACCAAGATACACCTCTCGTCTGCATCGAGCTGAGACCTCCCCCCACGTACGAGTCCCACGGAATACGGAGACAGAAGACCAGAGGAGGAAACGCAGGAGGGGAATTAGTGTACAGAAGACTAAGGAAGAGCGCAGAGGGCACAATCCCATCCTCACGGACGTTATCCTTTATGGCGAAACCGATTTGGGGAGTCACAGCGACAATACAGGGAGTGCCTTGTGGAAAACGAGGTTCGTTCCACCCTCGTTCACTCCCTTAGGCTGTTATTTAAATGTTTGATACTGGTGCACGCCTTACCTGAACCTTCCTCTGTGACTGACTCCAGCGATCGTGGCGCACTTGCTGCACCACGTACTTGATATTTCTGTGTCGAGTTTCTATCTCTTGTCTTGCAGCTGTAACAGTCAGACTTCTGGGGTCTACGATACGAGATGAGAATTGAAGTGGACACTTACTATACAGTTATGACTACGATAGTAAGTGAGTATTAGTCATGGACTTCACCATCAGTCAGCATAGTCGTAGTAGCATGTGATAGTTGCTATGACTCATTCCTAGGATAGCGATAGTAGGGTTCGAGCTACTTACGCTATAGGGTATTACTTAGAAGAGGAGCTTTAAAGCTACCTCTGTAAAGTGTATAAATAGTGGGTTACGAAGACCAAGATACGCCATCTTGGTCTTCTTTGGAATACCACTTCACTCTATTCATTCTAAAGGGCCTTCGCGCCTCTCGTCTCTTACATTCTACCTTCCTGACCTTCGTGTCTAGGGTTCTGGCACTCTCAAGTCGTCAACTCGGAGTTGCCTTAGTATTGCTCGGGTGAATACTGTGGATCGCCTTAGTCGTATTCTACGGAGTTCTCGAGACTCTGCGAATGTCTCTCAGATCTGCTAAGTCATGAACGTCGTCGATACGAGCCCAAGTCGGACTAATGCCGTGGTAGCGTTACAGCAGCAGTCGCACTTCCCAGAGAGATGTCGTGACCTATCTGGCTGTAGGAAGCTTGGCCAGGCGCACCTCCTCAAACTCGGGTGCGTGCTCTGGGTACTTGGGGTGCCACTGATTTATCATTTCCTTCTTTCCATCAGGAATGGGTAAGGCGGGAACAGGGCATGTTGCACTCACACTGGGCCCCTTCAAGTGTAAATATAATGTAATGGACATCCCTGCAAAAGAACATTCTCTCTCCCTTTGCCTTCACTACTGTGACAGCTCTCGACCGGGCTTCCCCTGCGCTGCGCCAGATTGATGTACGCTGCGCTGATGCATCAGACGTGCTGCTCGTCGTGTGCAGCGTCTACCACCCGGTGCTATGCCCTCTAGCTTACGACGCTGACCGCTCTCGTGACGCCGCTGCCATGGTCATGGCCGAGCTGCACGTCCTGCGGGAGTTCTCACGGGGGTATATTGCGCTAGGGTGGCGGGTATGGAGTTCTGGTGAGGACTTGTTGGGTGCGCGCTGGTGGCGTGGGTTGGATGGTGCGAGACGTGAAGCCATCATTCGTTTCTTGATAATACTGCGAAATTCCGTATCGACCAAGGTATTGACCGTGACAGTCGTGATAGAAGGTTGACCAACGCGATCTTGTATTGGGAGGAGGGTTCCCCGTGACTTAGCCCAGTGAGTGAGCACAGCGCTGCAACGACACCCATAAATGCATTCATTGGAGGGTACAGAGCCCGGACAAGTGAGCTACCTCACGTGATGTACTCACGTCTCTGAACATCCGTTCAGTCAATTAAACAGTATACAAACTACTACCTAGTCAATATCTGTTTAATTTCCGTGACCTGTCTCAGGAGAAAACATAACATCATACGAGAGTGCGCCTTGTTTTGTTTTCTCGAGGAACCAAGTGTTAGTGCTCCTTGACCTCCTACCACCACCATCTCCTATGTCTCAATATTCTTACACAGGCAATGACTTCCCCCCAGAGCACTTAGCTGATGTCTGTGACGCTCTCATGGACGACGGCAGTGACCCTGGGAGGAGGGAGTACCACAATAACACCTCTGACTCCGGCAAGTATATCACCAAAGACCTCCAACCCAATCCCAATGTTACCGATGCCTCTGGCCTCGAGTATCTGATGATGACCCTCTCCAACATGTCCACACTCACTCCTTCTGGCAACCCCCGTTCTAAGGCTGCCTTTGCAGCTGAGTTGGCCGATAACCTCAACACCCCCCGCTTCTCATTGGGATGGGTTGACCGTGACCGCCTACACTGGCTTGGTCTCAACCCACTCGTCCACTTGGGTGCACCTTCTGTGTACTCTGGCCCCTCCTGTCCTCCCTCTCCCACCCGCCCCACCACCCCCCTCCCCACTGATGACCTTAATAGGGCCATCAGCAACGCTGTTGCCCGGTCGACCCTCCTGTTGGCCCAAGATATGATGGCTCTGTCTGGCACCATTGAGGTGATGCAAACCCAGATGATATGGCTGGTTGACTCAGTCATGGACCTCCAAAACCGCCCCTTCCCCTCTGCCCCCCTTCCCTCACCTATCCTGGTTCATGCTCCAGATGTGCCACCTCTCCTTCCACCTCAGATCGAAGAAGACTCCCCTATGCCACCCCCCCCACCTCCTGCTCCAGCTGCTGCCCCAGCCACTACCCTTGCCCCTGTTTCGACTCCTCATGCTAAGAAGCAAAACCATGCCAAGCCTCCCACCCCTGCTGCGGCACCTCCTGCCAAGGCTACTCCTCCCACCCCACCTGCCAAACCCACGCCCCCTCCTTGCTCTTCATTCGCTTCGGCAGTGAAGCTCCCTGCACGGCCCTCCCTGGTTGTGACCCCCTGCTGCACTGCTGGATCATCAGCTCCTGCTGCGGTTCACAGCACTCCTCAGGAGCTGATCGCCCACCTTAACTCCGTACTCCTGGAAGGGGGCCACCCTGTCATGCTGTCTGCCGCTCGGTGGACCGCTAAGAACAATCTGGTCCTCACTGCTGGTCCGGACACCACAGCTCACCATCTCAACTCTGCTTCCCACATCATCTCCGACTCACTAGCGGTGTTTCTATCTGCTGACACTTCTTCCCCTCTTCCTGTCCTAGCACGGGAAAATTGTAAATGGGGTCGCCTCACTATCAACAGCATTCCCACCAGAGCTTCTCTGACCCATGGCCCCTATTCCCCTTCCGAACTCCACACAGCACTCCTTGCGGATAACCTCGCTTATAGGTTGCTGAGACTCACACAGGCCCCCTCTTGGGTGAGGGCACCACACTTGTTACGGTTGGAGCTTCGTGGACTCACATTACGGTACGAGGATTGAAGTGGACGCTTACTATACGGTTATGACTACGATAGTAAGCGAGTATTAGTCATGGACCATTCGTATCAGTCAGCACGAGTTGCACTAACATGTGATAGTTAGTATGACTCATTACTAGGATAGCTGTAGTAGGGTTCGAGCTACTTACACTACGGGACAACGCTTAGAGAGGAGCTTCAAAGCTACCTCTGAAATATGTATAAATAGTGGCTCGCGAAGACCAAGAAGGGCATCTTGGTCTTCTTCTTCAATACCACTATTCTCACTCGTCTACAGAGGGGCCCTCGGACCTTTTCACCTTCCAGGGAGACGCCTCCTTTCGAAACCTGACCTTCGAGTCTAGGACCCTGGCCCTTTCGACACGACAAGTCGGAGTTGCCTTAGTACTACTAGGACGAGTGTTGTGGATCGCCTTCGTCGTATTCTACGGGCTTAGCGAGACCCTGCAAGCAAGCACACAACGAGCTAAGTCGTGAATGCCTACATACGAGTTCAAGTCGAACTAAACGCTGTGGTAGCGTTACATTAAGACCAAGATAACCAACCGTGGCGTTCACAACAAGAGACCAGTGGAGAAACTTTCAACCTTATCACCTCGAAACTAGAGGAGAACGATCAGTACCGCGACGATTCCTAGGCGCAGCTAGGTGGAGAGAATACCGAGGAGACACTGGATACTTTGTAGACTTCCCAGGAGAGGCGATCAGATACCGCCCAGTTGAGTTCAACTATTCCAACTTCTGTTGGACAGAGATTACGTAGAACCCGATAGACAATCGGTGGGACGTCGTCAGACCAGCAGGAAGGCATTACCGTTGCGACATTGACTCAAGAGAACTCCACGGAGACAATTGGGGATCACTAGACGGAGACAGTAGCAGCGATGAAGAAGAAGAACAACCTAGGGAACAAGCCCCATCGGAATCAAGCCACGAAGAACACGTGGAAGAACATACCGCCACAGAAAGCGAAGCACGACCAGGAACTGGAGACGACTCGAGCCTACTAGCTCATATAGCTGAGTCATTACATATCACAGCCCCGGAAGAGATTCATATTCGAAGCCCCATGGCTACAGTAACCGAAACACAAGCCATGGAAGAAGTACAGCGTATAAGAGAGGAGGCCGAAACTATCCTCAATCCCATCAACCCGAACACCGGACACAGGTTCACCGCTGACGACGCAGCGCTCTTCAGAGCAATAGGACCAGACCACCCCGACCCACCGGAAGGACCACCGCCACCACCGGGTGGGCTCCCAGGTGGATTCCCAGGCCAAGGACCGACCGGAGGAGGATTCCCAGGAGGAGGACTTCCAGGAGGAGGTCGACCACCGAACGGAGGAGGGCCTCCACCAGGGGGACCCCCAGCTGGAGGACCTCCAGGAGGAGGACACGGATCGGATAGGCTATCAGGTGAACCCCCGACTGTATTCGACGGAGACCGTACTAAATACGAGGCCTTCCTCACACAATGGCACGTATACTGGGGGATGAACCTGGACGCCCCCATTATGCAAAACGAATATAGGCGATCTCTCCTGTTCCTGGGGTACGTCAAAGGGGTCAATGTCAGCGAATGGACACTATCCATCCTCGAGTGGCTCAACCGGGAAGTGCGACGAGGAGTAAGTCAATACTCCCAGACACTATGGAACCACGTAGCGGCGGAATTCGCCAAACGATTCTCGAATATACTCGAAGAAGAACAAGCGCAAGCAGAGCTGCAAAAAGGAATCAAAATGACAGGAGAGGATATCGACGCGTATGTGGTTAAATTCGAGCAATTAGCCAGAAAAGCTCACTATAACTTGAACGACCGACAAACCATCGACTGATTCACGGCGGGACTACCCCGAGCACTTTTCATGAAGGTATACGAACTTGACGAACCTCATACCTTCGAAGACTGGAAACGGTGTGCTCTACGACGACAAAAACAGTACATCCACATGAAGGCGCGCCTCGACAATTTCAAAACTAAAACACCTCCTTCATCAGCTCAACCACGATGGAGACCGCAACCTCCCAACTGGGGGCCGCCAAGAGGGCCACCACCACCTAGGTACGACCCAAACGCAATGGACACATCGGCCGATCGAACATGCGCACGAGTGGCAGAAGTTGGGGACCCGAACCGCCCCTTCATCCCAAGGCCACAAAGAGGAGGATACGGAAGAGGAGGAGGCCCCCCGCCTCGAGACACGAGGACAGTCGTCTGCTATAACTGCAATCAGACAGGACACTTCTCACGAAACTGCCAGCAGCCACGCCGCCAAGCAACCACTAGTCGAATGGTAGACACCGACTATTATACTCAAGAAGAACCACCCGTACAAGCCCGAGTCACAAACTCGGCACCACCTCAGCAAAGAGCCAAAGACTGGCTGGCAGGAGTAGCAGGAGAAACGGATGACGTGAAAGACCTCATCCTCCAAGAAATGTGGGGAAAAGAGGGTTTTCAGAACGCCTGAACCCATCGGCCTGGGTGAGGGCGGTTAATTGTAATTCTGTAATCATGACTCGCTATCGGTCTCTTAGAATTCCAGTCTCGATTCGCACGAATTATGCAATGGCCGACATCAGAACACTAGTGGACTCCGGAGCAACGGATAACTTCATACGTCCTTCATTCGCAAAAAGGATGGGCCTGGGGCTCCAGGAATTGAGCCACCCCAGAAAAATATGGAACATTGACAACACAGAAAATAAAGCGGGCAGTATCACCCACTTCATCGACCTAGACGTACAAACTAACCAACGACGACAAAAAATGCGCTTCCTAGTCACAGACCTCGGAAACGAAGATCTAGTACTCGGATACCCCTGGTTAGCAACCTACGAACCCACAATAAATTGGAGATACGCCACCATACACGAAAAGATGCTCCCAGTGGTCATCCAATCAATCAATCCCAACAAGGAAGACCATATCATAGGAAGCGCCTTCACAGAAAAAGAAAAGGAGGCCGCGGTAGCAGAATTAGAAGAAGAAAGTCTCCTACACACCACGGCTACAGAACTAGCCATCGAAGCTAAGCAGTTCCATGATAAAGTAGAACTCCCCCGGGCTTACCAACAATTTGCAAAGATCTTCAGCAAAGAAGCATCCAACCGATTTCCTCCCTCCCGACCTTGGGACCACGCCATCGAGTTTAAGGAAGGCACCCCGTCCGCAATCGACTGCAAGGTCTACCCCATGACACAGGAAGAAGACGGCAAACTCAAAGAATTCCTAGACGAACAGCTGAAAAAGGGATACATTCGCCCATCCAAGTCCCCTTATGCCTCGTCTTTCTTCTTTATCAAAAAGAAAGACGGAAAACTACGGCCAGTACAAGACTATCGAAAGATAAACGCCGTCACCATCCGCAACCAATACCCACTACCCCTCATCTCGGATCTCATCACAGACCTCAGCCAAGCACACACTTACACAAAACTAGACGTCAGATGGGGGTATAACAACGTGCGCATCAAGGAGGGAGACGAACACAAGGCAGCCTTCAAAACGCGGTACGGACTCTTCGAACCTACGGTCATGTACTTCGGACTCACTAACTCCCCGGCAACCTTTCAAACCATGATGAACACGATTTATCGAGACACTATCGCAAAGCATGAAGCCAAAGGAACAACTATACGCGTCTACATGGATGATATAGGAATTGCGACCAAAGAACCGGCAAGACAAAAGGAACACGAAGAAGCGGTTTGCGACGTGCTCCAAGTCGCCATGGAACATGACCTCTACTTCAAACTCGAAAAGTGCCTCTTCCACAAGCTGCGGATGGATTACCTGGGGGTAATCCTTGAAAAGGGGGTAACACGCATGGACCCGGTAAAAATCGCCGGTATCAAGGACTGGCCCACACCCACGAAGGTCCGTGACGTCCGATCCTTCCTAGGCTTTTGCAATTTTTACCGACTCTTCATCCGCGGCTTCGCTACACACGCCAAACCCCTTAACAAACTCACGAGAAAGGACACGGAATGGAGATGGACCGACGAAGAGGATAAAGCGTTCCAAAAACTCAAAACCCTAGTTACGGAAGAACCAGTACTTGCTCATCCAAAACTAGATGCCCCATTCGAGCTCGAAGTGGACGCCTCGGGATTCGCTACCGGCGCTGTACTACTTCAGAAGAAGGAAGACGGAAAACGGCACCCGATCGGATACTATTCAGCCACACTCAACGAGGCGGAAAGAAACTACGACATATACGATCTGGAACTCCTAGCAATAGTCAAAGCCCTCCGACACTGGAGACCACTACTAGCCGGATCACCGCACAAGATCAAAATTTACTCGGACCATATGAACCTCCAATATTGGAAGCTGCCACAGAAGATAAGCCGGAGAGTTGCCAGGGAAGTACTAGAACTCATGGAATACAACTTCGAAATTCACCATATCCCAGGGAAGAAGAACGGCCGCGCCGACGCACTATCTCGACGACCTGACTACGACCAGGGAGAACGAGATAACGAAGACGTAGTAGTATTACCAGAAGATATCTTCGTACGAACAACGACAGTGCAAGCCGCAGAAAATCCGCCGCAAACAGAGATTATCCTGCGATACTGGGTAGACTCTCAGCAACTGAAGTTCATAAACGGAGCATGGTACAGACAAGGAAAGTACGTCATTACGGGGCCCCTAGAGGAGAAACGAAAACTCATTGCCGCACACCATGACCCTCCGGTACATGGGCACCCTGGAATTGCACGAACTACGAGGCTAGTGGAACGAAGGTACTGGTGGCCGGAGTTGAAACTTGACGTCCGAAACTACGTCCAAGGCTGCGCCGAATGCCAGCGGCACAAGGTCAATACGTGTCCAACAAAGGCCCCACTGGTACCCATCACCCCAAAAGAAGATGCACTCCCCTTCGAAACCATTGCACTCGATTTCATCACCAAACTCCCAACGTCACAAGGATATGACACCATCTTAACCGTGACTGATCACGACTGTAGCAAAGCCTCGGTCTTCATCCCTTGTAACGAGGAAGTCACGGCGGAAGAAACAGCGGGACTCTACGCCGTACACGTGTTCAAACGATTCGGACTCCCGTCAAAAATCATCAGCGACAGGGATCCCCGATTCGCCTCCAAGTTCACGCGAGAACTATGTCGAATCCTGGGAATCCAGCAGAACATTTCCACGGCGTATCACCCCCGAACGGATGGACAATTGGAACGCACCAATCAGTGGTTGGAGCAATATCTCCGTTTTTGGGCAAACAAGCGTCAAGATAACTGGGCGGTCTTCTTACCAATAGCTGAATTCGCGCACAACAATTGGCCCCACGAGACCACAAGGAAGTCTCCGTTCTCCCTCCTCATGGGATACGACCCACGTGCTGATTGGCTTGATAAGCCGTCCCCAATCCCACAGATCACCACGAGGCTGGAACAATTCCGAGAAGCACGGAAAGAAGCCCAGGAACTCATCGGGAAGGCGCAACTCATGTGGATCAAACATCGGAACACCCCGAAGTTCCAAGTGGGAGACTACGTATGGCTGGAAGGACGCCATCTGCGGACCAATCAACCAACACCCAAGTTGGCGGCCCGACGCCACGGGCCCTTCAAAATCACGCGCGTCTTATCGCCGGTAAATTACCAGCTAGGACTCCCCACGCAGTGGAGCATCCACCCAGTGTTCCACATCGATCTTCTCACACCTTATCGTGAAACGCTCATGCATGGAGAAAACTTCCAGCGCCCACCGCCCGATCTAGTAGAAGGGGAAGAAGAATACGAGGTAGAGAAGGTTCTAGATCACCGGCACTTCGGCAGGAGAAGGCGCCTTCAGTACCTAATCAAATGGAAGGGATACCCCGACTCGGAGAATCAGTGGGTCGATAAGGATGATGTGTTCGCAGACGAGGCACTAGCTGAGTACCAAAGATTGAATCCCCGCATCACGCGAGACTTAAAAGCTCGAAAGATCTCGTCAAAAACCCCATCATCCTCTCTCACTCGCAACACTGGCTTCCTCTCTTCCCTATTCTCAACAATGTCCATTCCCACTGCCACCGAGGCCGTCGCTCACGTTGCCTCAAACACGAGCCCCATCACCCATCAAGAGCTCGTCGAAGCCCTTCAAAGCCTCGTCCCAGCCGAGCACACCCCCGACACCAGCAACCCCGCGAGCTGGTGGCTGGTCACCGAAGACGGCCAGCGCCTCAACCGAACCCCGCTCACGATGCCCGAAGTTGACAGGCTTCGTGCAGCTCTCTGCGACAGTGAGGTGTCCTCACCTCGACCTCTCCCGGTCCGAGTGGAGCAGTGGGCGGAAGAGCCCGTCACCGGCGACATTACAATGGCAAGACTGGAAGAGGGAACGCAAGTGGCTGGAGGTGGCGAGGGCGTGGAAGGAGGAGCAACTTCGGAGGGCGACGGAACGGCGGTCGGAGATGATGGCGCGGAGGAAGGCAGGAGCCGTGGAGCGCATGAGACGATACTGGAGCAGGCGCGGGGGAGCCTCCACGATTACTACCCAGATGAGCATCCGCTCATCGTCACTGCCACCGACACTGACCACCCCGACGAGACCCCCTACGCATGCGACACTACAGGACGCCCCCTGTACCGAGGAGGAGTTCGAGCCGACGCTCCTCCCCTCTTCCCCCTCCTTCAACTACGACACCGAGCCCTAGGGCCAGCCCCTCACGGCTATACGCACAACCGCGGGGAGAACTTCGTTCACTACCCGATCACCGACGGCCAGGGGCGTACCCGCCAGGCCGCGTTCATTCAAATTATCATGAACGCGGACCCCCTGGTACTGGGACTGACGGAGGAGAGCGAGAAGGTGTATTCGAAGCCGCTCTACGCGGAGCCGCAGGTTCGGGCACGAGGTAAGCCCCACTACCCTCAAGAAGACATGATGATCTTCGCCGGCGGATACCATGACCGCCCTCGCATCGATCGCGCCCTCGGGGAGCTGCACGATGTGAGCCTCAATGTTACGTTTGGCCCTCCGGAACGCGCCACTACGCCACCACGTGATTCGTCTCCAGTGCAGTTCGTGGCCTGGAGTCCTGCAAAAGACCCTTTGGATGCCGAAGCGCAAGCAGCCGAAGAAGCCGAGGCTAGGGAACGCCTCTGGAAGTTCCATCAGAGTCGCGCTCTACACCTGCGCGCAGCTATATTGGCCACCCAGTATATGTTCCCGCAAGACCCACCTCAAGGTCCGGAAGATTAGCGCCGGATGACGCCATTGCCCGTCACGTGACCCTGGCACGTGACCTGGCCTAGACCGCACCAGAAGAATCCAGATGAGCTTGTGCCTGGATTAGAACGTGTGTTATCGATTGTGCCTGATTCCTGATCCGTTACTGTATTTGTGTTAACTTTCCCGTGCCTTGTCCCTGTGGCTTGATGCGCCCATGGACTGTATGTTTCAGCCACCATCAGTGGCGTTGGACATGTGTTTTCCGCAGTTCCGCAGTTTCCGCAGTATTCATGTGACAGTTGTATTAGGGTTTCAGCTGAGTTCCAATAGCTCTCCCTACGAGTATAAGTAGCACGTAGAAGCGACCTTAGACGGTAGCTTTGACTTCTTGTATCTTCCGTACAACCTAGTCCGAGTAGTTCCCCAGTCCCCTTTGCTCTCAATCCACCTCCTCTTCTCTTTGCCCTACGTGCCCTCGGAGTTAGTCCAGCATCACAGCGGCGTCGTACCCTACGCAGACCTCGGAGTTCGTCCCTCTGCTATAGCGGTGTTCTCCTCTTCCCCTCCATCACGTGACGATTGATTGAGCGTGCCAGCTCAGCGTATACGAGCGAAGTCATTCATTTCTTCTATCTCTTCGTTGCTATCCGAGTCCTGCAGATTGTCCATTTCGGACTTATCATCGAAGACCAAGAGCGGCAGCAAGCGCTAGCTCAAGCGACAGAACAAGAGCGAGTCAACACCTAGGTCGTTAGGAATCCCTGAAACCCGGTCGAGTGCGATCTCCCGAAGTGCGCCCTACGGAGCGTAACATTAAGTCAAAGCTTTTCTTCCTTTCCGCCTACTGTTGACTGCGATGCCAAGACAAGGTAAAGCCAAGCAAGTTTCCCCCGCCCCTGCCCCAAGAATAGTGTTCGAAGGCGCTCCAAGCCATGCCTCACACTTCCTTGATGAATGGACCGAGTGGTCCTACGAGCTACGTCAGACATTTTCCCCTTACGAAATAACTCTGATATTCCTTTCACGATGCCAAGGTCCCCATACATGGGAATGGGTTGACCACGAAGTACGAAACCTCCGAGATGCCCGAACGCGTGGCGTAGATGAAGAAGACGACTCCCTGTTGGAACAGGTGGAGTGTGATTTCCAGAACGTTTGGTTTCCGCGTGACGACGCGAGACAAGAATACGTCGAAGGCCCATTGGAGGCGTATGCAAGAGACGAAGATGCCTCTCAAGACTGGGAGGGCGACGATGCCCCGGTCGAAGATGATGGCGATAAAGAATGGATAGATGAAGAAAACGCGCCTGAAGAGGCTTATGAGCTGAGTCCCCGCCACCGTTCTCGTTCCCGCGCGCCCTCACTGTCGTCAACGGCGCAGAATTCTGAGGAAGAGCCTGACGAGGCTGGAGAATACGACGATCAAGGATTTTGGGACCAACCTGTATGGGTTGATGGTGAAGAGTTCCACGACGCGCTGGAAGAGCCGTACGAGAACGACTACGATGAAGAACGTCCATTCAAGGACAAGATCGATATGACGGATCCCTACAAGATCCTCAACCCCGACTACCGAGTGGAAGATGACCCGTACTATGAACCAGAAGAAGAAGAAAGCGACGTCGACGATTACTACTTCCAAGACTCCGCGGCAGAACGGCCCGATGAGGATAGGTATGAGTCAGAAGAGAGGGTCGAAGGCGAAGATGAGTACTCCCCTCCAGCCAGTTACAGTTATGACCGCCCACGAGAGTTTGTGCCTCCTGAGCAGGTGTATTACGAAATGCCGCCTGGCGAGGCGAGAGAACAATACAGCGCGCCTCCCGGATCATGGGAGAGGAACGTGCAAAGCGCGAGGCAAGATTTGAGCGCCGCGCAGCAAGCCCCGTGGTACCAATACCGGAGCCACCCAGAAGCAATGGACCTGACCCCTGGAAGAGTCCGCATAAGAGCAGTGCCAGGATTTGAGGAGCCGCCTCGTCCTGAGCCACCTGTTTACGCCCCCTTTGCTAAGTGTTTCCACTGCCTTTCCCCCGGACATATCTGACAGTATTGTCCGCAGAAGCACCTCCCGCGACGACGACCAAGCCGATCCCCGAGTCCGGAGTTTCCAACTCCATCCCTGCAAGTACGACCCGCCACGACAACGCGTCGTTGGCCTACGCCACCTCCTACACCACCGAAGAGACCTGCGACGGTAGAACCGTCTCGCACCCCGTTGCCGATCCAACGTACCGGATCTGGCCCATTGTACGTCCCGAAGCCCCAAGACCCCAAGGTGAAGACATTGGCCGAGACGCTGGCCCGAAGTTTGAAGTTGCCGACGCGGCTACCCGGTGAGAGTCCCATGGACCACCTTCGCCGCATAAACCCGCAATCACCCCTACTCCCTTCCAGACTACGAGAAGACGCCGATCGACGTGGGCGTCGAACCCGAAGAGAGGGTAATGTTACGTTTGGCCCTCCGGAACGCGCCACTACGCCACCACGTGATTCGTCTCCAGTGCAGTTCGTGGCCTGGAGTCCTGCAAAAGACCCTTTGGATGCCGAAGCGCAAGCAGCCGAAGAAGCCGAGGCTAGGGAACGCCTCTGGAAGTTCCATCAGAGTCGCGCTCTACACCTGCGCGCAGCTATATTGGCCACCCAGTATATGTTCCCGCAAGACCCACCTCAAGGTCCGGAAGATTAGCGCCGGATGACGCCATTGCCCGTCACGTGACCCTGGCACGTGACCTGGCCTAGACCACACCAGAAGAATCCAGATGAGCTTGTGCCTGGATTAGAACGTGTGTTATCGATTGTGCCTGATTCCTGATCCGTTACTGTATTTGTGTTAACTTTCCCGTGCCTTGTCCCTGTGGCTTGATGCGCCCATGGACTGTATGTTTCAGCCACCATCAGTGGCGTTGGACATGTGTTTTCCGCAGTTCCACAGTTTCCGCAGTATTCATGTGACAGTTGTATTAGGGTTTCAGCTGAGTTCCAATAGCTCTCCCTACGAGTATAAGTAGCACGTAGAAGCGACCTTAGACGGTAGCTTTGACTTCTTGTATCTTCCGTACAACCTAGTCCGAGTAGTTCCCCAGTCCCCTTTGCTCTCAATCCACCTCCTCTTCTCTTTGCCCTACGTGCCCTCGGAGTTAGTCCAGCATCACAGCGGCGTCGTACCCTACGCAGACCTCGGAGTTCGTCCCTCTGCTATAGCGGTGTTCTCCTCTTCCCCTCCATCACGTGACGATTGATTGAGCATGCCAGCTCAGCGTATACGAGCGAAGTCATTCATTTCTTCTATCTCTTCGTTGCTATCCGAGTCCTGCAGATTGTCCATTTCGGACTTATCATCGAAGACCAAGAGCGGCAGCAAGCGCTAGCTCAAGCGACAGAACAAGAGCGAGTCAACACCTAGGTCGTTAGGAATCCCTGAAACCCGGTCGAGTGCGATCTCCCGAAGTGCGCCCTACGGAGCGTAACACTCAAGGCCGAGTTACATCGGTACCGGTCATATGCATACGAGGCCGAGCGGATGGAGCAGCGGCTTCATCAACTCGCCGCCGCATTGGGGGGCATCAAGGGGGAGATGGCTCGAAGCAAGTTCCAGCTGGAGATGGCCAACGCCATGGACAGGATTGAAGAAGTACAGGCAGGATGGATGGGAGGAGCCGGCGACCGCCGGCGACGTGGGCGTCGCTCCTGAAAAGGGGGTGATGTTACGGTTGGAGCTTCGTGGACTCACATTACGGTACGAGGATTGAAGTGGACGCTTACTATACGGTTATGACTACGATAGTAAGCGAGTATTAGTCATGGACCATTCGTATCAGTCAGCACGAGTTGCACTAACATGTGATAGTTAGTATGACTCATTACTAGGATAGCTGTAGTGTTACGTTTCGTTCTCGGACTGCCCGGCCCGGTCGTGGACTCTGACGTACTCGCGATGACTCGGTATGTCGGATGTAATGTGTCATGGACTCCGGATCATGTCGCCTCGTGTTTGGATGACTGATACGCCCTATTGTTGTACGTGATCGTGATTAGGCTTGCTGACTGATGTCTTCTATTGTTGTACGTGTTCTGTGTTACGATAACGACTGCGCATTCTATTATTAGGATACGCTACTTACGCTATTGGTTACTTACGAGTTCGAGCGGAGCTGGAACTAGCTCCCTTACTTGTATTTAAGCTCGTAGTAGTACAGACCAGGATCCCCATCTTGGTCTTCTTCAAATACCACTCTTCACTCGTCTTCTGTGCTAGGGACTTGTAGCGTCCCTAAGTGAACTAGCTCCGGCATATCCCTTCGAGACCAAGAGGGATCCCCGTGACTCTATCTCCATCTTCCCTCGTGAATGGTAGATCAGCCGACCGTGACTTATCCGCCTGGTACCACGTGTCATCTCGTCTTCGAATATCTCAACTCCCGCACCGCGCGTCCAACCCATTGCTATTACATCGTCGACAACCTTGACTGGGAATATATCCGCAAAGTCCCCAATCCTCCTCCAGGTATCCCCGTCGAAGAGACGCTCTATACGTATAGAGATTCTACAGGCACGTATTGGCCTCATCCCGCAGTCTTTCCCGAGCACTCGGACAATCACAGGTTTCATCCCCGAGGGAACCCACGTTATAATAGCGCCTAAGTCAGGCCAACGTCCGTGGTTGACGTTACATTAAGACCAAGATCCTTCAACGTGGCTTCCGCAGTAACAACCCGCGACCTTTGGATTCCATTCCGACCCTATCACATCGACAGAAGAGGGGAACGCAACGTCCCCAAGCAATACCTCAAAGAAGCCTTTTGACAAACAGAACAAGGAGACCCAGGTTACGTAGTCCTTTACACTTACAAGGACGGCAAAACCGGACTTATCCCGGTAGAATTCAACTTCGAACACACCTGTTGGACAGAACTTAAGTGGGACGCACTCCACTACAAACTACAAGTCGTCCGACCAGCCGGATCGAGCCTCAAACTCGACATTCTACAAAGCGAAGTCACCACTAGAGACCAGTGGGGCCCTATCGACGGACAAGAAGAAGAACCAGTCCGCTCTCCTACCCCAAAGATACCCGCACCATCCCCTTCGTTGGGAAGCAACCCAGAAGAAATCCGCATTCTCGAAGCCCAAGCAGAAGAAGAAGAAGCGCAACTGGGATTACTAGCTGAGTCTATCCCCACAGACATGACCACTACCATCACCGAACAACCCGCCACATTTCAGGAACCCGCGCGCATAAGTCGCGGAGAAGGACCACCGCCCGGAGGGCATGGGGGTGGAGGAGGAGGAGATGACGGAGGAGGAGACCCAGGAGGACCCCTGTTCACAGGACCCAACGTCTCCAGCGGGACCAAACCCGAGAAATTCATGGGTAAAGAACCGCTCGTTTTCACGGGCGACCGCACCAAAGTCCAACAGTTCCTTACTCAATGGGAACTATTCGTGGAGACCAACTACGACAACCCTGCGTTCACTCTTCCCTATCGCAAAGCACTGATCTTCCTCACCTACATCCAGGGGGAACACGTCAACGAGTGGGTCTTGTCCACCACCAAATGGGTCAAAGCATATAAAGCCAAACACGGCCCATACGACAAATGGATCTGGGAAGCCATCGAACTCGGCTTCCGCAACACGTTCGCCGATACTCTCGAAAAGGAAAGGGCGCAACAAGAGCTCCAGAAAGGCTTCCGCATGGAAGGACAAGACATCGACTCATACGTCGCCAAGTTCGAGAAAGCGGTCCGAGAAGCGGGATACCGTTTCGACGACTCGCTCGTCCTGGATAAATTCACCAGCGGACTCCCGGTGGAATTATACAAGAGCGCCTACAACTTCCACAGCCCGAACACGTACGCGCAATGGAAGGTAGCCGCGCTAGAACAACAGCGCAAGTGGATGCATCTCCAGACACGTTTGGGGGGACGTAAACCCCCGGGACCCGGTAAGCCGGGCAATACTTCTCTCAGAACTTTCAACGCTCCAAATCGCCCTCAGCAACCACGCCAAGGATGGCAGGCATTCCGGAATCACCCGGATGCCATGGACACCACTCCGGGCAGAGTTCGCGCTCGACTCGCGGGCTCTGAAGAAATCGACTACACCAAACCCCCGTACACGCAACAAGGAGGACGCTCCCAAGGAAAAGGAGTCGTGGACATGAAGAACATCAATTGTTACAATTGCGGAAGGCTCGGACACATGTCTCGCGACTGTCGACAACCCCGCAAGCCGCGCACCAACGCAAACTGGCAACCCCGCCAAGGAAGAGGGGCGTTCATAGAAGAAATCCAGAGCGTCCAAGACGAACCCCTGATCCAATTTGAAGAAGACGGCGGCAGTAGCCGCGGCGCCCGCGCCACCACTGATACGCCGCAAGAACGGGCGACCAGCTGGATAAACGGAGTTCGAAACCTCGACGACGAAGCCAGGGACTTGGTAGTTCGGGACCTGTTGGGGCGAGAGGATTTTCAAAGCGCCTAAACCCGACGGCCTGGGTGAGGGCATTACGGTGTAATTCTGTGTTCATAACGCGCTATCAATCTATGCATGTTCCAGTTTCATTGCGCGCAAATTACGCCATGGCCGACAAACGAGCACTAGTGGATTCCGGAGCCACTAACAACTTCATACATCCGGAGTTTGTCAAACGAATGAGGCTAGGCCTCAAAGAACTAGACCGTCATCGAAAGATCTGGAACATTGACGGCACGCACAACAAAGGGGGTAAGATCACCCACTGCGTGGATCTGGAGGTACAAACCAAAGGAGTCAAGAAGGAAATGCGATTCCTGGTCACCGACGTAGGAGGAGAGGACATCATACTCGGTTACCCATGGCTGGCGACGTTCCAACCCAACATCCAATGGGCCACGGCCACCCTAAACGAAGCTGAGTACCCAGTCGTCCTCCGCACCACCAATCCCACAAAGCCTCGGATAGACCCAGTGATCGCCAGGCTCGTACTCGAAAAACTGCTACTGCCCAATAAACAGAAGATCGAAGCACAACTCAGCAGGGAATGCGACCTCGAAGAGACTCGTCTACGCGCAACAATGTCAACGGAAATGGCAATTGAGGCAAAACAATATACGGAAGCAAAAACGGTACCGGAAGAATATCAACGGCATGTCAAGATCTTTAGTGAAGAAGAATCGAACCGATTCCCATTGTCGAAACCATGGGATCACGCAATCGACTTCAAGCCAAACGCACCAGACACCATCGACTGCAAGGTTTATCCCATGAGCCAAGCAGAGGACGCGGCACTTAAAGAATGGATTGACGAACAACTGGCAAAAGGGTACATCAGACCCTCGAAATCCCCGTACGCATCATCGTTCTTCTTCATCAAAAAGAAGGACGGAAAACTACGCCCCGTACAGGACTACCGGAACATCAACAACTGGACCATACGCAACCAATATCCTCTCCCACTCATCCCAGAACTCATCGCCGATCTAAGCGGAGCGTTCATATTCACTAAATTGGACATCTGCTGGGGATACAACAACGTAAGGATCAAGGAAGGGGACCAGGAAAAAGCGGCGTTCAAGACGAAATACGGACTCTTCGAACCAACGGTAATGTTCTTTGGACTGACTAATTCCCCGGCGACCTTCCAAACCATGATGAACGAGATCTGCAAAGATCTTATCGCGTATCACGAGACAAAGGGAACGATCATCAGGGTATACATGGACGACATAGGCATAGCAACTCGATCAACGGAACAGGCACACATCGACGCGGTACACGACATACTGGACCTCTTAGAAGAAAACGACTTATTCCTCAAACCGGAAAAGTGCATCTTCCACGCCCCTAGCATCGATTACCTGGGGGTAATCATTGAAAAGGGGGTGACACGCATGGACCCCGTCAAAATTTCCGGCATCAAGGATTGGCCGACCCCCAAAAACGTCAAACAAGTGCGATCGTTCCTAGGTTTCTGCAACTTCTACCGCGCTTTCATTCGAAATTTTGCCACACATGCACGACCCCTCAACAAACTCACACGCAAAGATACCGAATGGACATGGACTACCGCGGAACAAGAAGCGTTCGACAAAATCAAGAAACTTGTCACGGAAGAACCGGTACTAGCACACGCGGAACTCAAAGACCAATTTGAACTGGAAGTAGACGCCTCGGGATTCGCAGTAGGAGCGGTGCTGCTCCAACGCAAGAAAGACGGTAAAAGACACCCCATAGCCTACTACTCCAACACTCTCAGTGCGGCGGAAAGGAACTACGACATCTACGACCTAGAACTGCTGGCAATCGTCAAAGCACTAAGAAACTGGCGACACTACTTGGCCGGATCACCACACAAGATCAAAGTCTTCTCGGATCACATGAACCTCCAATACTGGCGCTCCCCACAAAAGATAAGCCGCCGAGTAGCCCGGGAAGTACTAGAACTTTCTGAGTACGATATTGAAATTCACCACATCAAAGGGACGGCAAACGGAAGAGCCGACGCGCTATCTAGACGCCCAGACTACGACCAAGGAGAAGGCGACAACGACCAAGTCACGGTGCTACCCGATGACATCTTCGTCAGGGCCGCAGCAATAGATACGACAGAAGACCCTCTCCGAATCAACGCCACCATATCAGTACAAGAAATGGAAAAGACGAATCCGGTATACGCCCAGGACAGCGACAAACTCCGCCCGTGGATAGACCCACATGGACTAAAGAAGATCGAAGACACATGGTACAAGGATGGACGACGAGTGGTCACAGGGGGGCTCCTTGAGAAACGAGAACTCATCAAGAACCACCACGACCCCCCCGTATACGGACACCCGGGGATTAGCCGAACAATCAAACTCGTGGAAAGATACTACTGGTGGCCAGGCCTCAGGAACGAAGTCATGGACTATGTCAAGGGTTGCGCCGACTGCCAGCGCATCAAAGTCAACACTAGGGCTATCAAAGCGCCACTACGCCCAATATTCCCAAAACCCGAAGCTATGCCGTTCGAAACTATCGCGCTTGACTTCATCACTAAACTTCCCGAAGCACAGGGCTGCGACACGATCCTTACGATAACGGACCATGACTGTACAAAGATGTCCCTCTTTATCCCATGCCAAGAAGAAATATCGGCGGAGGGAACAGCCGCCCTTTACGTCAAACACGTGTTTCCCCGATTCGGACTCCCGGGGAAGATTATCAGTGACCGAGACCCCCGATTTGCCTCAAAGTTTACGCGGGAACTGTGCAAACTCCTGGGAATCGAACAGAATATCTCGACAGCCTACCACCCACGAACAGACGGGCAATCGGAACGCACGAATCAATGGCTGGAGCAATACCTGCGATTCTGGGTCAACGAACGACAAGATGATTGGATCCACTACCTTCCCATGGCTGAGTTCACACATAATAATTGGCCCAGCGAGACCACTAAAGAATCTCCGTTCCAGCTCCTCATGGGGTACAATCCTCGCGCTGATTGGACCGATAGGCCGTCCCCGATACCCCAAGTAGCGCTAAGGGTCAAACAATTCAAGGAACTCCGCCAGCGCGCGCAATCACTGATGATCAAAGCGCAGCAGGGATGGATCAAGGCCAAAGATACGCCCAGATTCCAAATCGGAGACCAAGTGTGGCTTGAAGGACGCCACCTACGTACGCACCAGCCAACGGCGAAACTCGCGGCGCGACGCCACGGTCCCTTTAAGGTCGCTCAGGTGATGTCCGCAGTCAACTATCGATTAGAGCTTCCCACGCAGTGGCAGATTCACCCAGTGTTCCATGTGGACCTCCTGACGCCTTATCGCGAGACACCCACGCACGGACCAAACTATCAACGCCCACCGCCGGATCTAGTTGGTGGCGAAGAAGAATACGAAGTAGAGAAGATTCTAGACTCTCGGCGGTTCGGCAGAAGTCGCAAGTTGCAGTATTTGGTCAAATGGAAGGGCTACCCAGACTCGGACAACCAGTGGGTCGACAAGGATGACGTATTCGCCGACGATGCGATAAGGGAGTTCAAAAATTCCAACCCCGCCAGAGAAACGCATATAAACGCAGGGAATTCCCAAGAGACGTCCCCATCTCCTTCCTTCACTTCACTCCCCACTTATGAGGCCCTCTTCCCCAGTGAACTTCCGCTATGTCATCAACACCGAGCTATCGGCACCTTACCGAGTACAGTCCACGCCACCGTCACCCCTGTCGTCTACCCTCGCCCTTCACCAACGAGGAGATCGTCCTCCTTCCCCCGGGCCATCCCCAATTCCTTCGCCGACCCCCACTGTTTATTCCGAGACCAACCAGCCCAGCCGACTTGCCTCCCAGTACATCCCAACCCGAGCGCCCACTCCAGCGGGCGACGAACAACAGGGGTACGTCCCCAGTCGACCAGCCTCACCTCCGGGACCCGACGAAGGCGGGGATCCATACGACCCGGCGGAGCGCCTCGAGGCGCATCCGTATTTACGTTACGCCACCCATCTCACCACGACACACTCGGAAACCCCCCCGCTTTGCGGACCCACCGGGGAAGCTCTCACATTACCGACGCCGTATCCATCCGCGCTTCGCCGCGATCCAGAGGAGGAACCTGTGCAGGAGGCCGAGAGTCGTGCAGAGACACCCCCTCCCAGGGGGTACGAATACAACAGGGGAGTCCATTATATTCCCTTTCAGATTCGCGACGCTCAAGAACGTCTTTGGCCGGCCCGGTATACTCAGCTCATCCTCACCGCCGACCCCTTCATACTGGCCTTCCGAGCCAACTGCAACCAGCAATACGGGAAGCCCGTCCACGCCACCCCCTATTACGACGAGCAGTCCTCTGCCCCCACTTACACCGACGACGACCTCACGTTCCTGCTCTCCGACGCTGGATTAGTCGATTCGGTCGACCAGGCGCTCCTTCATCAGAAGGACGCGACCCTCATCGCCGAGGTACACCGCTATCGCTGCATGACACTCGGGTGGCGGGCGCAGCAACACCGCGTAGCAGCGGAGCAGATGAAACTGGAGAGGTTGGAGATAGAGCGCAACAGGTGCGTCGCCCGACTCCAGCGGGCGCATGCGATAGACCGCATCGAGAACATCCGGGCCTCGCTTCACCGCGGACCCAAGGCAGAACAGGACGCGGAAGAGATAGCCCGCATCAGGGCCTTGCGTTCAGTGGGCACTAACCCCCTCTCCGTCATGCGTGGTCAAGCTGGGGCTTGACGCTGAAAAGGGGGTGATGTTACGTTTCGTTCTCGGACTGCCCGGCCCGGTCGTGGACTCTGACGTACTCGCGATGACTCGGTATGTCGGATGTAATGTGTCATGGACTCCGGATCATGTCGCCTCGTGTTTGGATGACTGATACGCCCTATTGTTGTACGTGATCGTGATTAGGCTTGCTGACTGATGTCTTCTATTGTTGTACGTGTTCTGTGTTACGATAACGACTGCGCATTCTATTATTAGGATACGCTACTTACGCTATTGGTTACTTACGAGTTCGAGCGGAGCTGGAACTAGCTCCCTTACTTGTATTTAAGCTCGTAGTAGTACAGACCAGGATCCCCATCTTGGTCTTCTTCAAATACCACTCTTCACTCGTCTTCTGTGCTAGGGACTTGTAGCGTCCCTAAGTGAACTAGCTCCGGCATATCCCTTCGAGACCAAGAGGGATCCCCGTGACTCTATCTCCATCTTCCCTCGTGAATGGTAGATCAGCCGACCGTGACTTATCCGCCTGGTACCACGTGTCATCTCGTCTTCGAATATCTCAACTCCCGCACCGCGCGTCCAACCCATTGCTATTACATCGTCGACAACCTTGACTGGGAATATATCCGCAAAGTCCCCAATCCTCCTCCAGGTATCCCCGTCGAAGAGACGCTCTATACGTATAGAGATTCTACAGGCACGTATTGGCCTCATCCCGCAGTCTTTCCCGAGCACTCGGACAATCACAGGTTTCATCCCCGAGGGAACCCACGTTATAATAGCGCCTAAGTCAGGCCAACGTCCGTGGTAGACGTTACATGTAGTAGGGTTCGAGCTACTTACACTACGGGACAACGCTTAGAGAGGAGCTTCAAAGCTACCTCTGAAATATGTATAAATAGTGGCTCGCGAAGACCAAGAAGGGCATCTTGGTCTTCTTCTTCAATACCACTATTCTCACTCGTCTACAGAGGGGCCCTCGGACCTTTTCACCTTCCAGGGAGACGCCTCCTTTCGAAACCTGACCTTCGAGTCTAGGACCCTGGCCCTTTCGACACGACAAGTCGGAGTTGCCTTAGTACTACTAGGACGAGTGTTGTGGATCGCCTTCGTCGTATTCTACGGGCTTAGCGAGACCCTGCAAGCAAGCACACAACGAGCTAAGTCGTGAACGCCTACATACGAGTTCAAGTCGAACTAAACGCTGTGGTAGCGTTACAACACTCGTACACACCCAGCTCGGTCTCATCGTGTGTTATTTCCTTTGAGGATCCCTCTGGGGAATCTCTTCGGAGTCTCATGGCGAGCCAGACCCTCTTTGTTACGATTTTCCCTTCTTTTCTCTTGGATGCTTCCGTTCCTCGCTTCTTACTCCCATACCCCACCTTGATACACTCCTAACTCCTTATGCGCCCAACCGTTTCTGATAATCTCTTCGCCGCACGATATGCCTTTACGCCCCCTTCCCTGCATATCAAAGTTCATGGCGCTCTGGGCTCAGCTGACTCGCACATGACCCTGCGCAATCACCATGTTTCTTACTATGGTTGCACCTTTGTTCCGTTTTTACTCAAAACCCATATATCGCGCCATATGTTTGTTGCGTACAAACATCCTGTACTAGTATATAAGTCGCACGCTACCTAGCTTGTACGGTAGACTTGACTTCTTGTGTAAATACCACATTGTTGTCAATCCACGAACGACTTTATGCTCACTGTTTCGCTTGAGCACGACTTTGGTTTGCCTTTGCACTTGAACCCCCGAACTTCCCGACTATCACCTACGTGCCTGAGGAGGCCGTGTGGTGCTTATTCATCATCGAACTTGGTCTTAACCGACCATCTCGCATCCCATTACCTCAGCCTGAGTGACTTAGTGATGTGCACGTCGCACATAATGTTCCTGTGGTAACGTTACACTCTTTGCCTTCGGGCACTCTGGGGAGTTGAAGCGGTGGAAGGCAAAACCCCGTGGCAGCGGGGCCAAGCCATTGGTTCCCCCTTCGACCTGAACTGTTATGTTTCGGTTTTGGACTGCCCGGCCCAGTTGTGGACTCTGACGTGTTCATGATGACTCGACGTGTCAGTAGTAATGTGTCATGGACTTCGGATCTTGTTACCTTGTGTTCCGGCTGACTGATGACTTCTATTGTTGTACGTGACGTGGCTTATGCACTCCCTTCTGAGTCCTATTGTTGTATGATACGAGTATTACGTTGTGGATGACTGATTCCTAGGATCCCTGTCCCAGGATTTATGCTACTTATGTTACGATTTCCCTTCTATTTCCCATGGACGCTTCCGTTCTTTGCTTCTTACTTCCGTACCCCACTTTGTTACGCCCATAACTCATCACGCGCCCCACCGTTTCCCATGATCTCTTCGCCGCACGATACGCCTGTACGCCCCCTTCCTTGTATATCAAAGTTCACGGCGCTCCGGTCTCAGCTGACTTCCACATGACCCCGTGCAATCACCTCGTTTCCTACTATAGTTCTGCCTTTGTTCCGTTTTCGCTTTGGACTCCACATATCGCGCCATATGTTTGTTGCGTACAAACATCTTGTAACAGTATATAAGTCGCACGCTACCTAGCTTGTACGGTAGACTTGACTTCTTGTGTAAATACCACATCGTTGTCAATCCACGAACGACTTTGGCTCGCTGTTTCGCTTGAGCACGACTTTGGTTCGCCATTGCGCTTGAACCCCAGAAACCCCCGATTACCACTTGCGTGTCTGAGGAGACCGTATAGTGCTTGTTCATCATCGAACTTAGCCTTGACCGGCTAGCTCACGTCCCGTTACCTCGGCTTGAACGACTTAGTGACGTGCACGTTGCACATAACGTTCCTGTGGTAACGTTACAACTTACGCTATTGTGTTACATTTGGCCCTCCGGAACGCGCCACTACGCCACCACGTGACCCAGAAGATTCGCCCCCAGTGCAGTTCGTTGCCTGGAGCCCCGCGAGAGACCCCTTAGACGCGGATGCGCAAGCAGCCGAAGAAGCCGAGGCTAGGGAACGCCTCTGGAAGTTCCATCAAAGTCGCGCTCTGCACCTGCGCGCAGCAATACTGGCTACCCAGTATATGTTCCCACAAGACCCACCTCAAAGACCGGAAGATTAGCACCGGTGACGTCATTGCCCGTCACGTGACCCTGGCACGTGACCTGGCCTAGACCGCACCAGAAGAGTCCAGATGAGCTTGTGCCTGGATTGGAACGTGTGTTATCGATTGTACCTGGTTTGTGATCCGTTACTGTATTTGTGTTGACTTTCCCGTGCCTTGTCCCTGTGGCCTGATGCGCCCATGGACTGTATGTTTCAGCCACCATCAGTGGCGTTGGACATGTGCTTTCCGCAGTTCCGCAGTTTCCGCAGCACTCATGTGACAGTTGTATTAGGGTTTCAGCTGAGTTCCAATAGCCTTCCCTACGAGTATAAGTAGCACGTAGAAGCGACCTTAGACAGTAGCTTTGACTTCTTGTATAGTCCGTACAACCTAGTCCGAGTAGTTCCCCCAGTCCCCCCCCCTTGCTCTCAATCCACCTCCTCTTCTCTCTGCCCTACGTGCCCTCGGAGTTAGTCCAGCATTACAGCGGCGTTCGTACCCTACGCAGACCTCGGAGTCAGCCCCTCTGCTACAGCGGTGTTTCTCTCTCTCTCCCTATCACGTGACCGATTGATTGAGCGTGCTAGCTCAGCGTATACGAGCGAAGTCATTCCTTTCTTCTACCTTTTTGTTGCTATCCGCATCCTGCAGATTGTCCGTTTCGGACTCATCATCGATCAGCAAGAACGACAGCAAGCGCTAGCTCAAGCGACAGAGCAAGAGCGAGTCAACACCTAGGTCGTTAGGAAATCCCCGAAGACCGGTCGAGTGCGATCTCCCGAAGTGCGCCCTACGGAGCGTAACATATTGGCTACCTACAAGTTCGAGCGGAGCTAGAACTGGCTTCCTTACATGTATTTAAGCTTGTAGTATTACGGACCAGGATCCCCATCTTGGTCTTCTTCAAATACCACTTCTTAACTTGTCTCTTGTACTAGGAGTCTGTCAAGACTTCTAAGTGAACTAGCTCCGGCATATCCCTTAGACCAAGAAGGGATCCCCGTGACCGCACTCCCCAGTTCCCTTGTGAATGGTGGATACTCCGACCATGACCTACCTGCCTGAAACCACGTGTCACCTCGTCTTTGAATATCTCAATGCTTGAGTCGCTTGTCCGTACAAGTGTTACTACATCGTCAACAATCCGCATTGGAGGTATATCCATAAAGTCCCTGCACCTCCCTCTGGCGTACCCCTCGATCTTCCCCTCTATACTTATCGCGATCATCTCGGAGCCTACCAGTGTCATCCAGCTGTCTTTCCTGACTCACCCAACAACCATCGTTTCTGCCCCGAAGGGAACCCACGTTATACAGACGCCTAAGTCAGGCCAACGTCCGTGGTAGATGTTACATGAACCCCCATCCATTCTTTAACCCTAGGCCTTCACGTGCCTCACCTTCCCCACCTGTGCCTTATCTTTGGCACACGCACTCACTTCACTAACCCCTTTCTCTGAACTTACCATGGCCCCTCTGGGAGGGTCCACACTTTTCCACCCCTGCCGCCCACAATTTAGTATCTCCGTTCACTTCTCCTATTGTACTGCATGCTTTCTTACCCTCGTCCTTTCTTTCCCCTTTCCCCCTTTAGTCTACCGCTCTATTCACGGTCTTTAAAGGTTAGCCCTTTCACCGTTAGTCACTATTTAGGAGTTTTAGAGTTATGTAGGTGGGGTTCTGAAGGAAGACTCTTTAGGTACCGGCTTTGTACTAGTCTACTGCTCCGGGATATAAATTGATCCAAAAAAAAAAAAAAAACCAAGTGTTAGTACCGGTTGACCGATGAATGAACGTTGATGAACATCAATACCGCACTCGGATCTCCAGTAGGAAGCAGCTCCTGAGCCTATATGATTTTGAAAAGAATAATTACAATTCTGGGACTATCCACGTGGTGGGACTTGGGTCAAGGGCTTGACCAGTTGACCAGTTGACTGCCCACATGATCACTCTTCTGCACCTCCCGCACTGACAGCATGGTTCTGTCTTTGCGTGCACGAACTGAGAAAAGGCATTGACTAATACTTATTGATTTTTCATTATCTGTAATGAGAAAATTATTTTATTCAAAAATTATGTCCATCCAAGGGTTATACTGTTGTGAAAAAACTGAATGTTTTTCTCTGAAATAAATCATGAGTGACCATTGTTCTCAGTAAGCTGAACGTTAAGTTTTTTCGCAGTGTGATAATTCCCGAATGGACTTAAAGTTTAATTAGAATTACTTTTGTAATTATGGATTGTGTAGAATAATTAAGTATTCGTCACTGCTTTTTCCCAGTTATTCGCGTGAAAAAATGGAATTATATTGTCAGTCAGTGTCGCTGTTATTGCAATGTCTCAGACACCTTCCACCGCTACCTCTTCATCCAATTTTCAAGCCATCTTTTATGCTTCCATCAAAGGATATGAGAAGAAGACGAAGAAAGATCTTCTCACCCATCCGTTGACGACCCAGCTGCAGACCTGCAACTCTCCCACTGACATCCTGGCCGTTCTTCGCACTCAAGTCCAACAGTTCGAACAATCTACGTCCGGTGACGACACATTGACAAGATGGTTAATTCCGACCGTCAATGTCCTTTACGCATTCTCTGCTGCCCTTGGCGAGGGCGTCGGGTTGGTGAGTCCAATTCCGACGATCCTTCGACGATCTACCCTCTAACCAAAAACCTCTGATACCCTAGGTGTTCTCACCCGCAAAAGTGATTTTTGCTGGTGCCGGTGTCCTTCTCTTGGTAGCTATTGTCCGAGTCCCTCTAAACTCAGACTGTTCTGATATCAAATTTATACAGGCGGCAAAGGATGTTGCTGCGAGCCAAGATGCGATCATTGATATTTTTGAGCGTATTGAAAGCTTTTTCAGACGGCTCGAGACGTATACCGAGGTTCCGACGACAGAGGCGATGAAGGACACCATCGTGAAGATAATGGTCGAGGTACTTGGAATATTTGCGATTGTGACAAAGGAGACGAAGCGAGGACGAGCAAGTGAGTCGATCCGTGTGACGCTTTGCCCGTCGCTGATAAATATTCAGAGAAATTCCTGAAGAAGTTGATTGGAAGGAGGGATATCGAGGACGCGCTGGGAAGACTGGATAGATTGACGCAGCACGAGGTCCAGATGGCGATTGTGGAGGTTCTGAAAGTCGCACACAATGTCAAGGACGGTGTAGTAATTGTCGGCGAGCAAGTACAGGGAGTCGATGACAAGGTCAACCTGGCTGTTGAGGGTACGTTTAGCACTTTAGCTACTCACAAACGCCATCGGAAGCTCACATACGTCTAGACGGCAAGGAAACAAAAGCTCTCGTGCAACAGACCGCAAACAATATCGACCAAGAGATGCGTTCGTGGTTCTTTAGCCCCGCTGCTCCTCTCGCTGACACTGAAATCCCATTGCAGGGAGCCGGGTACGGAAGGACCACCGAGCGTGGCTATCTCCACCTGACCCATCCACTAATCAAAATCTCGCGTGCACCATTCAACATGAAGGCACAGCGACATGGTTCTTCCAAGGAAGTCTATTCACGGAATGGAAGTCCAAATCGACCACATCCTTGTTGTGGATCCACGGGAAACGTACGCGCTTCTGTCCCTTCACACCCTCTTAGATCTTGATCGCCTCAAATCGTTGCAGCGGGTTCAGGGAAGAGCATCCTTTGGTTAGTTATCATTTTTTGTTGAGTTCGCTCTGACGAACTAACACCGTCAACTAGCTCCGCGATCATCCAAGACATAATGGCGTTGCGGGAGGCCGGACTCGCATCGATGGCGTACTTTTATTTCGACTTCAAGGATACCGACAAACAAAATCTCCTCAACTTACTTCCATCGCTTCTCACACAACTCTCCGCCCGTTCCGATACTTATTGCGACATACTCTCCCGAATTTATAAGACACACGATGATGGTGCCCATAAGCCCAGCACAAGTACGCTGATTGCGTGTCTGAAAGAGATGCTTGCGCTTCCTGGACAAGGCCCGATCTACATCATCTTGGATGCGCTAGACGAGTGTCCAAATACATCTGGAATTCCACCCGCACGCAAACAAGTCCTTAATCTCATCAGGGACCTTGTCGGCCTCGAGTTTTCGAATCTTCATATATGCCTCACTAGCCGCCCGGAGAACGACATCCGAGCCGCGCTTGAGCCCCTGGGATTTCACCCAGTCTCGATTCACGAGCAAAGTGGACAAAAACAGGATATTCAAGACTATATCAGATCTGTTGTGTACGCGGACTCCGATGCGGCGATGAGGAGGTGGAGGGACAGGGACAAAGAACTGGTTATTGAGACGCTCACGGATAGAGCTGATGGAATGTAAGCGTGTTCAAGGATGCTGATGATCGGTTGCTGAGTATTTGACAGGTTCCGATGGGTCTTCTGTCAACTGGAAGTGTTGCAACATTGCTTTCCGCAAAGCATCCGACGAACGCTGGACGAATTGCCGAAATCACTGGACGAGACATATGAGCGGGTGTTGAAGGAGATCGGGATGGCCAACCGAGACCATGCTCATCGTCTGTTACAATGTCTCACTGCGGCTGCCCGCCCCCTGCGTGTCGAGGAGCTCGCAGAGATACTTGCGCTTGACTTTGAGGCCGGAGGAGCGACACCGAAGTTGAAGGAGGATTGGCGATGGGAGGATCGACAACAGGCTGTGCTCTCTACGTGCTCGAGCTTGATCACCGAAGTTGGCGATGGAGATTCGCGGGTCATCCAGTTTTCGCATTTTTCGGTGAAGGAATTCTTGACTTCCGATCGCCTGGCGAGTTCTAAAGGAGATGCTTCATACTTTCATATCAATCCCGAACCTGCACATACGACTCTTGCCCAGGCCTGCTTGGGTATTCTACTCCAGTTGGACGACAGCACCGATGATGACCAGGTCGAAGATAGGTTTCCGTTGGCCAGATATGCCAGTCAGTATTGGGTGGAGCATGCGGAGTTCGGGACGGTGTCGTCACACATAGAAGATGGGATGCAGCGCCTTTTTGACCCAGCCAGGCCACACTTTGCCACGTGGCGCCGGTTGCACGACATCGACGATCGGTGGCGTAATTTCGGAGATTCCCCTGGAGATCGTGGATCTCCACTATATTATGCATCGTTGTGCGGATTTCGCGACCTGGCAGCGTACATCGTCGTCAGGCATCCAGAGCAAGTAAATGCGAGGAGTGGTGAAAATCACAGTCCACTGGTGGCGGCATTGCACAAGAGACACTTCAATGTGGCAGAGCTATTACACCGGCATGGCGCGGCCGTAGATGTTCTCGAAGACGTGTACAGTTATACTCCACTATATGCTGCATCGTGCGATGGACTTATCGAGGTCGCGAGGTGGCTACTCGACCATGGGGCAGATGCAAATTTTCAAGACAACGAACTCCGGACTCCGATTCATTTGGCCGCGAAGTATGGCTACATAGAAGTTGTCCGGATGTTACTGGGCCATAGCGTGCGCATCGACGCCGTGACCGACCAAGGCCATACTCCGTTGCACCAGGCATCGAAAAGAGGTCACGTGGAGACCGTAAGGCTATTGCTTCAACATGGGGCGGAAATCGACGCACAAGCTAAGGACTACTCGACGCCATTACATCTAGCATCACTCGATGGGAAGCTCGAAGTTGCGCGTCTACTGCTTGACCATGGCGCGAAAGCTGATGCCGAGGACGAGGATGGAAGGACCCCGTTGCATGTGGCATCATCCAGACTCAATACAGAGATGGTGCGCTTACTGCTGGACCGTGGCGCGAATGCAGACGCCAAGGACAAGGAAGGGAGGAACCCATCCCAGGTGGCATCAGGGATCGGAAAGAGAGCGATCGTAGGGATATTGACAAAGCATGCTGGGAAAATAGATAGAGCGCCATAGGTTATTCTACAGAGGTATATCAAGGTCACCGTAATAGTGTGTGTGGTCCGTATTCATATAGGTACACTTGGAATGTGATGCATGAGTTGTACCAGGAAACGAATGGGCGATACAAGAGACGTTTACAGCAGAGTGATAGCATTGGAGAGTCATAACTTCATTCTCCGTAGATTTTGAGGCTCGTGGCTCACGACATTTATTCTTATTCGATGAATTTCGATGAGTCGGATTCGATCGATGTGACCTACGGGTGAAGCGGGGCGATACTGTACTGTACTCGCCAGACCACTGCCGCATCATGTAATGTAACCTCTCAGAAACCGGACCAGCTCAGATGTGAAGCATGGTACTATCATGGTACCCTCGAATTTTTCGTTTACTGAAGAGTACCACTTCCGCAAACGAGGTAGCACAAGGAGCTCATGTGCATCATGACACAGCGACTCGCGTCGCGTACGATCTCTAAATACCCAAGATCTATACAAGAGCTACAATCTAAAGAAAAAGACAATCCTAGTTGGTCAATGAGCGCTCAACGTTCAACTACAAGTGTGAACACCGAGTGCGATCCTAGTTTCCAACCCCGACTCTGGACCCGCGCAAATAGCAAGATTCAAGCGCACTGCACGCGAAGACAAGCCGAGAAAGCAAACAATTTTCTCTATGCTTACTACCCCACACTAATACGAGACTCGGGGGTCTTGGGAAATACACCGGAGATGACGATGCATAGAGAGCGTTATCTGGTTACCATAGGCGCGCTGGAATCAGTAAGAACACACAAACACGGGACAGCACGCAAAAACACATGTGCGCGCAGACATGCGCAGTAAAGCGAAAAACAATGCGAAAGGCAAAAGCAGTTCGGAGGGCCGAGGGACCGAAGCAGCGCCTTGGGCGCATTGCGAGACTCCGAGGTCGCTGATACGCAGGCGCGTCCGCGTCCGCGTCCGCCACCTGCAGAATAAAACCCACCAATAGATAGAAGAATACCGATGCAAAAAATAGCCTGAGAGAGGCTGTCGATTACTGTAAGGTAGGAACTATCGACAGCAGTTCGACTCGCAGCAGCAGTTTTCTCTGGTAACCTTGCGTCCAACTCTCGGAATCAAGCTCGGAAGAATCAAGCTGGGCTGAGAGTCCAAACATACCGGCCGCGGTTCCGCTTGCGTTCCGAGTCATGATTTGCCATCTGGTGTGATGGGGTCCATTCCATACACCGTGCCGTACAGCAGTAGGTTCGAGATGAACGTCGATGAACGGGGAAGTATAAAGCCGGTTTTGGAGCGGCGTATTTTGGCCGTTGTAGTCCGAAGCCATGTGGGTGACGCCGGCGACTGATGCCCTACGTGGCGGTCATGGGCTGATGCATTGATGCTCGGCATCGCAATCCGAGTCCCGAACACCGACGCAGTCTGGGCTTGCGACCCTTTGCAGACCTTTTGACCTACCTGTACACCTCGCTGTACACACTGACCCGCGCCAGTTGCATCGGCAGTACGCACCGACAGTACAATATGTTTCAGAAGCGAAGTTGAGGGTCTCTATATAAACAGGTTCGCAAGTTGCTGGATACGCAGAATCCTAATCACTCTCCGCTGCATACCTCTCTACTACTAACCGAAAAAAAAAACAACCATGTTCCCTCTCGCCCTCGTGACTTCTCTCCTTGCTGCTCTCTCCTTAGCCTCGCCTGTGGTACGACAGACGCCTGTCTGTCCATGGAATGGCGTCCCGAATGCCTCCAACTTTACGCTGCTCTCCGTCTCCAGGGCGGATAACAGCGTCCGGAAGCCGTTGGCCCTCGGATCGAACGGCCTTCCTTCTCCTAGTTCCGCGGCTTGGCTCGGGGTATCTACGCTTTCTCTTTGCCCGAAATGATAATCGTGCTGACGGGTCCGTATGTGCCACGCAGACTGCCGAGTCTATCGACTCGATCATTGCTCAGAACTTCGTTCTGACGAACGGCGGGCATCACCGCATACGGTTCGAACGGGAGCTTGGTCGGCGTCTCGGACCCCGTGGCGACCGAGAACGGCTGGCTGTCGTTCCTCCTCCCCGACGAGGGCGTGACGATCACTCCTGCTGAGGTATACTGCGAGTTGGTGAGTTCCGAATTTGACTGTTGTCCCCGCGTGAAGGATTAACCCGAGACTTTAGTTCAACACGAGCCCCCATGGGACCGAGTTCCCCTTCACCCTCGCGGTGAACGGTGGTGACAGCGACAACTTTTCACTGTGCAAGAGTAGCACCAGCGACGAATATGTCGTCATTTACAATGTCGTGCAGGCGAGTTCGGAGGACGCAGGGTACGAATGGACGACCTGCACAGCTGTGGATGTCCATTTGCTTGCAGTAACTCGATAGGGCAGGGCGGATCAACGTGAGCCCTTAATTGGGATCCAAGTTGGCGAGTTTGGGAATAGTATTCTATGATATAATAAGTAACGGACATTTTGTGTGCGATACCTGCTAATGTTACAAAGGCTCGCTGTAGTAATAACAAGGCCACGATGGGTGGCCATTCCGCCTCGGCATCGACAGATTGAAGTTTCTTCTATCAATGATACTGTCTTGCGTGCATCCGCCGCTGGCAAGTCTGATGAAATCAAGGATGAAATACGCAACGGGCGAATTCAGGCAGGGCATCTTTCGATGCCCGATTTAATTATGACCGATATATGACCTCCACGAACGGCGTTTGGATCCATTCACGCGCCAGTTCGAATGCTCCGAGATCTGGGTGCTCCGTCGTGGTGCGTCCGACAAGTCGGGTCTGGTCAGACAGGCAAGCCAGATTCTTCCTCAAGACAATTGCTCACACACTGTCATCACGTCATCTCGTTTCGGTTTTTCGGAGTCGGCTCATCTTATGACTCGGCCACACATTGTCACTGAAAGATAAAATCTAGAAAGGGGCTCTCACTATTTTCTTTATCCCGCGCGGCTGCTCAGTCGACTCTCAGCACACCGCACGCAAACACCAATGCCCGTAAATGCTGTCGCCGAGAATATATTTGGGACCATGGGTAAGACACATCGAACGATCCCAAGTGCCGTCCTCTGGAAATTTCTTCTGCAGGAGCCATACTCTGGTCGGTGCAGCTCATCCCACAGCTCGTCAAAAGCTGGCGCACAAAGTCGACCAAGGGCCTCTCGCCCTTGCTCCCGTAAGCCCCAGCGCCATCATCGCTCCCAGTCCCGAACTGAACTGAACTGAACACGCACAGCCTCATGTGGAGCATGGCGGCGCTCCCGCTCGGCATCTACGTCATCGTGCAGGACCTCAACGTGCCGCTGATCGTGCAGCCGCAGCTCTTCGCGCTCTTCACGCTCCTCTCCTGGATACAGTGCATGTACTACGGCCGCGCGCGCTCGCGCGCCTGGTGCGCCAGCCGTGCTCGCCGGCACGCTCGTCTTCTACGCCGCGCTCGAGGCCGGCATGGTATTCGCTCTGCGCGTAACGTCCCCTTTCCTCTTCCTCCTTCCTCCTCGCTCGTCCCGCCGACCAACGCTGTCACGCAGCCCTCGTACAGGCGCGGCACGTCCGCGGGCAAGGCTGGCGTGCGCTTCTTTGGGATCTTGAGCTCGGTCCTGATCTCCCTCGCCCTCCTGTGAGTGCAAGTGGGCCCACTGTGCGTGCCCCTAGCAGCACGTTTACGAATCCCTCCCGAGAGACCGCAGTATTACGAGATCTACAAGCACGGCGCGGTCATCGGCATCTCGCTCACGTTCATGGCCGTCGACCTCCTCGGCGGCGTCGCCTCCATCCTCTCTCCTCGGCTTCAAGAGCCACTTTGACATCACAGCAGCCATCGCGTATGCACTCGTCGTGGTTCGTCTCGTCTAACCAACGCAGCATCTCCCTCTCATCGATCGCCGTGGTAATTAGGTCATGGATGGACTAGTCTTGGTCTTAGCTGTGATCCTCAACCCTCGTGCCAAGAGACGCGCGAGGCGTGCTGATCTAACCGTGGACGAAGAAACACCACACGTTAGCGATGGCGATGGTAGTAGGAATCATGACGGCGTGATGAGGACAGTCATGCCCGTTGTCCAGCAAGATAACGAAAAGGATACTGCACCACGGACAGTGACATAGCCGCGCGCCGACAACCGTTCATCAGTTACCATACACGATGGAAGGGAACGATCACAAGTCGAATGTTCGCACGTTCACATAACACGCATTAGAGCATTACCGCTCTACAAATCTATCTGTCTATGAGAGATTGTGCTGTCGAGTTGGGTATCGAATTGGCTATCTTTTACAATTCAGACCACCGAGATAACACGTAAGAAAAAGCCCAATAGTGAGGATCTAAAAGTAGATGATACTATACTGAATTCCCTCAAGGCTGTCACCAAGGAAAAACAGTAACCAACCAGGTGCTATGCGCGCACTCGGCCCGCCCCCGTGCCGGCGTTACTCACCTCGTCGTCCTCGCCCTCACTCGGCCCGGCACTGCTGCCCCCCGCCGCGCTCCCGGGTCCACTGCCGGACCGCCTTGCACCACCAGCAAGCAAGCTCCCGCGCGTGGGCCGTGAGCGCTTGGGTGGTGGTGCACTGACAAAGTCCGCGAACGAGCCTGCGCTCCCGGTGCCCGAGCCTCTGCTGCGATGAGATGAAGCACTGCTTCCGTTGATACCGGAAGCAACGGAGGGGGATGGGACGCTGTGCACAGGCAGTGTGGGCGTCACGCCGTAGAACGACTCCAAATCGACGTCCTCGATGCTCCCGTCGCCACTCTCCGAGTCGACGGGGGGGAGCGCGGAAGAATCATTGATGAGGGGTGTGTTGCCCGAGGCGGAGCCATTTGCGTGGGTACGTGAGAAGGAAAGTGGACGGTAGGTTCCGCGACGGAGATGGTGCGCGAAGGAGTAGAGGAGGGCGGCAAAATAGAACTTGAACAGACGTGAGCGGGTAGGAGAGGGCGAAATGGACTTGCAGGACGGACCTTAATAAGCCAGCCGAGGATGATGATGGTGAGCGCTTGGCTTTTCTCGGCGCGCCACACGCGCTCGGCCGCAGCAGCGCGCTCTTCTGGTGACATATCCTGATGCTGGCCTGTGTAACCCTCGATGATCGCTTGCTGCGCTGGGGAGTTTGCGTTGCGCTGGCCGTCATGCGGGGTATATAGCCACCAGTGCACGGCAAAATATACTGTCCATGTGGTGTTGAGTATATGGTCGGCGAAGAAGACGTGGGCAAAATAGAGCATGTGCTTCGGGTTCTCCTGTACAGAAGTGAGCAGGAAGGGGATAGAAAGGGAGAGTGGGGTAGCGGACGTCATTGATGGTGCGAAGTCCCCAGGCAAAACCAGCAAGAGCGAGGACAGAGTAGATATAGAGGGTAAGTTGGGCTGCGTTTCCGCCTGCACCAGTGAGCATGGCTATGAGGCCATAGACTCCAGCAACTTTGTTGAGTACCTGGAGGAAGATCAGGGATAGATTTGGATGAAGTGGGTCAAAGCGTACAGCAAAAAGTACAACAACAGTGACGCCAGTCTTGAGGTCGAGAAGACCGAGCACGGAAGCAAAGGGACGTGGTCTTAGTTCTTGTTTGAGAGTAAGTTTCATGATGAGGACGAGGACATGTAAAGGAGTGACGGGACGGAAAGGAACGGACAAGAGTACTACGGGGATAGTGCACGTTCGGGGGTTAAAACACGACGGCAATTCGCGAACACTTTGATAGTGACCGAGCTTGGTGGCGGTCTGTTACGTAACATGGCCGGTTATTTCTCGAACCTCTCTTCAACGTCGACTCAGTCAAGATTTCTCTCCAACAAGGACAAGGACTCGTCTTCCTTATCCACCGACTCGACCCCTCCTTCCCGCGTCCCTTCCAAGCATTTCTCCACCACCCTTTCCGATGAGCAGAAAGCCGCCTCTTTAAACGAAAAGAGCCCCACAAACACCTCTGCCGGCCTTCCCGCCGCGTCCATCCACCCCCTCCGCAGCACGTACGTACGAGCGGCCCGCGCATCCGACCTGGTGATGACCCCGTCCCCCGCACAGATGGGTCTTCTGGTTCCGCCAGCAGCGTGCGCCAGGCAACAAGATCACCAACTACGAGGAGGGCATCAAGAAGATCTCTGCCTTTGCCTCGGCCGAGTCCTTCTGGTCTCTCTGGACGCACCTGCACCCGCCCTCGGCCCTCCTGCCCACGACCGACTACCTCCTCTTCCACCAGGGCGTCCGCCGCCCCGTCTGGGAGGACCCCCTCAACCTCCCCGGTGGCAAGTGGATCCTCCGCCTCCGCAAGGGCGTCGCGGACCGCATATGGGAGGACCTCGTCCTCGCCCTCATTGGTGACCAGTTCGCCGCCGTCTCGCCACCGCACGAGGACGCGTGGCCTGAGATATGCGGGTGCACGATCAGCGTGCGCCAGAACGAGGACATACTAAGCGTCTGGAACCGTACCGATGAACCTAAACTGCGCGAACGCATCAGGTGTGTCTGCTCTTGCACGACTTGTCTCTTTGTGCCACCTTGCTCATGTCCGGGTTTGGCACGCATATAAAGAGATAGGATACGCGCCGTATTACATCTCCCGCCAGCGACCATCATGGAGTACAAATCCAACAACGGTGTGACCTACCCTTTCTCTTTATTTGTGTTTCTGAACTGGGCATATAGATTCCATGGCCGACAAGTCCTCCTTCCGCAACTCCTTGATCGACCGTTCACCACACTCATGACCATAATTATTTTATTCTTTATGGAGGCCGGATGCAGGGCTGGCTGTGCAATGAATGTCCCTCTTTGTACTGTCTTGTCTACACCCAATACACGACGTACAATCCCTGTACGTCATGTAATCGAAGGGAACGAAGTTTCCAAATATTGGCAAGGCACACCAACAATGACAGGGTAGTAATAATAGCTATATCGTATACCTCTCACGGTGCCGGGATGACAACCTCAGCGTCCGCGTCCGCATCCGCATCGCCGTCGATGTCGTCTTCACCCTCCGCGTCCGCCGACTGGAGCAAATACATTGGGTCGCGGACCTCCGCAAGCGCCTCGGCGCGCTCCTCAGCCTCTTCCTGGCTTGGCGGAACGTGCGCGACGCGCACGAGCGCCCACTTGTCGCGGAAGCGCTCGATTGGCTAATAAGTTGTCGTATGAGCGTGGCATCATTAGACGAGCAGCCTCACGTACCTCTGTTCGCTTTTTCTTGAGCAGCATCTTGCGCTCAATGAGTTTATAGTATGCCCCAGCCGGCCGGACACCGCCGTCACCATCGCCATAGTCGATATTGCCGCCTTCGCCTTCGTCAAAGACGAGGAGGAATTCATTGGGCACTTCTTGCTCGACTTTAACCACCTCATAGTCGCGCACAAAGTGGAACTCGGTTGCCTGTTCCGCATGGCCGATATCAGAGAGAAATATATAAAAAAGTGATTATATAGACGCACGTCTTCCTCTTCTTGGAGTGCGTCGACCCCGCGTGGGTCGGCGCGAGAATTTTTGAACTGCTCCGCGGAGTCGTCGTCCTTGGTGAGGTAGTAGGTCAGGAAGTGATCACCGTCCGATTCCATCGGCCGCATGATCGCACAGTCCAACCTGGGGTCGTCCAGCTACGCAAAGTATTTAGCCCAATCAAGGGAAGAAAAGGCAGGGAGCGCACCTCGGGCCCGCGTTCTCCGGGCCTCTCGCTGAAGCGGAACAGGTCGTACGCGTTCGCCCACACGTCCGCGTCCGGGAGCACCTCGTATGTTGCGACGGCGCGCAGACGCGGTTTGGTCGGGTGCCGCAGCGTGCCGAGCTCGTCCGACGATCCGTGCGCCGCGTCGAAAGAGCTCTCGATCGACGCGAGCTGCGCTTCGCGTGACACGTCCACCGAATCGTTCATACCCGTGCTGCAAACAAACAGTCATGAGCCAAAAAAATAAAATAAAAAGGAATAATGATGGGACACACGGATCGGTCGTGGCCGCGGCGCGGTGCGCGGGAGCAGTGCTGTCGCGGGATATGTACTCGGTCTTGCGCAGCCAAGAGACGTGTGCTGCGACGGCGGGCGTGCCGCTCGAATGGCTGTTGAGATGGTTGTTGTGGTTCCCGCGACCAAAGTCGGCCGTCCCGCCTGCCGGATCGAGCAGCAGAGCCTGGTCCTTCGGGTCGAGTAATGGCGGGTTTCGCGGATCCGGGTTCAGGGCTGTGATCGGGGAAAAAAAAAGGAGGTTCTAAAACTCGGGATGGGAGGAGGAGGTATGCGCACGCACCACGGTCGTCGGCGCCGTCTTCCCAGAGTGCCTCCCACTTTCCGAGGTCGAGAGGCATGCCGCACTCGGCGTCGACTATCATCGGGAGCAACGCCTCGTTTGTGGCAGCGTCGAGAAACTCGGGTCGGGTGTACCGTTTTGGATCGGTTGGGATGTCCAAGAGTTTCGGCGGACATGGCGGAGCAGGTAGTGGGTTCTGATAGCGAACTTTGACCAGAAGGTCGAGCTTGCTGCATTCATGATGAGCGGCCGACAACCATCGAGCGCACGATGACGACGAACCTCTTCCTTGAGCTCATGGCCGTGTCCACCAGTGCCCGGCAATAGCGGGCCGAGACAGTAGAATAAACTGTCTCGTCACGTGTACGGATTAAGCTTATCAGATACCCTACATCACGTTTACAAGCTAACCGTGGCCGTGGGTTTGCGTCAAGGCCTCGCCTCGTTCTCACTCCACTACCACCATGTCTACCGTCGCCGACACCAACCCAGAGCCCGAAACCAAAGTCCCTGAGACAACACCAGTTCCCGACACGGATGAGGAGCCACAGAACTCACTCACGCAAAAGTTCACCGACCAGGAGTGGGCTGCGCTCAAAGAGTTCCGTGTGCGTGCCACCGGAGACCCCCGCAAATACGCATTGTTACTCACTGCCACATGCTCTCCTAGCCTCTTCTCCCAGATATCCTCGACAAAGCGTATGACGGTAAGGAAGGCGCGCGGACCACGCCCATTGTGATATGGGGTGTGACGCTCGACCCGAATGGAAAGAAGGGTGCGCGTGCAAGCGTCGTGCTCATGAAGTGGCTGCGGGCAAGGTGAATCCATCCAACACGCACCCTACGGCCCGTTTGACCACGACTCAGAAATTTGAACGTGACTGAGGCCAAGACGATGATGATTGCGACGCTCCGCTGGCGCGACGAATTCAAGGTGGAGGATGCCATGAAGGAGACATTCCCCGACGTGTTCGATGGCTTCGGCCACGTTTACGGACACGACAAGGAAGGGCACCCGATCGTGTACGCCGCTTTTGCCCGCTTTTGTCCTCGGCTATCTGGCTTGACTACGCAACGCAGTTACAATATATACGGTGGGAACAATGACCTCAAAACTGCCTTCAGTGATGTCCAGCGATTCATTAGGCACGTCTTTGAACTCCCGTCCATCGTATTCGCTCGCTAACTCGCTTCCAATACTAGATGGCGTGTGGCGTTGATGGAGCAAGGTGTAAAACTAATAGATTTCGAAAGCGTCGATCAGATGGTGCAAATTCATGGTATGTGCGGACTACCATTTCTCACTGAATGCCCCTGATATGTGGACACGTAGATTACGAGGGCGTCAGTTTAAGCAGCCGCACCGCAAACTCAAAGGCGGCCGCGTCCGAGCTCTCGAGCATATTCCAAGCCCACTACCCCGAGTTCCTCGTGCGCGCCCGCCTCTCCGTTTCCCTACCCCGCTCTAACCTTTGATCCCAGTCGCGCAAGTTCTTCGTTAACGTCCCTTCCCTCATGACGTGGATCTTCTGGCTCTTCAAGCCCGTCCTATCCCCCGCGACGCTCGCCAAGATGAAGGTCGTTGGGCACGGCTCGCGCGCGATCGGCAAGGAACTCCTGCCCCTCATCGACGTCAAGGAGCTTCCTGCGCAGTACGGTGGTGCGGTGAAGGACGCTTGGTGATTCTCTACTGCCCGTCGCGTGATTCTGTTCTGGCTCTGAGTGCGCACTGTACCGAGATTGTGTCTTCTTGCTTCGATACCCAATATATGCGGATCTTCGGTTTATCCCTTCGGATTCAGTTGTCGACATATCTTACCATGCATCATGAGCGGTAACCGGCACCGAGACGGCGCGAATACTGCGGCAGTTGTGGCGACCTGACTGTGAGACGTGAGCGCTATTATATGATGTGAATCTTCGGATATAAGATAGGTTATGCAAATTCCAACTACAAGTAGTAAACTATTAGATTCAAGTTCTAGGTATATCATTGCCTGTGCCGTGGTCCGCTCTACAAAACCCCAAACAAAATAAGTCCAATGACGATCGTAAACGAGGTGACAGAAGGGAAACGGATGCGCGAAGCGCCCGATTTCGAAGTCGAGCTCTGCGACTGTGGGGGCCCGCTGGTAGTAGGGGCCGAGTTATTTGAGTTGCTCGGCAAGACTGGGTTATTGTATTGACTTCGTATAATATTGGCAGCCTGTTCCGCGAGACCATATGTCGGGGCCATGAGCTATCCAATTGCCAGGTTAAAGACCGGTGTCTTGGGACGAAGGAAAGCAAAAAAGGACGTACGTGAGCAGCAAACTGCATCGGAAACACCGACGAGTCGGCAACGCGCACGTTAGCGAGGCCATATACGCGCAGGTTTGTGTCGACGACGCCGCCCTGGGTGAGCGGGAGCATGGCGCACGTCGAAGACGGGTGGAACTCCGTTCCGACTGACTGCGCTACCCAATTGTCCCAGGCGTCGTCGGTGTTGACGTCCGTTCCGGGAAACAGCTCCGTGATCAGAGCACTCGCAAGCGGCTGGGTCTGCGCGATCTGTCGTGCAAACTTCGCCCCCGCTCGGAGGAGAACGCGATCTGTAACATTCCCGCTCGCCATCACCACGGTCAAAGTCCCTTGGGAACGTAAAACGCACCTGCCGTATGAGAAAGATATTTGGGGTCGATGGTGGGGTAGTCGAAGGGATTATTCGTCGTGATGTACAAAGAACCTTGGCTGTCGTGTATGTCAGATCTACAGATATAGACGTCACGAAAAAGAAAAGTCACCTAAATGGGCGCTGTAGCGCAACCTGGATCGCAACGGTCGGCCCCCCACCTGTGAGACTGAGAAGGACTTCCACGTGTCCGAGAGGGCTGTTCAACAGCTGCTGACTGGCGTTGTAGATGGCTTCGTATCCAGAAATGACAGTTGCGTCCTGCCCGATACCCAATAGGGCCGGTGAGTTAGAGGCATAATTTATTACGTCACTCTGAAATGAGGAAGCTGATTCCCCTAAGAGTGTGGTGAGATTTATGTAGGCCGTGGCAGAGTTGACGAATGACAGGAACGTTGGAGAGTACACATGGGACTATAGTGCGTGTTGGTCAGTCATCCCAAAGACATGGTCCAATGGAGGCTATGGGGCTCACAGAATCGGGTGTGTTTGAGTGAATTGTAGAGGCGGTCTCAGCGGTCGTATTGTAGATGATCTGGGTGCTCTTGACCAAAAGATAAATAAATATCTGGTTTAGGAGGTAACGGCGCGACGTACGATGTGGTCCTGTAGATGTTGCCCGACGCCTGGTAGATCCAGTTCCACCTGAACTCCAGCCGTCTGAAGAACATTCTTGGGCCCGACACCGCTATACATGAGAATTGTTGGGCTCCCAATCGCACCGCCTGCTAAAATAACTTCTCTGCCAACACCGACTGTGTGCCTCGCCGAAGTCGGAGAGTCAGCGTATTCAACAGCTGATGCAGTGAGACCGTCATTTCCCGTGCTGTTATTGAACAATATCCTAGTAACCATGGAATTCGTGAGGATCTGGAGGTTTCCTCGTGGGGGAAGCGAGTCGATGTATGCAGAACGTGCATAAGAACGCGTCCAATTGGTGGGATTTATCGTTGACGTGGAGATGAAAGAGCCCCATGTCTGTCCGTTGTATGCGTCCTGAGTTTCTGGGACGCCAAGAGCGGTCAATGTAGGTATCCAGGAGCCGACAAGAGGTACCATGCTACGGAGATGTCAGAGTGCGTGCAACGATAGAACTCGCTATTGCTTACTATCCCGGGAAGGAATTGTACAGCGGACCACTGGACCCATGGCTCGACGACTCATACTCGATGTTCGCAGCCTGCTGAACATCGGAACTCGGAGGGACAAATGTCTCGCTCTTCATCATAGCAGCGAGCATGGCCTGCCAACCCCACCTACTTTTCGCACTGTCGTCTCCTGGTGCCGACAACGAAGACCATGCGTCAAGTTCTATCTGTGATGGGCGTACACTGTACAAGCCGTTCATCGCGGATGAACCACCAAGGACCTTGCCGCGAGGCCAAGGAAGCACGCGATTTCCAGCATTAGGTTGACCGAGAGTGGAAAAGTTCCAATTATATGGTGAGTTCCAGAGCGACTGGTAATATGCATTTCCTGGAATATCTGAGAGTCGCCCTTAATACCCAGCGGGAGCATATGACAGATTAAGTGCACATACTAATGGAACCCGCGACCGCGTCGCCGGTGTCTCCGGCTTCCAGAACCAGTACGGTGGTGTTGGCGTCTTCAGAGAGACGTGATGCAAGAACAAGCCCTGCAGTCCCACCACCCACGACGACAAAATCGTACGAGCTTAGTAGTTCCGACCGTGACACAATACTCCGCCGGTACGTCCTAGTAGGGTAGCAAAATGCGATGGGTAGTAAAGTCAGAAGTGGGACGAGTTGTGTGAAGAGTAACATGAAGAAGAATCCTCAACGAACAGAGGGAATGTGTTGTGTGAGTAGGGTGCTGGTGCTCTCCCGGTCTCGCTCATATATGCGTCACTCTGGGCCTAGAAAGGACCTGGCCGCTCTGGTCGGAGCCTATCCGGGAATCACGCCATAGGGGCCGACTAAGTGTTGCCAGAGGTAGTAGGCATTGATCCATTAAAGGCTTTGCGTTGACGGCGTACAGCATCTTCCCTCCTGGTGGCAGTGAGGCAGAACTTGCTTGGCCCTTGCGGGCCAACGCACACGGGTCCTTAATTTTTTTCGACTTAAAGACTTGGTGTAGTGGGGAGAGACTCCAAGACATCACTACGGACGCTTAGTGAGAGAAGGTACTTGTCGCAGCGATGCTTTTGAGTGTTACAATCATGGAGTGTGTGCTATAGGGTTGGGAGGGTAAGTAACACGCCGCGAGCGGGGCTGTTCACCAGCTGAATCCAGCATGTGTGTTGCCCCGACTTGCGAGGAAACGATGCAGTTTTGGTTCCGCACATGTGGCGGTGATACACCCTACTGCAGTTCCATCCGACCGTTAATGTATCGAAACACACCTGCGGACCGATGTCCTAGAACGACCAGGGCCAATTCTAGGAAATGGAACAACCTTAGAGCATTGAGTCGCACACGCGTTGCACAGGTTCGGGGCAATTCGCCCGGCAGCGTCAAATGACGACAGAAAAGCTGCTCATCGGCAATGTGCGGCCGTTCATATTCTGTGACATGTGACATACAACGCGTGACAACCATTCCATTGTACGCTCACTGGCATTTCTCAATCAAGTTTTTATGCTCCAGTACGTGGACAATGGCACGGTAACGTGCTACCCCGAGGGAGGATAGGTGTGTAGGGTTGTTGTGTAAATTTTTGGAAATCTGGGCTGGAGATGTAATAGTTGTTGTGATGCGTACCTGGTTCTATTATGGACAAGTGCCATTACACCTACACAGCAAATTAAACCAGTACTTGACCACCGTAGCTACGCCTTTCGTTGTGCAAGATGAAGGTGTCTGGTGCAGGCCTTCGCACAAAGGTGCCGTCGAATGGCGTGTCAATCGTGTCAAGCACCCCCTAGGAAAGGGGGATTGTCGTGGCTGGGATGTCGTCGCGCCAGACCTCTTTGATGGATGCACGAATCGGCTTTCTTGATGCACACGAAACCTCTCGTCCCATCCAAAGTATTTCCATGAGGAAAAGGGAAAGTACGGCAAATATCTAGGGGAGTCGCCAACCTGTTCAATATCTCTCTCTAATGAAAATATGTTCTCTCTATTAGCTGGCTTATTTCACCATCCTTCGTGTCAAACCGATTCACGATTACAACGTCAACTTGGAAATAGACCGACATGTTGCGCACTTTTGACACGCTCCTGTGTCCCGTTTAGAGCTCCAAAGAACTCTAAGTTTTGTCTCCTCTTTTCCCTGCTAGCCACCCAAAGCAAAACCAAAGAACTCTTCGGTAGGTCCCCTAATGGTCCCCTAATTTTAGCAAGCTATGCGGCCCAGTGAGATCGACCCACGACGACTCGGATCTGTCTTCGTTTCGCACGTCGTCACAAACATCGGACTCCGCGGATGTCTCCCGGACTCCAACCTGGCAATGGCAACGAAGTTGGTACGCAGCCAAAGAATGCCTGGTGCGCCGATATTTCCGATCGCAGGCAGGTCCAATTGGTGCTTTGTCGATTATAGTGCACTCTCCGTTTGTAATGACCCTTGATGGGCTCAACTACTCATGAATGACTGTTAACAGGTTACTACTTGCCCTTCTCGCGCATCCACGTATTTCGTCTGCCTGAACCCCCGAGCATTCGACGAGAGCTGACCTAGTTATCCAAACGGAATGTGCCAGGTAGTCCGCCATACAATTACATCTATATTGAGTGAATCTTTCATCTTGGCAAAGTGCGGGCAACTCGAACAAGTCAGCTCCGTGCCAGCAAAAAATTCACTCTCACCTGGCCGGAGGAACTTACGACACTGACTACTCAATAACACGTATCATACAATCACTTTCGCAAGTACTTGCGCTCGCGAGTAGGACAACTCCGATCGGACATACATCGACACAATATCATTCCTCCGGGTGCCAGTGTCTCAGCACCAGCAACTTGGTGGGGTTCCGGTCACAGGAGCGACACCAAATGTGCTATTCGCAGAGGCGCGGTAATCAGGGGGACTGCACCTAGCCACGAGTAACGCCTTGGCATGAACGCATCCTCCGCGGCTTACACCTTGCTTTCGTAGCCTGAGGTTGTGGAAGTAGGAGGTCTAAACGTTGTACACATTCGTGTGTATAAAATAGAGGACCTTTGCAAACTTCAACCTCCCCATCCTCAGACTCTTTTCAGTCCCCTAAGTCACTTCAGGTAGAAATGTATTTTTCCCCCGCTTTCGTTATTGCAGCCCTCCCCTTCCTCGTTGCGGCAGCACCGTTCGAGGAACCCTCCCGCGGTGGGATCTCCATCCCAATAGCAAAGCGTTCAGGGTTCCGCGATGCTAACGGTGTCGTTGATGTGACTAAGCTTCAAGTAGCACTACAACGTACTGTCGCGTTAGTATTTCGCATTTTTATGTGACATTTGAGACTCGTCTAACAAGATACCCTTTTCAGGAAAATACAGCGCGGCTTTGAGGCATTTGAGAGGAACACCGGCGTAGCTCACCCCTCCGCGCCTCTGCTGAAGCGCTCAACCAAGCAAGGCAAAGGTGACCCACTCACCGATGACAGTGACGAGCTCTGGTATGGTTCCATCACTGTCGGTACTCCCGCAGTGACTTACACCGGTGGGTCACTGTTTCAACACTGGCAAATGATTGTGGCCGGAATTAACCGAACGACAATCCAGTGGACTTTGACACGGGCAGCAGTGACTTGTTCCTTCCCGCCTCGGATTGTGACTCGACTTGCTCCGGCCACACGTTGTATGATCCAAAGTCGAGCTCCACGTCCAGCGATGTCGGGCAGTCGTTCGAACTCCAGTACGTCGACGGATCCACCGTGAGCGGTGAGCAGTACACGGACACGGTTACCCTCGCCGGTTTCAAGGTCGGCATTCATCGCACGGAATGTATTTTCTGGTGATTGACAGATCACTTCCAGGCTACTGGGCAGAGGCTCGGTGGGGCCACGACCTATTCTAGCGCGTATCAGTTAGATCAATTCCCTGTGGATGGCCTTCTCGGCATGGGATACGAGTCCCTATCGGTTTACGGGGCCAGTCCCGTGTTCCAGAGCCTTGTATCTCGAGGCCAGGTTCCCACTCCAGTGTTCAGTTTCTACTTGGCAGAGTCAGGTTCTGAGCTCTACGTTGGTGGGACGAACCATAAACACTTCAAAGGCTCTTTTACATACATGCCTGTCACCACACAGGTAGGTATATACGGTGATTACCTTCTGTTCAGTGTTGACAATATTATTATAGGCATACTGGCAAGGTTCGTTCCACGGTATTTCTGTCGACGGGAAGACCGTTGTTAGTGGAAAGGATGCCATCATTGACACTGGCACCACCACAGTCGTCGGTGACCCCGAGAGTGTACAGGCCATCTATGACCGAATCCCTGGCTCCAGTTACTTCGGCTACGGGATCTGGACAAGTGCGTTCATGATAGACATGTCTCTCTGAAAGATCGACTGATTGACATCTGGAAAGTTTTCCTTGCGACATCAATACTCCTGTCTCCATTACGTTTTCAAAAAATTTCCAGATCAGCGCCTCGACTTTCAACCTTGGACCCATAACTTCCGGCTCGAGCACTTGCGTTGGTGGTTTTGCAGGGGTAGAGGGACTTGGTGAGCACCCTCCTTCGTATTTCGCCCCAGAGCGATCTCACGGAAGGACGGCAGATTTCTGGATTGTCGGAGACGTGTTCCTGCGAAATGTATACACGACCTTCGACGTCGGCAAGAACCGTGTTGGTTTCGCATCTCTTGCGTAATTGTCGTATTATAACTGGCACTCGCCTATTACCATCACATTCGTTCCACGCGACAGCCTCGTATGCGATCGTCTATCAAGTTTGTACCATCTACTTTTTCTCACGCATGGGCAACGATTACCTGTGTTCCCGTGTCACCGTCGCTCTACCCTGCCGATGTTCAGTCCTCATAGATTACTGTAACATGTTGTTACCCTTCCACTGCTTCCCGTCTGTCACAACATCGTGAGAATTAGACGAGCCCCGGCCTATGTGACCGATAGTCCTTCATTTATAGTAAGTCATTTTTGGCCAAGTACAGTGGATACTCTGACTGTCTGAACGGTTCAACCTGTGTGGTCATCGAACCAGGGCTGAATATGGCAGAGTCCCTTTTGGGCTTGGTTCTGTGCCGTTTCACTAAGGATCTCCGCCCATATTTGGGCTTTCCCAGCGAAGAAAACAATCTCATCTAGACAGCAGGTGTGTACAGTACTGACCGGGAGTAGCATGGGCCGAATCTTGGTGCATTGCATCGCATGAGAGTGGGAATATAGACATAGGTTATTGTCAAGTCGCTGGTTTCTGCGGTACCATGATTTCAAGTTCGTCGATCCACGAGGTTCCTATTAATTATGCGTATGTACCTGTTGAGCTGGCAGCACTAACAGCGAGATGAAAGCAAGAGCGGCTAAGACACAAAAGTAAACTTCAGAGGAGAAGAAAACTCTATAGCAGCGCTACACACCTAAGACACAAAAGTAACTAATACAGTGTCAGCGTAAGGTAGAGAGGCTTAGTAGTAAAAAGGGACTTACACTTCAGAGGAGAAGAAAACTCTGAAGTGTATGGGCGAAAACAGCAGACCTTATATACAGGACGCTTAGCTAATAATGGTCTGTGCGCACTGGTGACTCAAACAAAATGCACCTGGTCTGTGCGCCAGAGGGAGAAATGCCATTGGAGGGCAGAGAACAATAAAACCGCCTAATGCGGATGTGATCGGTATCTTAACAATAAGAACAAGGAGAACCTTATAAGGAACTACAAAATAAAGATAAACAATAACCGGTCCGTACAAGTCCGGAAGTCCATATTCTAACCATAAGGGTCAGATACCGTATAAGGAAGGGAATGACTCAATCATATCCCACGAGACATCACACTTCAATTGGTGACGTCTCAACATCCCTCCATGATCGAGGCAGTCCATTCTGGAGATAAGAATAGGTGGTAGATGGTGATGAGAGCGCGTGTCAAGTTTCAACAAGTTCTCAATATGAGAACTGTGTGAGAGTCCTTTGCAAGTTCTCAACATAAGAACTGTGCAAGAGTGTTATAGGAGTTCGGGATTGAGGTCCCTTGAACACTTTACTTCATGCGTCATAAAGGACAACTTTTTGAAGTGCTGTGTACAACTTCATATAATACAGAGAGAAAGGACTCTCTTCTGCAGAGATAAGAGCGAATCTTATTCTGCCTTGACACTTCATCGGCAACCTTATAAAAGGTCCATCAACCCGAATTTCTGATAGATGTGGATCCTATCCACACTTTTCTCCATTACACTAACCCAACATCATTAACCAGCTTCTCGAAGGTTTCCCTTGGTAGAGACTTAGTTAGTCCGTCTGCTACCATGTCCTTCGTTGGAGTGCGTATTAGGTGTATCACCTTGTTTTCTACGTACTCCCTAACAGCGTGGTGTTTGATGGGGATGTGTTTGGACCGTCTCCCTGTGACTGGGTTCAGGGCTAAGTCTACAGCGCCCTTGTTGTCACAGTGAAGAGGTATGGGGGAGGAGACCTCGTACCCCAGTTCCTCTAGGAACGTCCTATACCACTGAGCTTGGTTTGCAGCCTCAGCGAGGCTCATATACTCAGCTTCTGTGGTGGACTGTGCTACCGTCTTTTGCTTTCTGGTGCACCATGAGATGGCACCATTCGCAAGTAGGTAGACGTAGCCAGTAGTGGAGTGGCGATCTTCTTGGTCACCCCAGGAAGAGTCGCAGTAGCCATGAAGGCCTTCTCCACTATTCCCTCCAGAGTAGCGCAACGCGTAGTCCTTTGTAGTATTAAGGTATGCTAACACGTATTTGGCTAGGCGCAGATGCTGCTGAGAGGGATTGGAAGCGAATTGGCTGAGGCGCGCAACAGCGAAGGAGATATCAGGTCTGCTTCCAATCTGCGCGTATAGCAGAGACCCAATTATCTGTTGATACTTCTTAATCTCAGAAGTAGAGGCTTGATCTTCGTACTTGATCAAGTGAGCCTCCGCGCCAGAGGGAAGAGGGGTGTATACTGGGTTGGAATCCCTCATTCCAAATCTTTCAACTACATCGGAGATGTAATCTGACTGGTTGATTGTCATAGTGCGATTAGCACGGTCTCTGGTGATGTTAACACCGAGATATGACTCAATCTCTCCCAGATCGGTCATCTCATATCGGCTTGATAGAGATGCCTTCAGATCATTGATCTTATCTAATGAGTTGCCCAGTATAGTAATATCATCTACATATAAGATGACGAAGAGTACATCACCCCCCTCTTGGAGATGATATACGTATACTCCTGCATCAGAGTACGTCCGCGTAAAACCGAGTTCACTAAGCACTCCATGGAACTGTAGGTTCCATGCGCGGGAAGCCTGCTTCAGACCGTAAAGGGCTTTCTGAAGCCGGCACACCAAGTGTTCTTGGCCAGCTGTGACGAAACCTACAGGTTGCTCCATGTAGATTTCCTCGTCCAGTTCTCCATGAAGGAAAGCCGATTTGACGTCCATCTGGTGGATCTCCCAATCCTCCAGGGTGGCTAACGCCAACAGAAGTCGCAAGGACTCAAATCGGGCGACTGGACTAAAGGTTTCGTCAAAGTCCACCCCCTCTAGTTGGGTGAACCCCTTTGCCACTAGCCTAGCACGAAAGCGGCCATCCGCTTTCTTTTTAAAGACCCACTTGCATTTTACCACCTTCCTTCCAGCAGGAAGGGGTTCCAGCCGCCAGACCTGTAGCTTATCCAAGGCATCCAGTTCATATTGGCATGCCTCTTGCCACTGGTCGGCGTATTCAGACTCCATGGCTTGCTTAAAGGTTTGAGGATCCCTATAGCCAGGGGCCTCTGCCACATTCAGCAAGTCCATCATTGTAAGCCTACTGCTCCCTTGTACAAACTCGTCATTATCCTCATTGTAGTATCGAGGATTCTGACGCCGCGTCCTTGTGCTCCGCCTAGGGCGAGGAGGCGAAGACACCTGCTCAGTCCTGGGACTCCTGGGAGTCTCAGCAGGAGGACTGATATCCCTATTGAAGTTAGGGGCAGGTATCGGCTGGGTCACCATAGGTGGCCAGTTACGCCTAGAGCGCGAAGGACGAGGAGGGGTAGACGTAGGGGGTGCAGAGGGTGGGGTCTGATATATAGTCTGATCTTCTGGAGCTGGGTGGGTGCTAGGTGGGGTGCTAGGCTGTTGTTCCTGCGGAGGGGCTTCCTCCGGCACCTGTATAGTAGGCGGGGCCATATTGACTGGTGGCGCCTGAGGTGCTGTGGCAACAGCTGGTAGAGGCTGATCAAGCACTCTTATATAAATGTTACCGCCGGTGGAGTCAATCACCTCCTGTTCCGGCACTGGTGAGGTATACTGGTGAGGGATCAGGTCACCTCGGGACGGAAAAACGCTTTCGTCAAAAGTAACATCTCAAGAAGAGACGAAGCGTCGGCTATGTCTGTCCCATAGTTTGTAGCCCTTAGAAAGAGCTTCATAGCCCACAAACACGGCCTCCTTTGCTTTAGGATCTAATTTTTGCCGGTTGTGTTCTGGTACGTGATAGTAGGCTTTGCAGCCGAATACTCTAAAGTAAGAGACGTCCGGAACCGTACCATTCCAGAGCTCCAGCGGAGTTTTCCACTTATTAGAACGAGTGGGAGTGCGGTTATAGATATGCACAGCAGTCTCAACTGCTTGTTCCCAGAAGCCAAGGCTAAGGCCCGCATGATGAAGCATGCTGGTGCCTTTTTCCATAACCGTACGGTTAAAACGCTCGGCTCTCCCATTCTGTTGTGGAGAATATGGCATAGTAAGACGATGCTCAATGCCCGCTTCCAGAAGTATGTGCTTTAGATCGTGATTGACATACTCGCCACCTCGATCAGAATGTAAGGATTTAATGGGCTTGTTGAGTTGTTTTTCAGCCCACGCCCTATAGTGTAGAAAGGCGTCCTTAAACTGATCTTTTGACTTCATGAAGATGACAACTGCGGCTTTTGAGAAGTCATCTATGAAGGTGGCAAAGTACTTGTTCCCCTGAATAGAATTACTCTGTAGGGGTCCAACAAGGTCACTATGGACGATCTCGAGGTGATCCTCGGCACGTTTCATGGAAGCAGGGAAAGGAAGGCGAGTGGATTTGCCAAGTTCACAGCCATGGCAGGGTCCCGCCTCCTCTGGTTCATTGTTTATAACGAGGCCTTTCACAGCCTCGGGAGCATGCGTCTTCAGTGCTTCTTTGGACATATGTCCCATGCGCTTATGCCAAACATCAAGGCTGGCAGATGCAGGTGCTTTGACAGTATTTAGTTTATGACTGTCAAGCCAATATAAATTGGCAGCCTTGTGTCCTTCCGCTATGGTTTCTCCTTTGTAGCGAATTGCGAAGGATGTAGAGTCAAATGAAACTAGGGCGCCCTTTTCTGTCAGGGCACTTGTGGAGAGGATACGCGAGTGCGTGTTTGGGAGGTGCAACACATTGGAGATTTTGAGGTTATAACCTTTGTTGGTTCGGATTGTTATAGTACCCGTTCCAACACTCTTTAACAGAGAGCTGTCTCCCAGTAGAACTTCGATACCTTCGTGGGGTGTATAGGTATCGTAGTCTTCAATGTATGGTGTGAAATGTGTTGAGGCTCCACTGTCCATCATCCATCTTGACTCTATGTGTGCGGTTTTATCCCGCATCATGTAAAGGGAAACCTGAGGTGCCTCATGCACCTCCTCTATTTTGCCAGAGCCGTTAACTATGGTAAATAGTCGGCTCTTTGGTACAGGTATCGTAGAATTTAGTCTATCTGCCGGAATAGCCTCCGGCGTGGCAACAATGAGGTTTTGGGCAGCTTTCCTCAGCTGCCCAGCCTTCCCCTTCTTGGCATTCTCCTGGTCCCTTTTTAATTTAAAGCAGTCCGGCTTTTTATGGCCGGGCTTGTGACAGTAGTGGCAGATAATATCCGCCGAAGCGGAACTGCCAAGATTGGGCGATGGTTGCGCCTTTGGGGGGCGCGAACCAGAGGCCCGATTGATGGGGGCCACCTTGTTAAGGGTGGCGGAGGGACCGGAGAGTCGTGATTCCTCATTGATGAACCTATTGATCAGGTCCTGAGGTTGTAGGTTGGCAGGGGGGCCTGCGGCCAGTATGGTGCCGGCGATAGTGGAATATGAAGGAGGGAGGGCGTCTAGTAGAATGAAGGACATTTGCATGTCCGAGACCGCCATTCCGTTCTCCTGGAGGGTGTTCTTCAAGTCCAGCATTTTTTGGAGTTGAGGGAGGAAGGGGCGACCTTCCTCAAGCTTGGTATTGACCAAGCCCACCCATAAATTGAAAGTGGCCATAGAGCCGACAGCACCATACAAGGCTTCTAGCTGCACGAACTTGTCATGAACCGCAGGGAAGAGGACTTGGGATGTTATCCCTGATAGTACCTCTGTTGTGACAGATAGATATAAGAGGCCGATGATGACCTCCTCTTGTTTTTGCCACATGGCCAACATGGCCAATCCTGCGTCCGTAGGTCCGGTGGGACCGGCAGCACCTGCTGGCAAGGCAGGGTGCTGGGGAATTGCACCGGGGTTGTCGTGAGTGAGATGCCTGGAGCAACCATTCATGAGCATGAGAGACGTAAAGGTCTGAGCCCAGGTTTGCCAGTTAGTTCCATCCAACTTGGCGAGCTGGACGGAGGGAGGGAAGACAAGGGTGAATTGAGCCATTTGAGATGTTTGAGTGTTAAAATCTGGTTCCGAGGAGCAGTCAGAACCAGTCCAGATCTTGGTAGGAAAGGTAGCGATCCAGCCATAAGAGCGCTATGCTCCGTAACACTCAAGGTGTCACGCCCCAGGTGTGCGACTTTGGAGTACCAACTTGTAAAAAGTACTAGGTATTATAAACTAAACCCCTTCTCAGGACTAGCCTGTTACCACGTGGACCTTGCAAGAAGGGCAAGCAGTCTTAGTGATAGCTTTAATCAGGGTCAAGCAGAGTCACGTCTGGGGTACTACCCGGCGAAGGGTTTCCCGGAGAACGTGTCCTAACCTTTAGGCAGTCCTCAGGGGCTACTCAGGTTCACTGGTAGCCCTGAGAGGGGCAGTGCCCTAGAGAGGAGCCAACAGCGAGTTCCAAGAGGAAAGATGAGGATCAACTCCAACATCATTTCCAATTGCCGTCTGTGGAGTCTCTAGACCAGACCATTAAGGGTCTTGGCACTGATGTATAGTACTTTTACTTATAGTAGCGACCCCTAGTTGTGTCAGAGGGAAGGACTTCTGGGTTTGACTATTAACCAGGCCTTCACACCCCTTAAAGAGACCCAGGTATTAACCGAGTATCTCCCAACCATTAGGGTGGCCTATAGCCGCAAGGGTCTTCCCCTATTGGCCTAATAAATCCAGACGAAAACCGGGAGGCAGAAAATAAGTAGTGAGGAAGTGCGCACAGGGGAACTTAAGGTCGCGTCTGCTGACTTAACAGCTCCCTAGTGCCTTTCGTGAGAACCTTCATAAGAAGGCTAGCCAGTATTGGCACGACATTTAAATAATGCCGGTGGACAAGAAAGGAATGTGTCGAAATAAGAGGATAGAGGATGCTCACTGAGTGGGAGATGATGCAACAAAGGTGTGGATGCAGAGAGAGCAAGTGACACGAGGTAGATCTGGAACACAGCTGTTAGTATGAGCGTCCAGGGCCCATAACCTGTTGAGCTGGCAGCACTAACAGCGAGATAAAAGCAAGAGCGGCTAAGACACAAAAGTAAACTTCAGAGGAGAAGAAAACTCTATAGCAGCGCTACACACCTAAGACACAAAAGTAACTAATACAGTGTCAGCGTAAGGTAGAGAGGCTTAGTAGTAAAAAGGGACTTACACTTCAGAGGAGAAGAAAACTCTGAAGTGTATGGGCGAAAACAGCAGACCTTATATACAGGACGCTTAGCTAATAATGGTCTGTGCGCACTGGTGACTCAAACAAAATGCACCTGGTCTGTGCGCCAGATGTCACGGACGCGTTCATCTTCGCCTTTTGTGGATCACGTGACCTGCCATCACGTTCTCCAGTTAGTCACGTGAAATATCGTGCACTTTCGATCACGTGACCCTGGGAAAGTACTCCCATACATGGGACATCCCTTTATGGTCACAATCTATTTACGAACAGACTCTGTGATTGGTAGATAAGGATAGAACCTTCTAGTACGCTCTAGATTACGCTTAGTAGGCATGTATCACGCGCTGTATTAGGTTTTACTCAGCGACACGTCATACGTAGTCAGCCTTGATGACAGTGCATCAGTCAGCACTAAAGATAAGGCTATTAATAGACACGACGCGTCAGCTCTTTAGTCATAGCTACTTACATTACACTTAGTAACAGTGTTTAAACTCCGACTTAATCTCAGCCGCAGTAGATACTTAAGCTTGCCTGTAGCGTCCTGAGTGGAACCAACTTGTCCTCTTGGTTCTCCACTCAGGTGCGCATCTCTCTGTACTTCCTCATGATCTCCAATCTAACTTGTCCTCTTGGTTCTCCACTCAGCCTGCCGTCGTGTGACACTGTGTCTCTGACCTTGTATAAAGGTCTATACGCTGACATACGCTCCACGCCGTCTGTAGGTTTTAGCGCGTGATTTATCTCCGCGCCGACGTTGAGTCTTCGCCCTTGACAGTTCACTTCAATCCCACTTGACTTGGCGTAGCTGATAGTCATACCGCTACATTAGGACAAGTTCTTTTCCACACTCCTGAACCCTCTTTGTTCACCAGTGTGTGTTTCTCTTTTAGGTGGTAGACGTCCACCAGTCCTTAGTGTTATCCACCTCATTCTCTGCCTGTGGACCTTCGTAAGCAGAATCTGTGCAGTTGTGGTACATTTGTAGTGTCCGTAAAACCGGCATACAGTGTGCTTGCCTTCATTGGGTCTATCTGGTCACAGTAGACTGCTCTGGGCACGGGTTGCAGAACTGGTCACCACGCCAGATAAGCTGCAATTCGACTTCGAGCCAGCCAGGCCTAGCCTGCGACAGCTGTACGCGAAGTAAACAGAAGAGTCTGAGAGCGCCCCGGTGTGAGAGGCAGCCAATAGGTCGAGGAGACTGCGGCAGACAGCCTTGTGGCTCTACACTTTCCATATCATAATTCCTGAGTGTTCGGTTATCGCCGCAGCCTCGCGCAGTGTGAAACATCACTGTGTATTGGTCTTGCTTGATCCGACTCTCCCTTCACCTTTGGCTTAGCGTTTCGCGGCCGTCGTATCCCGACGTCTTTAAACACCACCTTTATCTTTCACCCTGCCTCGCTTATTCGCGAACACTCGTGCCCGCCTACGACGTCTCTTTAGGAGGAGACAAGCCCTTACACCTTCTTCAGCACTCTCCTCCTCCCCGACCGTCGGGCACCTCTCTGCGGCTTCATCCGCAACCCTAGTCAACGACGAGTGGTACGAAGGCTTCCAAGTAGAAGCGCCCCCTCGCACCACAACCGAATCTATTGTCCAAGCCCTCTACTTCTTCCCTGGTGTGCGACAAATCCTTGAAAACGAATATCCTGGGACCACGCAAATCCCCGGAACCGAATTCACCGTCGCAGACCTCGTCCTCTTCGCCGAGGAAATAGTCCCAGTACTCTCTCGCCCCCCGTCCCCGATCCACGAAGACCGTGGCTCCGAAAGGCAAAGCCAAAGCTCGTCTAGCTCAGGCTCAATATCCTCGAGGAGTTCACTCGAAATTCGCCCTCCCTCCCCTCTCTAAGCAAGAGAAGGAATACGCCGGGCGAATACAAGATTGGGACGATCTACATCCCGACGAGCAACTAGCGCTCTTACAGGATTTCAGAGAAGCCCAGTATCAGGCGGACAAAAGAAAACGAGAAGAAGAGTTAGAGAAAATGTCGGCGTCATCCTCATCCTCATCACACACAGTCCAGCCGGACCCCGCTCCGGCCCCCGCACCATCTGTACCACCGCCCCCTCCCACCATCCAAGATTGCATCAATCTTATCAACCAACTCGGCCTGGCTATGGGCCACCTCGCGCAACAGGTCTCGGACCTAACCCAACAGGTGGCCGCCACCCAGGCTAAGCCCAAAAAGGTCGGTGGCAAAGACATCGTGGCCCGTCCCAAAGCATGGGACGGAAAGGGCAACTCTACGGACGCCCGCCACTTCCTAGCCGCCTTCCACAATTGGGCTTCCTCACAAGGAGACGCTCTCAACACATGGGAGCCTATCCTTCAATCATGGATGCCGATAGAGGAAAGGTGGATCGCAGCTGCTTTAAATCTGATGGAGGGAGAGGCCAAGACCTGGGCCCTCCCCTACCTCGAGGCAGCCAATCAAGGCTCATTCCCCTTCGTGGGAATATATGATAATTTTGTTAAAGAATTCAATCGCCGCTTCTCTCCGATGGACGTACGCGACATCGCCCGAGAGGAGCTTAAAAAGACAAAACAAGGGAGGAGGTCCGTTGCCGAATACACGTCAATATTCGAGCAATACAGCGGACAGACTGGCTGGTCAAAAGCTGACCTCCGCGACCGCTTTTATACCGGTCTAAACGACGAGATTAAGGATATTCTCGCCACGACCGAACGGAAGCAAGACACTTTCGACGACTTGAAGGCTACGGCCACCCTCATCGACCAACGCCTCCGCCAGCGCCGCGCGGAAAAGTCTGGAAAGACTAACCCGCCCGCGTCTCATGACCCTGACGCCATGCAAGTTGACGCCACGCGCCAACAAAGTCAGCAAGGCAATAAAGGGAAGGACGAGTTCTTTAAGAACCAAGCGGAGTACAGAAAGTGGATGCAAGGAAAGTGTTACGGTTGCGGGTCGAAAGACCACACAAAAAAGGATGGAAATCACGAACGGGACGTCTGCAATTGGTGCCAGAAAGCTGGTCACCGTGCCCCCGTTTGTATGATCAAAAAGCTAGGGAAACCCGCCAAGGCGAAAGCTGCGGCTACGACGGAATCCTCAGCCCCTCCGCCCTCAACCAACTCATCCAGTACGGTGGCAGCCGCCACCTCTTCCAATACCTCTCAGCCAAAGACGTCCCAGGCAGACGTGGCTAAATTGATGGAGATGGTAAAAAAGCAGCAAGAGACCATTGAGGCTCTCAAAGCGGCTTTTTAGATCAGGGGTCGCGTGTAGCTGCGACCGGCCCCTTAAATACAGACTTTGACTCGGCTCCATGTTCTTGTAATATTTGTCTCAGGACTCGCCTCGTTTCGGACTCAAATTCTGTAATTCCTACGTACCCCGTGATTGCCTGTAAGTTAGATAGTAGTGATGTTTCAGTTTCATCGTCTTCTGTTTCTACATCTACATCTGCCTCCGAGATGAACTTTATTTCTAGTTCCTACTCTGAAATAGCTCCTCAACCAGTCTTAAGGACATCGGTTTTGAGTGTAGCCGTGCCGCAAGTGATGAATTCTGATGCAGCACTTTCATCCTCATTTATTATTCCCGAAACAAAAGATAAAAAATCACATTTTCATATTAGTGTCTATTTATCCGGACGTCATCGTACTGTAAAAGTAGCAGCAATGGTAGATTCTGGGGCAACATCGTTGTTCCTAGACAAAAAGTACGCTGACCGCCACAAGATGTTGCAGATTCCTCTTGAGAGTCCAATCCTCCTCTATAACATAGACGGGACTCTCAATGAAGCCGGCAGTATTACCCATAAAGTCCGACTAAAACTCAAAGTTGGACCAACCGAGGAAAAATACGACTTCTATGTCACCTCGCTTGGACCAGAGAACGTCATTTTGGGACTGCCCTGGCTAAGAAATCGGAATCCGCAAATAAATTGGCAGGAAGGCACAATGCGTCTCGACTCCACCGCTGAAATAGCGCCTGAGGAGCACGAGATAGAGGTGACGCGCATTATGGCGAACCGAATGGAACGCCGCCGTCTCCTTGCGGAGAAAGTGTTGGACACGGTCCATGACGAAGTCTTCTGTCTAGCAGGCTTTACATACTCTCAACAAATCGCTGAAAAGGCCATTAACGCTAAACCAAAGAAGACATTCGAAGAGATGGTACCCCCACACTATCGTGACTTCGCAAAAGTATTCTCTGAGGAAGAATCCCAAAGGCTCCCCGAGCATCAACCGTGGGATCACGCTATAGACCTAGAGCCCGATGCAGTCAGGCATTGGAAGGTCAAAACGTATCCCATGTCTCCCGCAGAACAAGTGGAACTGGATAAATTCCTGGACGAACATATCGGTAAAGGATACCTGGTCCCATCTAAGTCGCCGATGGCATCCCCAGTATTCTTCATCAAAAAGAAAGACGGAAAGCTCCGCCTTGTCCAGGACTATCGGCGTCTTAACAAGATAACCATTAAGAACCGATACCCACTTCCACTCGCGGCTGACATCATTAATCGGTTGAAGGGAGCAGAGTACTTCACTAAGTTCGACGTAAGATGGGGCTATCATAATATTCGAATCCGAGAAGGAGACGAATGGAAGGGTGCTATTGTCACCAATCGCGGACTATATGAACCAAAGGTCATGTACTTTGGAATGACCAATAGTCCCGCCACCTTCCAAGCCCTCATGAACGCCGTATTCGCAGATCTCATCGCACAAGGAGAGGTCGCCGTCTATATGGACGACATCCTGATCTATAGTCATGATCTGAAACACCATCGAAAAGTTGTAAGAGAAGTGTTACAAAGACTACAGGATCACGACCTCTACCTCAAGCCTGAAAAGTGCGACTTCGAGAAACGCGAAATGGAGTACCTCGGGATGATTATAACCCCCAGAGAAGTGCGGATGGATCCTGGCAAGGTCTCCGCAGTAAGGGAGTGGCCGACCCCAACAACCCTGAAAGAAGTAAGGGCTTTCATTGGGTTCGCCAACTTCTATCGTAGGTTCATCAAGGACTTCGCGGCCATCGCCCGACCCCTGCATGACCTCACGAAGAAGGACACTCCATGGCACTGGAATCCGGAACAGCAGAAAGCTTTTGACACGCTGAAAGAGCGCTTTGTACAGGAACCTATCCTACGAGTGTACGATCCGCAACTACCTACGCGTGTTGAAACAGATGCGTCCGGATTTGCTACAGGCGGCATACTTACTCAAAAGTATCCCGATGGTCTTTGGCACCCTGTCGCGTACCGCTCAGAGTCTATGAGCAAGGAGGAACGCAACTACGAAATATATGACAGGGAAATGCTCGGCTTAATCCGCGCCCTAGAGGATTGGAGACACTTCCTCGAAGGCATCTCCTTTGAAGTGATTACTGACCACAAAAATATGGAATGGTGGGCCAGTATGAAGGACTTAAATCGCCGGCAAGCTCGCTGGGCGTTATACTTAAGTCGCTTCACCTTCAAAATCACTTATAAGAAAGGAGACTCTATGCAAGCTGATGCATTAAGCCAATTTTCCAAAGACCACGTCAAAGATAACGAGGATAATCGCCAGGTCCAAGTATTAAAACCTGAGCATTTCCTCAGTGCCGCACAAGCTCACTTCGTGCCAGAAGTTGACTCCCTGGGCAGTCGCATCAGACTCGCATCCATAAAAGAAGCCGAAGTTATAGAGGGTCTTAAATCATTACAAAAGACCGCTCCTAAGGCTCTTACGGATGGAGTCGCGCTGTGGGAGGAAGAAGACGGTTTAGTCTATCACAGGGGGAAACTTTACGTTCCCAACGACCGAGCCTTACGTCGCGACGTAGTAAAATCATGCCACGATACCGCGACTACCGGTCACCCTGGAAAGAACGGAACCATCGAGCTGGTTAGCCGCTATTATTGGTGGCCGCGCATGGCAGGCTTCATTGCCTCATATGTAGAAGGATGTGATCGATGCCAACGTTACCGCAAAGACCTACACCCCAAAGCAGCCATTCAGCCGCAAGAAGTCCCTGAGGGGCCATGGCAGATTATCGGGATCGATCTGATCGGCCCCCTGCCTATGTCACGTGGAAAGGACATGATCCTTAACATAGTGGATCATTACACCAAACAGATCCATCTATTTCCAGTGACCTCTCAAATTACGGCTGATGGGGTAGCATCCATCTACTTTGAGCAAGTCTTCCCCTTGCACGGGATCCCGCGTAAAATCATAAGTGACCGCGGACCCCAGTTTGCTGCAAGGAGCATGCGCGCCCTCTACAAGCGGTTAGGGATAGACGCAGGTCTTACTACAGCCTACCACCCTCAAGCTAATGGACAGGTAGAGCGCAAAAATCAAGAAGTAGAAGTCTACTTGCGCTTGTTCATTAGCAAAAGACAGGATGATTGGGCAGACCTGCTCCCTACGGCAGAATTCGTGATTAACAGTAGACTCAACTCAGCCACGGGTCATACCCCCTTTGAGCTACTCTACGGCTATACGCCGGACTTCACAATCCCTGCCGGTAGACCCACGGGTATCCCGACGCTCGATAAGCGTCTTCAAAAACTAACTTCCTCAAGAAAGGATGCAGAGGCAGCGCTTCGCTTAAGTAAACAGCGAATGATTGACCAAAGACATGAGTCTTATGTCTTCAAGGTTGGAGATAAAGTCTGGTTGCAAGCCAAACAGATTAAGATACATCAGCAGTCGTCCAAATTGGGCCCTAAGCAATTAGGCCCATTTGAAGTCACCGAAGTCTTAAGTGACGTCGACTACCGGCTCGCACTCCCACCTGCGCTACGCATCCACGATGTATTCCATGTGGATCGCCTCTCTCCCTATAAGGGGAATGAAGTTAATGGCCTGCTACCGCCTCCTCCTGATCCAGTCGTTATCGAGGGAGAAGAAGAGTACGAAGTAGACCACATAAGAGATTCAAAGCTCTTTGGTCGTACTCTGAAGTACCTCGTTCGCTGGAAAGGGTATGGTGAAGGCGAGGATGTTACGTCCCAGCCGGGACGTTCGGTGTTCTGTCGGTGATTCTTAGGGTTTAGCCGGTGATGGCGGCGTAGGGCGTAGAGCGGATCGATAATGATGTCAGACTAAGGTTTTCACTTAGTCTCAAAAGATGAACGAGTTGAGAGGGCGGCGCTGTACACTCGAGAGTGAGAGTAACTTGGCTGGATTCCAAACGAAGCTAAGACAAAGAGACACTAGGGAAACTACTACGCTTTTATATCGTACAGACTGGTATTTTCGGGACTGTTTTCTGTAAGTATTCTCAATGCCACGTCACTGGATTGCTGAGCTGGCAGACTTGTCAATTCTCCGATCTTCCTCCGGATTGCGTGCTGTGTGCGTCACGTGTCACGTGATCGTGACACTACCCCCTCTTCTAGGTCCGGCCCCCTCTCCGCCGCTGCCTCGATACGCCTGATGCGCTCTGGATTCGTACGATCGTAGGGTTCAGGCCGCGGGGAGCGGATGGAACGAGCGGGGCAAGGGCCATGGAACCCCGGGTGGTGGACCGGGACGTGACACCTCGGCGAGTGGTCCCCGCATAAGACGTGTGGTCGCGGGCACTCCCGTGCTGGATGCCCCTCGTTGCAGTACAGACAAATGGCGTCGCGTCTCTCTTCTCCGTGCAGTGCCGGGCGCTCGACGCGAGGGTCGCGAGTCGTGGTGGGTCCGCGGTGACGCGGGGGGACTGGTATGGGTGCGAGGCCCTCGAGGTGGTCCATATGAGCTCTGAACCTCCTGTCGTTAGAGTTTAGCTCCGTAATGTGATATACGTCCAATCCTCGAGGCAGTGGTCGGGGTAGGTACGGGAAAATACGAGATGTAATGTTAGAGGCTCTGAGCCTCGAGTCTATCCCCTCCGCCTCTGCGAGCCAGTCGTTCCAAGCGATGTCCAGATCGCGCATCCGCGCGAAGAGATCCTGCTTCCGTTTCATCGATAACCTGAAGCGGTGGACGTCTCCGGCCGCTCCCGGGTCTGCTACCAGGGCGAGGGCTCGATCGACTTCATGTCGGGCGGGATGATCGTCAGAGTACAGAGCCAGAGAATGCCCTTCGGGGGTCCCGGCTTCGACGCGGGGCGGCATGGGGAGGGCATAGAGTGGTTTGAAGTACTGGGGTCTGTTCAACCCCTCCGTCCCCAGGATCACTGGTTGTTCGCGTTGGTTAATTGCGAACCGGATGTATGTAATAGGCTTCCGCGTCCCTCCCTCTGCCGGGATATCGAAGGCGTAGGGCTCCTCACGGCGTACTATCCGCCAGCCTGCCCCCGGATGCCCGGGCCCCGGAGTATACGCCGGGCGGAGGTCTAGGCTCGACTGCTCGACAGCGACCTCCTGCGGGGGGTCGGGGAGGGACCTAGGGATCGAAGAGACTGAACTAGGGGCGACGGTCGTCGGCGGGATGATAGGGGAAGGTGTGACTTCGGGGTAAATGATGGGTGGCGGGACGTCGTCGGGGTAGACTCCGTGAAGTCGAATCCGTTCCGCTACCAGCTCCTCGACCCGGTCGCGCTGCAGCCGCTCCCTGCGGTTGGCCCGTGCTCTGGAGTGACGACGCCATCGCCCGTCGGGCTCTCGATACGTCGCGTAGCCGAAAGAGTCGTCACGCGTACGCGGAGAGTCCGTTCGGGCGTCATGGCCTTCGAGCACCCAGGACCATTCTTCCACCTGTTGATTGATAGCGTCAGTGTCTCCCTGTGACAGTTCCCAGTGCTGTACTCGATAGTGAAGAGGAGGGTGTCGCTGTCCGTAGCCGAATGGGTCCATGTCAACTATGCTGATCTCGAGTCCTGCAGCGCGGGCTTTATATTCTTTGACGAGGTCCGGTGCGTGTACCCCAGTCTCCGGCTCCCAGCTGTCGAATGCGTCGGAATACCCTTTCCAGTGGACCAGGTATTGCGTCGTGCGCTTCCGGCCCACTTTTCTTTCCCCCCTTATCTCCTCAACCTCCCATTCCTCCTCACCGTCGACTATATCGGGTAACGGTTCTTCGAAAGTCTGGCCGTTAAGGGGCGTTTCCGTGTAGGGCATGAGGAGCGAGGCGTGGAACACGTTGTGAATTTTCCAGTGTTTCGGGAGTGCGAGCTGGTAAGACGTTTTTGACACCTCGTCCGCTACAACAAAGGGGCCGTATCGCTTTGGGGCGAGTTTAGCTGCCGGATGCGAGGTTTTTAAGTTTTTTGCCTCAAGCCAGACCTTCTGTCCCCTCCTGAATCCGTTGAACTTAGAGTTTACTACCCAGGACTCTTGTGCCTTCTTCATCGATTCGTGAGCTGCTTTACGGGCCTCGACTAGTTGGTTCAGTCGGTTGGTCGCTCCGTCGACACTAGTCTTCATGTTCGCCGGCTGGTGTACTCGCGGAGTGAATCCGAAGAGGAGTTCGAACGGACTCGTCTTCGTGGTCTCTGACTTCCATGAGTTCAAAGCGTACTGGGCGATTGGTAGCCATTTGGCCCAGTCGTTACGATGATTTCCGAATATCCGGAGGTACTGCTCTAGTCGCTGATTAGTCCGCTCCGACTGTCCATCTGTTTGTGGGTGATAGGCCGTGCTGATGTTCTGTTCGACTTTCAGGGTCCTGGTGATTTCTCTGAACATCTTGGCGGTAAAGCGGGGGTCGCGATCAGATATGATCTTCGTCGGAAGACCGTAGTGCGGGAGGATCCGATCCAGGTAGAGTTTTGCTACTCCCAATGCGTCAATGCTTTCGTTGCATGGGATGAAGATACTGCATTTGGTACATCCCTGGTCTGTGACGGTTAAGATGGTGTCGTAGCCCTTCGACTTTGGCAACTTAGTTATGAAGTCCATCGCGATTACCTGAAAAGGCAGGCGTGGCTCTTCGTGTGTGATGGGGTATGTCGGGATTTTAACCCTCCCAGGCATGTTCTTGTTTGCTTGGCAAGACAGACAGCCCTTAATGTATTCTGTTACGTCTTCCTTCATGCTGGGCCACCAGTAATGACGTTGTATGGCCGTTACTGTCTTCGTGATTCCCGCGTGTCCCGCTGTGGGTAGGTCGTGAAATGAGGAAATCACCCCCCTCTTAAGGTCGACATCGTCCACGATGACTAGTCGGGACGCGCGAAAGAACAAGCCGTCGTCCTGCGTGAGATTGAACGCTGCCTCCATTCGGGCGAGCTCCGCTCTGCGTGAGAGTTGCGCCGCGCGAAGGCGGTCGTCGAGAGTGGTCATAGTTAGTGCGGTGATAAAGAGGGACGGTGGCAGCACGAGGACCTCTGCGTTATCGGCAGAATCGTTCGAGTCGAAACCCGGGTGTCTGGACAAGGGGTCTGCCTGCAGGAGATGGCCGGGGCGATGTACCAGTCTCAAGTTGTAGTCTGCGAGGGTATTCACGAGGCGTGCGACTCGTCTGCTGATCTTCTGGGGGTGTCGGTAGTAGAGCAAGTTTGCGTGGTCTATGTAGACCGTAACGGGAAATGGTCCCCCGATCAACAAATGTCGCCAATGTTCGAGGCCTCGGACGAGAGCCAAGAATTCTCGATCGTAAATATCGTAATTTCGCTCTGCCTCTGAGAATGTTTGTGATAGGTAGCCGACGACCTGCGGCTTATTCCGGCTGTCTCGTTGCGCGAGTATTGCTCCACTAGCGTAGGCCGAGGCGTCCGTTTGTAACTCGAACGGAGTCTTGAGATCTGGTTGTTTCAACGCCGGCCTACTTGTCGCGATGTCTAACAGTCTCGACAGTGCTTTAGTATGTTCCGTCGTCCATACGAATGGAGTGTCTTTCTTCAGGAGATTGTTCAACGGTCGCGCTATGCTGGCGAAATCTCGGATAAAGGGTCGCTGGTAGTTCAGGACCCCCAACGTTGATCGTACCTGCCTTACGGTGGAGAGTTCTCGCGGCCAGTCCCGTAGTCCGGAAACCTTATCGTCTCCCATCCGTATAACACCTCGTTTGATGGTCATTCTGAGGTAATCGATTTCTCGGACTTCGAACGCGCATTTGTTCAACTTTAGGAAGTAACTCTCCATTTGGAAGGTTCTTAGTACTGCTCTGACTATCTCCCGGTGTCTGGCCAGATCGTCTTCAGTGGCAATGAGCACGTCGTCCATGTAGACATAGAGTTCTCCCGGATATCGATCGAGTAACGTTCTGAGCATGCGATTCATTGCTCGACAGAAGGTGGCCGGGGAGTTTGTTAGGCCGAAAAACATTACCAGGGGTTCGAAGAGTCCTAGAGGCGTCTTGAACGCCGCTTTCCACTGGTCGCCTTCTTTAATCCTGATGTTGTTGTAACCCCATCGTATGTCAAATTTGGTGAAGAGACATTTGTTTCCCAAGGACGTGAGAATGCTTTCGATCAGTGGGAGGGGATATTCATCTCGGACTGTCCATTCGTTTAATGCTTTGTAATCTTGGACCGGCCTTAACTTCCCATCTTTCTTTTTGATGAAGAAAATAGGAGAAGCGTAGGGGGATTTTGATTCACGGATATATCCTTTGCTTAGATGCTCAGTCAAGAAAAGGCGCAGATGTTCCAATTCAGTGCTGTTCATAGGGTACAACTTGGTCTTTAGGCTAGCGGGGGCCCCCTCTTTCAACACGATAGCGTGATCGTCCTCCCGTTCCGGCGGGAACCTCTGTGCGGCCTCCTCCGAGAATACTATGGCATAGTCCGAATATGCAACCGGGAGCGTTATCTCTTCATTCGCCCCACTTCCCGCAGCGATGGCCATCTTCTGCGCGATTGTCTCATTGATGTAGACCCCTCCTTGCCTCAGGGCAAAAGGTCCCCCTTCGTATGTTCGCTTTCCCCAATCGATGACAGGTTTCGCCCTTTCGAACCATGGCAGTCCTAATATAGCGCGGCACGTTCCGAGGTTTGTGACGTAAAATGTGACGAGTTGTTCACTTTCTCCATCTTTCAACACGAGTTGACACCGTTTGCTCAACGACCCATTGGCATTATCCGTTCCGTCGGCGTTCCGAACGCTGATTTGCTCTATTGGGGTCGTAATAAACCCGAAGAGGTGGACGGCTGTAGCATCGATGAAATTCCCGGAAGCTCCAGTATCTAGCAGGACGCTGAGTTTCTGGTTGGTCCCCAGCACCTCGGCGGCAAACGTCAGTGAGTTATCCCTGAGGCTTTGCAGGGCATTAATCTCTTCCGTGTCGTCAGCGGTGGTATCGAGGAGAAGCGTAGAGATGAGGCTGTGTCTTTCCGTTGATCTGAGTTGGAGCAGCATGCTCCTTGCGTCGTCGACTGTCGGATTCTTGGTTTGTTCGGTTTTTGCTTCCCCCGTGCTGACGTTGTTGACTTTCTGAGGTTTCTTCGGGCATTTGTTTGACAAGTGTCCCTGGGCCATGCAACGGAAGCAACGGCCTTCGCGCTGGCACTTCTCTTTCTCTTCTTGTGTGCGCTTTCGCTGCCAAGCAGGTTTGCCATCGTTGGTCTGTACGTTGTCGACGTCCATCGGGACTACCTGGTTGTTATTCGTTGTCTTCGTAACCTTTGTCGTCTGTGTCGGCCCTGAAGGAGGGATACTCTTTCCTCCGTTAATCTGCGCGATGGCATTTGTGATCGTCCGGAATCGCTGCGACTCCTCCCTCGCGGCTTCCTGCCACTCTTTCATCGTCTTCGGCATCTTTGGGCGGCGTAAACAACCGATCAGTAGCCCTTTCTTCAGTCCTCTCCTGAAGAATTCCAACGTCCCACTGGCATCCAGATCCCAGTTAGCTGCCGTAGCAAGCCGTTTGAACGTGGCGATATAAGAATCGACGTCGTCATTCTTCATAGAGAGTGATATCAATTGCTGATGAGCGTTCTGCTCGCTCAAGGTATCGGTCCATGCTTCTTTGAAGGCCGTCTCGAATGTCGTCCAGAGGGACTCGTCCATTTCGTCCAGCTTAGGGACCGCCGTCGTAACGCTTTTGTCAAGATCTCTGCTAACTTTGTCAGTCCAGTCGTCCACAGTTGGTCCTCTGATATAGGAGAGAGCAAGTCCGACCCGAGAGTAAGGTATAGTCATGAGCTCATGATTCCTATTGACCCTTTTGAACTGATAGAATTCGCGTAAGAACTGAACGCTCTTCTGCCTGTCCCCAGTGAACTCTTTGGGTGGCTGTCCTTTCAGTGCCCCAGTTTCAACTGCTCTGGTAGTCATAGGAGGAGGTGCGGTTAGGTAAGGAACGATTGGTGCGGTCGGTGGAAGAACTTTAGATCGAGCGCGTCCCTTTCCTTTGTCTGAGTGCGACGAGTCTGATGACGAGCTCGTAACCGGCAGAGCCTGAGTCCTCCAAGTATGTACGTCTGTAGATTTCGATCCTCTGAGCTGTAGTCCCCACAATAGAGGGTTTTCTATCCGACTGGCGTTGTGCGTGTACCAGTCACTTCCTTCGCCGTATACTTCGTACCAGGCGTCTTCCGACTCGAAATATTCGATATCGATGGGTTGCCTATTTCCGGCGATTACGCGGTATCCTCTGGCTCCTTCCCAGAATGTTCCTCCTCCTGATAGGTCGTTGACGCTGGGGTTGCTCCGTCGAACTACTACGCGTCGTTCGGTAAAGTCGTTGGGGTCCTGCGCGGGTTCGATATATGCGCGATCTGCTGAAGCTTTTGGTGTGAACAACGTCGATTGCGTTGATTCCAGGGTGGCTCCGCGGAAGCGTCTGCTTCACTGTCCGTGCCGATTCGTAAAACACCGCTCACTACGAGTGCGGGTCCGGGTGATGGTCTTAGCTTTTGTTACGTCCCAGCCGGGACGTTCGGTGTTCTGTCGGTGATTCTTAGGGTTTAGCCGGTGATGGCGGCGTAGGGCGTAGAGTGGATCGATAATGATGTCAGACTAAGGTTTTCACTTAGTCTCAAAAGATGAACGAGTTGAGAGGGCGGCGCTGTACACTCGAGAGTGAGAGTAACTTGGCTGGATTCCAAACGAAGCTAAGACAAAGAGACACTAGGGAAACTACTACGCTTTTATATCGTACAGACTGGTATTTTCGGGACTGTTTTCTGTAAGTATTCTCAATGCCACGTCACTGGATTGCTGAGCTGGCAGACTTGTCAATTCTCCGATCTTCCTCCGGATTGCGTGCTGTGTGCGTCACGTGTCACGTGATCGTGACAGAGGATACATGGGAACCCGCAAGGAATCTAGTAAACGCCCCAGAAAAAGTTGAGCAGTTCCATCAACAGAACCCGGGTGCTCCTAGAAAAATAGCGGCTCTCCTTTACGCGTCCTTACCTTGGCAGAATCCATTTGTCAACACAGAGGCCAACGCGGACGTCAGCCCTTAAGGAGGGGGGTGATGTCACGGACGCGTTCATCTTTGCCTTTTGTGGATCACGTGACCTGCCATCACGTTCTCCAGTTAGTCACGTGAAATATCGTGCACTTTCGATCACGTGACCCTGGGAAAGTACTCCCATACATGGGACATCCCTTTATGGTCACAATCTATTTACGAACAGACTCTGTGATTGGTAGATAAGGATAGAACCTTCTAGTACGCTCTAGATTACGCTTAGTAGGCATGTATCACGCACTGTATTAGGTTTTACTCAGCGACACGTCATACGTAGTCAGCCTTGATGACAGTGCATCAGTCAGCACTAAAGATAAGGCTATTAATAGACATGACGCGTCAGCTCTTTAGTCATAGCTACTTACATTACACTTAGTAACAGTGTTTAAACTCCGACTTAATCTCAGCCGCAGTAGATACTTAAGCTTGCCTGTAGCGTCCTGAGTGGAACCAACTTGTCCTCTTGGTTCTCCACTCAGGTGCGCATCTCTCTGTACTTCCTCACGATCTCCAATCTAACTTGTCCTCTTGGTTCTCCACTCAGCCTGCCGTCGTGTGACACTGTGTCTCTGACCTTGTATAAAGGTCTATACGCTGACATACGCTCCACGCCGTCTGTAGGTTTTAGCGCGTGATTTATCTCCGCGCCGACGTTGAGTCTTCGCCCTTGACAGTTCACTTCAATCCCACTTGACTTGGCGTAGCTGATAGTCATACCGCTACACCAGAGGGAGAAATGCCATTGGAGGGCAGAGAACAATAAAACCGCCTAATGCGGATGTGATCGGTATCTTAACAATAAGAACAAGGAGAACCTTATAAGGAACTACAAAATAAAGATAAACAATAACCGGTCCGTACAAGTCCGGAAGTCCATATTCTAACCATAAGGGTCAGATACCGTATAAGGAAGGGAATGACTCAATCATATCCCACGAGACATCACACTTCAATTGGTGACGTCTCAACAGCTAATCACAACAAAATCGCAAGGATCATCGCTAGTGGTTTGCCGGCCCGTCTTGAGACCTGAAGCCAGACTAAGACGGCCGTCCATAGCCGGGCCAGGACTGGGACGAGCATGGGTCCTGACAGGGCTTATGGCCCAGTCTCCACTTTTGACACACGGCTCCCTGGGACCCATGTCCCAGTCTTTGACCATTCGGAATGAGCGTCCCGGGCCCAGGAGATTCACCCAGGTTGCCAGTGCAACCATCCCTGTCGCTCTGCATGCAAGTCTCGGTCTGTGGGCCACATGACCAGTAGTTCTCACTACATACCGCCCACATATTGACATGTAGTAGTATATTCTGGTCTAGACTTCAAAAGAATCGTAACACCAATGGTCCTTTATATTAAGTGGACCTTTTTACTTTTGCTGTGGGAAGCTCGAACAATCTGGCGCATGCAGTCACTGCAATGACCCTGGGCAGAAACTAGTAACTACGATACTATGATTTTGCCAATGCCATGAGACATCAACTGATCACGTCGCACAAGGCATCAAAGACCTGATATACTGTATGACCATCATGTTGAGGCATTCTCCTGGGGCGATGGGAGCTCATAATGCAACAGTCAGATATTGTGATGGTTGCCACCAAGGTCGGTACTGTACTGTAGCTACTGTATGACTCGCAAGATTTGGAGTTTGTAAACTATACTATAGTATCAAGTAGGCAGGAAGGGTCCGAAGTATTTTTACGCGTTGCACCCCGCACAACACTAGCGCCGCTGCGGTTCGCAAACTGGCCATTGCTTGCACCATCGGGTCTGTCTCATCGCCAACCTTTGAAGCTGGGACACCACCAAAGTCCACCTCTGTCGGCTTCAGTAGTGCTAGGTTGAACCGATCAAGGAGCCGATTCAATCTTGTGTTATCCAGTACCCGGGCCGCTGCCCAATCCTGTACCCAGTAAGCAGTAAGCAAACGAGTAGTAAAGGGTAATTGCCAAGAATGAAGCACTGTCCAAAAATACTACGATGTCCAACTTCTGGTAGTCATTGATATGGTCTAAAAGATCACGCCATCAGTAGTAACTAGTGGCAACATAGTCCGAGCTTGATCGGTGTCTCGTGGAGTTCCTCGTGTAAGTGAAGTATTTGAGTGAAGAAGGGAAGGAATACAGTAAGGGAAGAAATGCAGAAAGCGAGTCTGAAAACTCGAACAAGTTTCGGGTACGTAATAGATATTGTGATACCGACAGTTTTTTTTTGACCCAAGGGTTTGAACCGCATTCGCCTTTGTTTCAATTCCATTCCCACGCTGTATTCAAACCCTATTACAGTCGCTTGTTGCGGCTGCTAACACCGCATCACATCACCTGTGAACCTTTTTGCTTGATCAGTGCCTCCTGGAATACACGACAAATCTCATACATTCAAGTTCAGATAACTTGGCAATGCCAGTGGCAGCCCAGGAGGGATTCCCAGTCACTGGAACGCCGCCAAATATTCAATTTTCCGAGGCGCATAAATCCCACAGGGGGATTGTCATACCCAATCCTGTGTATTTTCTCCGGTCCTCGAAGCCTACAATGCCCGCGCTATTCAACTTCGTTTCTGAAAATAGTAACATCGAGAAAATTTCCCACTATGGGTCGATTATCTGGGCCCCCGCCTGCCTGATTGACGAGAGAAACAAAAACGGTAACTATGAGAAAGATATTGAAATGTTACCAGATTCCTACTAGTACTGCTACACACGCGCCGGTCCGATTCGTCACATCCTGATTCACACACGATCCATTCCAATATCATACCCCTCTGCGGCCACAAGGGGATCTAGCGCTAAAATTCATCACGAAGTGCGTGCTTCCACTGTGCAGTCTCGTTCATCAGTCCTTTGCTCGCAGAAGATCATACAGCACGTGGTGTATCACTGCAAGATGACGCATGATATCTCTTGTTCTTCGACGCCTCCTTGCTCTGGCCTTTCATAAGCGGTGAATTAAGTTGCATTATCTCAATTGCTGGGGTTGTAGCAATCCATGACTACATCTTCCTTGACTATCCCACGGATTGCCGAACATATGGACTCGTTGAGTTCATCACACACTACAGCGCACTATCTGGTGGGGCTGGGTGTTGGGGATGCATTCTTCCTGGAGGGGCATGTGGTAGATGCCACGTTCTTCTTGGCTCGACACTGCGATACTAGCATTCGTAGCCTACCAATCTGGACTTGGAGATATGGTTCCTGTGTACCTTCGCGTGTATAAAATGGGGGTTTTGTGCAGCTTTCATCGTCAGTTTTCTCAGCCTCTTTTGAATCCGCGTTCCCAGCCAAGTCACTTTTTGCAGCGATGTACTTCTCCCCCGCTCTCATTCTCACAGCTCTCCCCTTCCTCGTTTCTGCGGCCCCGTTCGAGGAACGTTCCCGCGTTGGGATCTCCATCCCAATAGCGAAGCGTTCGAGATTCCGCAATCCCGACGGTGTCGTTGACGTCGCGAAGCTTCAGGCCAGTGGACTGAGTACTGCCGCGTTAGTATTGGAACTTTTTAAACAGAGCCTTCCCCTTTCTCATAGCGGGATCCCATACAGGAAAATACAGCGTGGTTTCGAGGCATTTGAGAGGAACACCGGCGCAGCTCACCCCTCCGCGTCCCAGCTGAAGCGCTCAACCAAGCGAGGCAAAGGTGACCCACTCACCGATGACAGTGCCGAGCTCTGGTATGGTTCCATCACTGTCGGTACTCCCGCGGTGACTTACACCGGTGGGTCCCCGTTTCAACACTGGTGAATGGCCATGGCCAAAATTAACCGGGTGACATACAGTTGACTTTGACACGGGAAGCAGCGACTTGTTCCTTCCTGGATCGGATTGTGACTCGACTTGCTCCGGTCACACATCGTACGATCCCGAGTCGAGCTCCACGTCCAGCGATGTCGGGCAGCCGTTCGAACTTCAGTTCGGTGGCGGATCCACCGTGAGCGGTGAGCAGTACATGGACACAGTTGCTCTCACCGGTTTCGAGGTCGGCACTCATCCCGCAGAATGTATTTTCTGGTGATTGACGGATCGCTTCCAGGCTACTGGGCAGAGACTCGGTGCGGCCACGACCTATTCTAGCGGGTTCCAGTCAGATCAATTCCCTGCGGACGGTCTTCTTGGCATGGGATACGAGTCCCTGTCGAATTACGGGGCCAGTCCCGTGTTCCAGAGCCTTGTTTCGCAAGGCCAGGTTACCACTCCAGTGTTCAGTTTCTATTTGGCAGAGTCAGGTTCTGAGCTCTACGTTGGCGGCACGAACCAAGACCTCTACACAGGCTCTTTCACTTACATGCCCGTCACTACACAGGTAGGGATATACACGGCGATTGTCTTCGATTCAGTGCTAACAGTATTTTAGGCTTACTGGCAAGGCTTGTTCGATAATATTTCTGTAAATGGAAGGGCTGTTGTCGGTCGCGAGGATGCCGTCATTGACACTGGCACCACTCAAGTCGTCGGTGACACCCAGAGCGTACAGGCCATATATGACCAGATCCCTGGCTCGAAATACGCCGGCTCCGGGACATGGACCAGTATGTCCACGACAGTCGTCTCGCTGATAGATCGACTGACTAACGTTTGGCCAGTTCCTTGCAGCTTCAACACTCCTATCTCCATTGGATTCTCCGGAAAGGCATTCAGTATCAGTGCCTCGACTTTCAATCTTGGTCCCGATTCCCCGGGCTCGGGAGATTGCGTTGGTGGCTTTGGAGCGCTTGATGGTCTGGGTAAGCACCATCCTTCATTTTTCACGAGAGACCTGCCTCATCCATGGCAGGACTCTGGATCATCGGCGACGTGTTCCTGCGAAATGTATACACGGCGTTCGACCTTGGCCAAAACCGTGTTGGCTTCGCGGCTCTTGCGTAACTCCGCGTATTTATTACTCGTATCGCGTTCATTTCTTCTGATACCCCCGTGTGCGATGTAACGCGGATGTTTAAATATTGATCGTCGTTGATATCAAAGTTTGGATTTCATTCCGTCACACCGAAATGCATATCGGTCACTCTCATTCTATGTTGGTTCTACTCTATCGACGTATTGGAAGAGCCGACGCAGACTGCAGCGAGACACTGGCACCCCTGACAATATATCGATCGACTGCACAACTACCACTTCCTTGGGAACACTGTGCTTCCCTGCCGCAATGTCGATAACGAGGCTAGCGAGCGTTGATAAATGTCACTTGTTTTTGACGGAGAGGACTAAATGTCGATGACACTTGGTCGCATTGACGCAGACCCATACTCACGCCGTGATAGGGAGAAGGTTGAGGTAGGGCAGCATCCTAACACATGCTGAGCATGCGATCCCTGTGTCCGGGGGTAGAGGTATGGTTACCCACGATAAATTTCCGAGCATCGAACAGGTTATAAATCGGCGTGTCGCTCTTGGCTCCCGTATGTATGCCAGTTGAAGCGATATAGACCAGGTGAAGACGGCGGAGGTGCTTTTTTCACGGACTTCTCCAGAGGAGCGGACAACAAGTCAAATAGTCAAGTTGCTGACGGTATTCATCAAGCAGATGATTCCCTCTGCGAGAACCTACTACTGCAGTACCTCCGAGTCCGAAGTGGGAGCGTCAATTTTCCACTAGTACTGACACCATCGGCTCAAATAGTTTCCGAAATGAGTCATTACCAGGTAGACCGGTGACCGCTCGCTCTATGTGGGTGCCGGCTGCGCTAAGGATCGCTCGATAGGACGCGAGTGGGATGACAGAGATGCGTTCCACAAGCTTGGATCCCTGCCCTAGTAGGTGCAGTTTCCCGGGTACTTTGTAATCCGTTGCTCTCAGAACATTTACCATATCAAGGGAAATGCTAGTTCGTGCTGTCCCTCCCTTAAGCACCCACATCACGCACAGTGCCCAAGCCAGACCATGTAACTTGGCGTTGATACTTCCACCTCCGACTCCTGATGTGTCGACAAACCACCTATAGGACTTGGACTTGCTCCGAGTCTACAATTTGTGGTATATATGTGTTCTATGTGCCACAACACGGGTGGACCAGCACCCACTACACGATAGTCAACTGCAACGGTATGATACGAAGGAATAAAACTCGCCTCCACATTCAGGGAGCTGTTGGCTTTTTCATTCGTTTATCGGATGACGAATCGCTGATCACGTCGTGCGTCGACATGTGCGTGTCGGTCTGCTTCGTTATGTGAACAGTCATCCGGATCGAGTGTATAGGATACTCCAGGCCGTCCATATCCAGTGGTCGACCAGGCGGTCGGGGCCACGATTCCTCGTTCGTCGAGCTTTGACCGTTACTCCGAGGGTTAACCGTTAACTGGCGAGCTGACATGGAAACAGATCTGCAGCACGATCAGAAAAAACACGATTCCCCGAGAATTTCCATGAGAGTTGAATTGCGTGCATGAGACGATGAGTGCGCGGCTTGCGAAAAGTGGGACGATTGTGTCGACGGCGAGGTATTGTCTGTTAGAGTCGTTCAGGAAGGACGTGAGCACAGCGATGACACCAAAGGCATACATACGCTGCTCTCGATGACGACGAAAAAGACTGGCCAGAACATCCTCGCACCCACACCCCTCAGAAGTTTCCTGCGCGGAAAATTTGCCATGCAATTGCACCTGTTTGATGATTCATGTGACCTAGTCATGGTGACACGTGCGGACCCATCTATGGCGGCCGAATCCCTGGCTCGAAAGACGCCAGCTCCGGGACCTGGACCAGTATGTTCATGACAGTTGTCTCGCTGATAGATCGACTGATCGATGTCTGGCTAGTTCCTTGCGACTTCAACTCGCGAATATATTCCGACTCGACCACTTGCATTGGCGGCATCTTTGCGTCAGACAGTTCTGGTGAGCGCCCCCCTTTGTTTTTCTGCCACCAGAGATGCGTCACCGAAGAATGGCAGGATTCTGGATTATCGGACGCTATTAGAGATATAAACTGATCAAAAAAAAATGATTCTGGACTATCAGAGACGTGTTTCCCGCAAAATGTATACACGACCTTCGACCTCGACAACACCGTATTGGCTTCGCGTCTCTTATGCGATTGCGTCACCACTCGTTCCATGCGATAGCTCTTGCGGCATGGAAGTGTCTATAGAATATTCTTTCTCTCACGCAAGACAAATGGGTACAATGGTTACTCAACGTGACTGTACTCTACCGAAGTACAGTCTGCTGAGTAACGGGTTGCTTCGAGTCACTGCCCCTCTTGCACATCTATGCACCTCGTCTGCCACGATGCCCGGAGAACTCGACGAGATCCGACCTAGTTATCCAAGCGGGAAGTGCCCGCTAGTCCTTTAAAGTGGACCTTGTCATTTTTGCTGTGCGAAGCACCAGCCCCGTGCAGTCACCGACTCACTGCACCGAGCCCGGGCGGAACTTTGAAGATGGCGAGGTTCCCTGCATTTGATCTTGGTTCTGAATTCGTCGAGTATCTCCGAGAATTCTCAATATTCGTTGAGTTCTCCCAGGGAAGAAAGCATTCTCACATGACCAGAGTATGTGTACAGGACCTCGAGTCTACCCATAACATGGTGTATTACACTTGCATCATGTCGCGTAGAGTTTCGGGCATAGGTCGCGATAGATAAAGTAGGCTAGAGCCAGGTTGATTCTACGATACTATGATTTCGCCGATGCCATGAGATCACGTCGCGCACGGCGTCAAAGGCCCGATCGGCCATGTGGTCTGTGGTCATGTCGAGGTATTCTCAGTAATGGAAGCTTATAACGCAACAGTCGGATATTCTGATGGTTGCTACTGTACTGTAGCTATTTTATAAATATTTGGAATTTGTAAGCTACACTATGGTATCAAATAGGTAGCGCCAAAATCATGACGAGTACACCTCTGTCGGCTTCAGCAGTCCAAGGTAGGGCCGATACAATCCAGTGCCGGTGCAAACAAGTCTAATTTCTAAAGACGAAGCACTGTCTAAAAACACCATGATGTTGCATTCTGGTGGTCATCGATACGGACTAAGTGGTCACACCTTTGGTATTAACTAGTAGCCATTTAGGGATGGCTTCGTCTGAGCTTGATCGGCGGTGTCATGGAGTTCCTTGTGTGAGTGGAGTATCTTTGAAAAGAAGGAATGTCGAACAAGATGTAGAAGGGAAGAAACTATCTTGATAATACGTACCAACAGCCTCCGTATCCGCCTTTTTTCGATCCCATTCCCACGCTTTGTGTTCAACCCCTTCGACCTTATCGGGCTAACGTAACACGCGTGGGGACAAAGAAACGCCGCTCTACTGTGTCCGTCTGTGTTGCTTTTCACTACATTTACCGGACGCTCTCCCAAGCGGGTGGTTTCCCATGTTGTGGTCAAATTGGACTCGGGAGTCAAGTCTCAGTTCACCTCCTACCCACGTTAGTAACACGTACGGATGTGCTATGTTCAACTTTTTGCAAGCATACCAGCGCGGACTCGACTTGGACACAATACATCAATACGACAAATCCCATATCTTCAAGTTCTGATAACTTGGGGATAGCAATCCAGGAGGGATTCCGGCTAAAGAAGCACTGTCAAATATGCAGTTGACGGACTCGGAGATGCAGACATCCCGAGGTGACTGTCATGCCCAATCCCCCGTCGTTGGAGTGATGCCTTCTCGTCTAGAACCTCGCTGGGGTCATCACGTCGAGGTTCCAAGCAGATCGCAGGCCATGTGCGTTTCTCCGGTCCTCACAAGGCCTCAAAGCCCACAACACCCACGGGTTGATTTTCCGGGCTGATTTGACGGGAGAAACAGACGCCGTAACCACGAGAAAGATGTCGCGATGCTGCCAGATCTCCGCCGTTGCACATGCCTCTGGTTCGTCACACCCGAATGCGCACATGGCCCATTCCAATATCATACTTCGTCTGCGCTACTAGGAACTCCAGCGCCAAATTCGATCACGAAGTGCGTGCTTCTACTATGCAGTCTCTTTCACTAACCTTTCGCTCCATGGAAGAGTACAATACGTGCTGTGTCTCTGCAAGATGGCGCGTACACTATTCGAATTCTTTGGAGTCACCCAAACTGGCTACGATTGACCCCCTGGATCCCCGGGTATGGTTATATCTCTTATTCTTTGATACTTCCTTGCTCCAGCCTTTCCATAAATTGCACTAGCTCGTTTACCGGAGTTGTAACAATCAATGACTGCATCTTCCTTGACGACCCCACTGATTCTAGAGCACATGGACTCGTCGAGTTCACCACACGCTACAGCGTGTTATCTGGTGAGGTTTGATGTTGAGGCTGTATTCTTTCGGGAAGTGCATGTGATAGATGCCGAGTTCTTCGAGGCTCCACGCCGAGCTACTAACATTCGTAGCCTACGAATCTGAACTCGGAGGTATAGTCCCTGTACACCTTCGTGCGTATAAAATGGGAGCCTTGTGCAGCTTTCATCGTCAGTTGTCTCAGCCTCTTTTGAGTCCACTTCCTAAGCCAAGTCACTTTTTGCAGCGATGTACTTCTCCCCCGCTCTCGTTCTCGCAGCACTCCCCTTCCTCGTCGCCGCAGCCCCGTTCGAGGAACGCCACCGCGTTGGGATCCCCATCCCAATAGCGAAGCGTTCGGGATTCCGCAATGCCGACGGTGTCGTTGACATCGCGAAGCTTCAGGCCAGTAGGCTGCGTACTCTCGCGTCAGCAATTCTCGTTTTTCAGAGCCTTCGTGACCTTTCTGACAATGGGGTCCTTTGCAGGAAAATACAGCGTGGCTTCGAGGCATTTGAGAGGAACACCGGCGCAGCTCATCCCTCCGCGTCCCAGCTGAAGCGCTCAACCAAGCGAGGCAAAGGTGACCCACTCACCGATGACAGTGCCGAGCTCTGGTATGGTTCCATCACTGTCGGTACTCCCGCGGTGACCTACACTGGTGGGTCCCCGTTTCGACGCTGGCAAATAATTGTGGCTGAAATTAACCGAACGACACACAGTGGACTTTGACACGGGCAGCAGTGATTTGTTCCTTCCCGGATCGGATTGTGACTCGACTTGCTCCGGTCACACGTTGTACAACTCCTCGTCAAGCTCTGCGTCGAGTGATGCCGGGCAGACGTTTGAACTCCAGTACGGCGACGGATCCACCGTGAGCGGTGAGCAGTACACGGACACGGTTACCCTCGCCGGTTTCAAGGTTGGCACTCATTGCACGGAATGTATTCTCTGGTGATTGACGGATCCCCTTCAGGCTACTGGACAGAGACTCGGTGCGGCCACGACCTATTCTAGCGGGTTCCAGTCAGATCAATTCCCTGCGGACGGCCTTCTTGGCATGGGATACGAGTCCCTGTCGAGTTACGGGGCCAGTCCCGTATTCCAGAGCCTTGTTTCGCAAGGCAAGGTTACCACTCCAGTATTCAGTTTCTACTTTGCCGAGTCAGGTTCTGAGCTCTACGTTGGCGGCACGAACCAAAATCACTTCACAGGCTCTTTCACATACATGCCCGTCACCACACAGGTAAGGATACATGATGATTGTCTTCGGTTCAGTGTTGACAGCTATGTTGTAGGGATACTGGCAAGGCTCGCTCGGCGGTATTTCTGTCAACGGGAAGACCGTTGTCAGTAAGCAGGGTGCCATCATTGACACTGGCACCACCCAAGTTGTCGGTGATACCCAGAGTGTAAAGGCCATCTATGCCCAAATCCCTGGCTCGAAAGACATCGGCTCTGGGACCTGGACAAGTAAGTTGATGACAGATTTGTCTCGCTGATTGATCGCCTGATCGACGTTTGGCCAGTTCCTTGCAACTTTAATACCCCTGTCTCCATTACATTCTCCGGAAAAGTATTCAAGATTAGCGCCTCGACTTTCAACCTTGGTCCCGAATCTTCCGGCTCGAGCACTTGCATTGGTGGCTTTGGCGCGTCAGACGGTCTCGGTGAGCACCACCCTTCGTTTTCACCATTAAGTTGTCTCAACTATGGCAGGATTCTGGATCGTCGGCGACGTGTTCCTGCAAAATGTATACACGACGTTCGACCTCGGCAACAACCGCGTTGGCTTCGCGTCTCTTGCGTAACTATATACCACTCGCTCATTACCTTCACATTCATTCCATGCGATAACTCTCGTGTGCGATCCTTTATAAATTTTGTAGTGCTCTTTCTATTATACAAGGAAACCGGGTGTAACGACCCTTGCGTTCTATTTCAACGTGACTGTACCCTACCAAGGCACAGCACTCGTAAATTGCTGAGCAAGTCAGAGTAACGAGCTTGCTCCTCTCACGCATCCATGCATCTCATCCGCCAAAAAAAGAAACGCCCCGCAAATTCAACGAGAAGTTATCGTATTGGAATGTACCCGGTAGTCATCTATACTGAGCGAACCGGTCATTTCGGCGAAGTGTCGTGGGAAAGCTTGAACTATTCAGCTCTATGAAACCACCGAGCCCAGGTATGAACCTGAGTATGGTAAAATAGATATTCCCAGAGGGGAAGCGTGAGGGTGTGAGCGTCCTCTGTGAGGAGGCTTACCATGATGCGAATTGAGGTCACGCGTACGGGAATTCCCGAATCTCGGCTGACGAAGTTTCTGCTTCAATCCTGGTTCCGGGTCTGTCACAGTGCCATTTCACCAAAGATCTTCTACAACATTCTTTGGGCTCTCTCATGGAAGAAGACAATCGATCTTGTCCCGAGGGAGAGTGTGAGGCTGGGAGTCGTACGCATCGAGTCTACCCGATGACATGGTACGTTGCGTCCGATTCGAGTGGCCCGGCGTGGAACTTTAATATAGTTCGCAACGAATGAAGTAGGCTAGTACAAGGGTTAGTTACTTGTTTCCATGATGTTACAACTGAAAAAGCTGCGCACTGGCGTCAAAGGCTGACCGGCAGCTATATGATATTCTCTTGAGGGACTGAAGTTGTGATGTGTCACGACCCGACACTTGTAAGCTACTGTATACTATGGCATCAAGTAGGCAATGCCAAAGTCATGTTCACACCCGTCTCTGAGAGTCACTGCCTTTCTCCTCCCCGTGTTGGTCTGGTGCGGTGCCGGGACCTGTACGGTGGTCTCATTGTCAAAGCGCCGAAGCTCCTGTCATATCAATAGCTACAGTAGAACCCTCTTATCCCATACCTCTCGGTGGATGGCCCAGTCTATGGGTTATGATGCCTTGATAGGGCTTAGAAGAGGGTCGGAAGACATCACCGATCCCATCCGGTGCGGTGTTCTGGTTCGTCAACTGGGAACCAATCGAAGACTTGATGGAGTGGGCCGATGGCAACACAAATTAAAAGAGAGACGAACACGTGCCGCCTCTTCCGTCCGAGGTCGGACATCATGCGACTACAGCCCGAGTAAGTCGAAGACCGGTCGTCGTAAGGACATCCTTACAGTATTGTATGGGTTCCAGTAGCTAGTAGCGGAGTCAATAAAGTATCACAGCAGGCTCGACTTGTGGTCCCACAGAATCAAACGGTAATGACAGGATGACGCCAGCGGACGTAACTTTGCAATTTGTTATCTCATTACCAATTACGTTGGTCTTGGTCAAATATCCGCCACCTTCCATCTATTAATTGTCACTAATTTAGTGCGGAATCATTTTTTGCTAGCACGGGAGGTCTTTCCTGGATCTGACACGAATTAGAACAGACATCATGTAACTCCCGGAAAGAACGAATGTCTATAACTGAACCTCTTCTGCCGCTAGTAGTAGGGAACGCTAAATTTCTAACCACACCTGCCAGTGCCACAGTGCCATACGCGTCATTCCCTAGTATTGAAATCTTGAAAGTCACCCACACTCGCTACGATTGACTCGCTGGACCCCCACGTACGGTTATATTTTTTTTTCTTCGATACTTGGCCTTTCCATAGGTGGTCAATCACTTGGCAAGTTGCACTAGCTCGCTCGGTTACCGACTCGGACATTGTAACAACCGACGACTACATCTTCCCTGACGATCCCGCTGGTTCTCAGACATACTTCATAGAGTTTACCACACGCTACATTGCCCTATTCTGGTAAGATTGGATGTCAGAACCTAATTTTGCGGGAAACAACATATGGTCGATGTCGCATTCTCCGTGGCTCCACACCGTGCTACTCGGATTCGTAACCCACCAACCCATTGGTATAGTCCATATATGTCTTCATATCTATAAAATGGTAGGCTTGTGCAGCCTTTTCAGCTGTCCCAGCCTCTTTTAAGTGCGCGTCCCAAGTTAAGCCACTTTCTGCAGAAATGTACTTCTCCCCCGCTCTCGTTCTCGCAGCACTCCCCTTCCTCGTTGCCGCAGTCCCTTTCGAGGAACGCTCCCGCGATGGGATCTCCATTCCTATAGCAAAGCGTTCGGGATTCCGCAATGCCGACGGTGCCGTTAACACCGCAAAGCTTCAGGCTGGCAGACAACGCACTCTCGCGTCAGCATCTCTCTTTTTTTGTAATAGAACCTTCGTGACCTCTGACAACGGCATCCTTGCAGGAAAATACAGCGTGGCTTCGAGGCATTTGAGAGGAACACCGGCGCGGCTCATCCCTCCGCGCCCCTGCTAAAGCGCTCAACCAAGCGAGGCAAAGGTAACCCACTCACCGATGACAGTGCCGAGCTCTGGTATGGTTCCATCACTGTCGGTACTCCCGCGGTGACCTACACTGGTGGGTCCCCGTTTCGACGCTGGCAAATAATTGTGGCTGAAATTAACCGAACGACACACAGTGGACTTTGACACGGGCAGCAGTGACTTGTTCCTTCCCGGATCGGATTGTGACTCGACTTGCTCCGGTCACACGTTGTACAACCCCTCGTCAAGCTCTGCGTCGAGTGATGCCGGGCAGACGTTTGAACTCCAGTACGGCGACGGATCCACCGTGAGCGGTGAGCAGTACACGGACACGGTTACCCTCGCCGGTTTCAAGGTTGGCACTCATTGCACGGAATGTATTCTCTGGTGATTGACGGATCCCCTCCAGGCTACTCGACAGAGACTCGGTGCGGCTACTACTTACTCCACAGGATTCCAGTCAGATCAATTCCCTGCGGACGGCCTTCTTGGCATGGGATATCAGTCCATTTCGAGTTACGGGGCTAGTCCTGTGTTCCAGAGCCTTGTATCTCAAGGCCAGGTTACCACTCCAGTGTTCAGTTTCTACTTGGCAGAGTCAGGTTCTGAGCTCTACATTGGCGGCACGAACCAAGCTTTCTACAAAAGCTCTTTCTCTTACATGCCTGTCATTATCCGGGTACGTGTACACGGCGATGCCTTCGGCCTCAATATTAACGATACTTTATTGCAGGGTTACTGGCAAGTCTTGTTCGATGGCATTTCTGTCAATGGGAAGACTGTTTTCAGGACCGAGCGTGCCATAATTGACACCGGCACCACCCAAGTTATTGGTGACACCCGGAGTGTAAAGGCCATCTATGACCAGATACCTGACTCGAAAGACGCCGGCGACGGGACCTGGACTAGTATGTCCATGACAGAATTGTCTCGCTGATGCATTGACTGATCGATGTCTGACCAGTCCCTTGCAACTCCAACACTCCTATCTCCATCACATTCTCTCGGAAGGCATTCAGCATTAGTCCATCGACTTTCAATCTTGGTCCCACGTCTTCCGGCTCGAGCGATTGCGTTGGTGGCTTTGGCGCTTCAGACGGTCTTGGTAAGCACCAGTCTTGTTTTTCACTAGAGACCTGTCTCATGGATGGCAGGATTCTGGATCATTGGCGACGTATTCCTGCAAAATGTATACACGTCGTTCGACCTTGGCCACAACCGCGTTGGCTTCGCGTCTCTTGCGTAATTGTATCACTACATGTTTATTATCATCACGTTCATTTCCTCTGATACCCTCGCATACGATACAATTAAACGCAGATGTTTAAATCTTGTTTGTTGCCGTCTTGTTAGTCCCCGTTCTATCACACTCAAGGAAACCGAAGATCAGGATGGTCACTCCGAGTCTGACTCACTCTCATTCTATGTCGGCAAAATATACTTTATCGAGGTATTGGAAGAGCTGACGCGGACGGTGGTGGGGCGCCTTCGCCGACGACTAGGCACTACATCGGTCCGATTCGCTCGACAACAAAGCCGACAGCACTACTACCAAATTCCTTGGGGCTAAGGGATACATCACTGCACGACTGTAGTGTAGTTAATGAACCTAGCGAGTGTCGATGAACGATACTTGTTGACGGAGGGGGCTTCAGGGCTAAATTTTGACGCAAACTCAAATGACACTTAGACGTATTGACGAAGTCGTTTTTATGTCCTGATACACGTACGTAGGCACGTGTTACAGGGAAAAGGCTGGATGGGATAGCGTCCTAACATATGCTTACTGAATTAAAATTTGTTGCGTCGTCCTTGATATACTAGTTGATAGCTTGATAGCTTCATTCCTGTATGTCTGCCAGCTGTAGCGATATAGACCAGGCGAAGACGGCCGTGACGACTACCTCCGAGAAACCAACTACCAGGCAACAAGGGGACCCAAGTAGTTGATGGTAAACAACCCCCTTCGTGAGCATCCACTGCCGCAGTACCTCCGAAGTGGGAGCGTCGATACCGATACTATCAACTCGAATAGCTTCGTGACCCGGTTATTTTCGGTCTGTCAGACATGTCAGGACCCGAGTGGGACAACAGAGAAGCGTTCTACAAGCTTGGATCCTTTGCAGTTGTCTGGGTACCGTGTAATCCGTCACGCGTCACTCTCGAAACATTTATTATATAAAGTAGGGTATCTCCTAGTGTGCCGAAAAGCCAAATAAAAGGCTTGGATTTACTCTACAATTTGTAGTATATATACGTTCTATGCGCTACGACACCGGGTGGACCAGCACCCACTATGCGCCAGTCAATCGCAACGACGGGATGACAGAAGAAAACTCCACATTCAGAGAGCTGTTGGCTTTTCCATCCCTTCATCAGACGCTGAATCGCTGGTCGCATCGTGTGTCGACACATGCGTGTGGGTCTGCTTCGTTACCTGGACAGCCATCCGAATCGACCGCATAGGATACTCTGGGTCCTCCACACCCAGGGGACGACCAGTTGGCCGGGGCCACACTCCCCCGTTCGTCGAAGTTTGGCCGTCACTTCGAGGGTTAACCGACGAGCTGACATGGAAACGGATCTGCAACACGATCAGAGAGAACACGATTCCCTGAGAAATGCCCGCATGGAAGTATGAGTCGAACTACGTGCACAAGAGGACGAGTGCACGGCTTACAACAAGTGGGACGATCGCGTCGACGGCGGGGTACTGTCCGTTGGAGCCGCTCAGGAAGGACGCGAGCACAGCGATGACGCCAAACGCATACAGTGCGCTGCTCTCGATGACGATGAAAATGACTGGCCAGAGCATCTTCGTACCCGCACCCCTCAGAGGTTTTCCTGTGCAGAAAATTCGCCATGCAACCGCGCCTGTCCGTGTTTGATGATTCACGTGCACCCATCAGACGAGCTTGGATCGTGGGAAACAAAATCCGCAAATAGGCTTACCCGAACAGAGCACGTTGGTGACCATCGTAAGGGAGAAATACGCGGTGATCCACGACGTTGCCACGTGGAAAACGTCAGTACCCGGACGCGCATGCGCGATAAACTGGAGGGCGACACAACCAGCCACTGTAAAAGAGAGCTTATTAGAGAGCGTATGAACAGTATACCGTCGTCGTCGCACCTGTGTAACCAAGGACTAGAATGATGGCAGGCACCATAACCCAGGCCCGTTTGCCATATACGACATACAGTCTCCATATCTTTGTAATTCGGCGGGTCAATAGAATAAACGAGGAAGTACGAATAAACCGGTTATCCTCACGATCACGCCATCCCCCAGCAGCGACTGAAGTAACAGGCAGCCCACTTTCAATACGTTCGTTATATCCGCGATGTTCTCGTAGAATGCCGTTGAGCTGCCCCCCCTCTGGTCGATAAATCCAATCTTCCCTCTGACCCATAAGAGGACGATGTGCTATGAAAAATAAATAGCAGGTTTCATCAGAGAAACTTGCGTGTCTGCAATTGAACGGGGTATTCGCACTATAGTCGCCACCACGAGCATCGAGAAGGACACTGGGAGGATCTTGTTGCGCTGACTCCGGACGTCTTCCCCTGCCCTGTAAGACATCACCGCAGTCGAGATGAGGAAGAGCGAGAAGAACACTCCTGTCCGCGTGCATGTCGGCAAGGACGCAGAGCACTGAAGATTTCCGAACGGACGCACCATAGAGGAATGTTGTCAGGCCCAGCGATAGGAGCTCAGCTTTTTCGAGGGAGATGCCCATTATTTTTGCAACAGGGCGACGCGCGGGGCCATCTCCGGGCGATCACAAGGTCGCGCTTTTTAAGGGAGGGCACAGAGCAAGAATGGTGGGTGATAGACATAGTGGATGGGGAAAGTCCATTTGCAAAAACAAGCTCCGGCGCATCGCACGAGAAGCTCTTGTGAGCGCGCTTTGCGTTGGAGATGACACGCCGCTATTGATATGGGGACAAGTTTCTACCATATGGGCAACTCCTTCAGAGCGTCTATTGCGCAGAGGCACGCAGAAGAACAGACGCCTTCTTCACAAGGAAACTTCTTAGACGATGTATGCCCCGCCGGCCTCTTGCCCCACTGGTTTCTAACTTTAATCAGGAAAGGTGATCGGTGAACATGAAACCAGACAAATACAGGTGGGCTCCAAATGCGTCCCCCGTTGCAGCCAGACTCTTCATTCCATCCTCTCCAATCCATTGTGCCTTGGGAAGCGGTGCCTCTTTTTGATGTCTTTTTGTGATGCGTCCTGCGTTAATTAGGTTTTATGCTCGGTACAATGCTGACCCGACCCAAAGAAGCTTGTAAAAAAACTTAGGGCGTCCGAGTCGGCCATGTTATCATGTGGCAGATAGGCGTCTATCCACTTATGGGATAAGTAAGCACAATCAACCCGGCGGTGGCCGTGGCCCTAAGTTCTGGTACGTAACATACGTAACCGTGGCGGTACCCTCAAGTTGGAGGGAGGGGGCCTGACAACACCATCCTTACTCCCACACTAGAAATACTCCTCAGTCGTTAAGGACAGGACCCCCATTTCACGTTCCAGCTAGTTTGTCACATGTGGTGTATAATCAGTCGACACGGGCACTTTCGCTGCGTTGTGCCTTACCATCACCTTCGATCACGCAGTTGTCTGTCTTCTGAGAGGTACAGACTATTTGGGCTTGGGGAGTCACGCATTCCAGAAGTCGGCCACTCGCATTAACCCCCCACCCAATCGCCGGTTTCCACCGCCATAATAACTTACTAGCCACAGGCCATTCCCCTTAACGCCAACTCCACCCACCGATTTAAAAGGCTCACTCCCGACGTCATAGGATGCGACACGGCAAGAACTACCAAAAGCAATGCTATTCTCGGACGCACCAACGTAAACACCGTCCACCCACCCTTATCGAACGCTCGAGCTCTTGCACAGGTCCGGAAAACTTATAACCCCTGCTGCGCATAGGCCTGCCCAGCTGCCCAGATACCCCGAGTTGGACCCCATCGTAACAGGTATTTCTGGAAAGACAACAATTTTATCACGAAGCAAAGGACACTTCTTTTTGGCACTACTGTACACCCCAAGTCTCCCCAACGAACTTACTGTAACTTAGCTGACTGCACCGCGCATTGTCACGTCCCTCCAACTCCACCACTTGCAAGTAGAGACGCGGATGCACTGTATCAATGCGAGATGGGTCACTGCATTGGAAGGTAGTAATATCACGACCAATGAGGTTGAGATTATGAGTAGTATTGGGGCAAGCATGCAAGATCGGGACCACAAGGTAAGAGTGACCACTGTAGCTACCTAACAGAAGTTATTGACTTCAGTCGAGCGGTTTTCGTCTTGAATACATACCCCAGTACTTATATACTTATACAGTACAAACGGATTCCAAAAAAAAAAAAGGTACCGAGGCGCTTGAATGTGTGGCGAGTGGGCGTGCCTGTCCTCACCAATTCGGTTGTTTCATGAACCCCTTGCCATTTTATTCTCTCCGGTCATTTCCAGGTCCGGTTGCTACTCTCGCAAGTTGTTGCAGAATGCCCCCAGCGACAGACTGCAATCCGCTCCCCACAGCCTCAGCGACGCGTGCCCCACCAACGAGCGTTTCTACGCCACTAGCAGCCATATCCCAAAACGAGCCCGCACCAGCACGCGCGCTCGACTGTCCACCTGCGGCGCCAACAATACCGGCCTTGAGTGTGTCGAGCTCGTTAAGCACCTCGAGGCCCGTGCTGCGCGCCCACACGACGGGCGGCGCGGTACTCGCGTACAGTTTATGCAACTTGTCAACCACGGACATCACCTTGTGGTTCTCAAAGTAGCGTTCTCGGGCGTACGGCGCGAGCGCAGTGCGCGAGCCTTGGCGCATCAGTCAGTCCACAGCTCGCGGCGGTGATGAAGATGACTTACCGATGTCGCCGCCAAGCGCAAGCGCGGTGCTCACGCAGCGTGCAAGCGCCGCCGCGTCCCCGAGTCCGAGGTTGAGTCCTTGTCCCGCGAGCGGATGTACGATATGCGCGGCGTCGCCGATGAGCACCGTCCGGCTGCCGATGTACTCCTCCGCGTGCCGGAAGCGCAGCGGGAAGGACGCGATGGTCCCTGGTTGGATGCTCGCGACTAGCGGTGGGAAGCGCGTCGGCACCGTGAGGGGGTATGCCGACGCTTGCGTCCTCGGGATTGATGGTAGCGGACGCGTACGCCGAATGAGGCGCGATGGCGTGCGCCTGTTCACGGAATGCGATCTCGGCACGCAGGTCTTCGGGAGAGAGCGAGGGTTGTTCAAGTAGGCGCCCATGGAGGAAACGGACGGACAGTTCGGGAAGGCGGAACGCCGCGTTGATCATGCTTGCGAGAATCGCGGGGTCTGCCTTGGTAAGAACAGAGGCTAAGGCCGGTGTTGTGGACCATACTAGTGAGGATGCTGTGTGCGAGAGCGGGAGAAAGGCGATGGGACCCGTTGGGAGGAAACGCTGGTAGGCGGTGGTATTAGACGGGAAAAGCCGTGGGGGGTGGAGGAGGGTGGCGACGACGGCACGGGTATTGTAGTCCCAACCATAAGAGTCGATTTTGGAATAAGAACGAACTGGGGAATTGATGCCATCGGCGCCCACCTATGATAGATACAATTAGGTGTTGACGATCTCATAATAGCGGAACACGCACCAAAAGTCGAGCTCGCAATACGTTGCCGTTGGAAAGCTGAACCATCGGCCACCCCCCACCTGGGATGTCGTCGCTGAAAATATTCTCAACTTTGGTGCTGTCGAGCAAAGTGATATTTGATTGTCCACTAAGATGCTGGAGGAGACCTCTCTGAAGGTTCAGAGTTTCTGTGAGGCGAGCCATTTGGCTAGACCCCTTCCCTCTACCCAGTCCAAGAGCAGCCGCGCTGAAATCTATGCGCGCATCCGAGATGCCATCCCAGACCTTAGTCACGGTAAGCGGCAGGAGACGATGGACCGTGACTACAATCATACCTGCATGTCCTCTATAGGGCATGTGCGTTCGGCGTCAAGACGATCCCACGCTCCAATCTCTAGCGCAAATACAATGAATACCCGAGTGAACTGGAATCGAAGACGACATACCATCGAGAAAATCTTGGGATGCATTAGTGAGTGAGACTACTCGATTTGAGAACGCGTCCGGAGGCATTTCCCAATCGCGAACTTTGCCCAAGTCTCCACCCTCTACCAGAGTAACTTTCAAAGAGCTATGCAATGACTTATTCGCGGCTAAAAAAGAGCTGAGTAGTGTCCACCCAGGGACCAATGACACGTACCGAGAGCACTTGCGAACGCCAATCCTGCTGGACCACCACCGACAATAACAACGTCGCATTCTTCGTACCCTGGGTTTCCTGCTCCCCATCCAGAATAGAGTCTTGCTGCTCGAGTGTGTCGCGCTCTCGAACGGGCCCACCGCAATAACATTTGGGTTGAGTTTCTACCGTAGGTACAGTACTGCAGTGGTACCGAGTTAGCCCCGGATGTCCCGGCCCGATGAGACAACTGCTTTTGGTGCCGCGAGGGCATTAGGCCCATATTAGGGGTACATTAGGGGTCGTCCCGTATACGTCTAAAGCGCAGCACAGACAATGGCCGCACCAACCATATCCGCTGCACAGGCCATTGGCGAGTACCTCCAATCCCCTGACGACCTCATGAAGATTCCCGCCTTCCGCAAGAAGCTCGAGAAAGAGAAGGCTTCCATCGATATACGCCTCAAGAGTGGCGTCAAGGAGCAGCTCACCGTTACGAGGGAGAGCCTCCGTAAGCTTTTCGGAACTCGCGACGATGTGCAGGCCATCAAGGACGAGATGGTCACCATCGACCGCATGTGTAGTGACCCGCAGAACGTAGTATCGACCTTTGACCAAATTAGTCGCGTGCGTCACCTCTGAGTTGCTTCCCTGTAATATACTGATCAGCCTGTAGGTCTCCATGGTGCACAGGAACTTTGAACAAACAGAGGAGATGGTCAACAATCTTTTAGAAATGAGCTCGCGTCTTGACAGCATCGAGGCGATGCTTACCGCAGACCTTGACGACCTCCTCGGGCCTGCTCCGAATCTCCTTCCTATACACCTTCAGCTTACACAGCTTGAGAATTTCCGCAATGAAACCATGCACCAAGCTAAAAAGGCAACTGCCCAGTCCCGCAACAACCTGGCTCGCAGGTTCGAGCGTCTCACAGGTGTAATCGAGGCGTTCGACGATTATATCATGGAACTCTCGCGAAACATACTGCCCCTAGCCCGCGCCGGTCACATCGAGGTGATCGTCAAAATAGTCAAAATTGCGGAGATAGAAGGGATGGAAGATCAAAAGGTGAGTATCGAAACCCAGAGGCAGGCTCTATGCTGACGCTTAGAAGGCAATTGCAATACGTCTTGTCAAAAAAGCAGCGAAACTGGATGCCGCATCCAAGTTCAAATCCATGCAGGCCAATGCACGAATCATCAAGCATTACCGTTCCAGGATCATGAAGAACATAGGAGAGGCCATAAACGCCAAGTTTGAGGCTGCGTACTTGCGCGACGAAAAGGATCCTGTCGGATTCCTTGAAAACCTCGGTTGGTTATATCAAGACTTGATTGCTATCGAACGTGACGTCGTCGCGTGCTTCCCTTCGGACTGGGACGTGTACTCGCACTTCGTGCGCGAGTACCACAAGGCTCTTAATTCAACCGTCCAGAGACTTGTCGCCTCAGAGCCGGATGCAACTGCACTGCTCACCCTGCATGCATGGCTGAAGGAGTACAAGAGTAGCATGAAAGAGCTCCAAATACCACCGGAGTTACTAGAGCCGCCACTTCTAGGCGGTAACGAGCAGTTGAATTATCGATGATTATCTCAAGCTGATCGTCAAAAAGCTCGACGAGTGGAGCGCGAATCTTATGAAGACCGAGGTGACCGAGTTCACCTCGCGCGCGGAGCCTCCGGAGCTAGATGCAGACGGGCAGTACGGCACGCAGGGCGCCGTGATACTTTTCCAGATGGTGAACCAGCAAGTAGACGCGGCTATGGAAAGCGGGCAGGGCATGATCCTCGCGCGCGTCGTTTCGGAGACGAACCGCGTCATGAGGGGTGTGCAGGACCAGTGGACGCGCCTTCTCGACGCGGAGTTCAAGAAGACGACGGAGCGGCCCGGAAGAGGCGCCTGGCGGTCTCGTCGAGTACGTGATCGCGCTCGCGAACGACCAGATCAAGTCTGCGGACTACGCTGAGGCACTTTCGGCGCGGCTCGAGCCGCTCGTCTCGGAGAAGTACCGGGTGACGATCAACGAGCGGCTGAACGACGCAATAGACGGGTACCTCGACGTGGCGAAGAAGTGTACGCAGACACTGATCGACATTATCTTCAACGACTTGCGGCCGGCGACGAAGCAGTTGTTCCAGGTGCAGTGGTACGACGGGATCGTCGTGCAGGTGGTCGAGACGATGCGCGACTACATGCAGGACTACCAGACGTATCTCAACGCGTCGCTGTTCGAGCTCCTCGTCGAGGATCTGCTCGACGCCTTCCTCGTGGCGTACCTGACCGCGCTCGCTAACACACAGAAGCTGCGCATGCCCGCAGCAGCGGAGCGCATCAAGGACGACGTCGCGGAGGCATTCAAGTTCTTCAGTACGCTCAAGCCTGCCAAGGAGCTTGAGTCATACTTCGAGGTCGTCGAGATGGTGCTCTCATTGCTCGAGGCGTCCAAGAGCCTCGCGTTCCTGTCTTTCTGGTCGTTCGCGAAGGTCCACGGCCCCAATCTGGCGTTTGTCGAGGGGCTGATGAAGGCGCGCGGGGATCTAGACCGCTCGTCGGTCAACGAGGTGATGGACAGCATCAAGCGCAAGGTGAAGGAGGAGAACTTGACTGATCGTGAGTCGTTTCTTCACCCTACCTTTTTCAGAGCAGACGCTTTGACGCATTTGTTCAGCACCCGAACCTACGATAATGAAGAAAATCACGATCGAGGGCACGTTCTCGCGTCTGCTACGGACTGGAAAGTGATGGATGCTATCCACTACATTGTACTACAGTATACCCGACATCAACACACGTACTATCTTGTACATTGCGACCTGTATTACGAGAACTGTGAAAACAGCGCTAATCAGCGATAGTTCGGCGATAGTCATGGAACCGGGCCGCAGTCCCCGAGACTGGGTATATACTGCGAAGAGAAATTGCCACCACACCGGGGGGCTGCTTGAACCGCAACCACCACCATGGGCGGATTTCCCACGGCATAAGTCGGGGCAAGGATGGACGCTCTTGCATCCTCGGTCAGCAACGGCCCCCCACAACATAAAGAACCCCTTTCACATGTATAAACAATGTATGAACACGCATGAAATAAGAACCAGTAGTCCTTAGTGTAATGCCCAGGGTTGCCCCAAAGCCAATCAAACCACGAAAACTATGAACAACCATCATGAAGGTAGAACACAACAAGAATACCGTGACATCACTGCTCCCATACCACTGAGCACAGTACCCACAACAGCCATGACTGTCAAGCACCCCCCTCGCACAGACTGGACAGTCCAACTAAACTACAACGCCCAACACAACTCTGACCCAGCCCCATCCAACCTCCAACACGTCGACCCCAACCTGCCAACCCGAACAGGCCGAACCCTCCCCTTAAGGGAACACGGCAGAATCATTTCCGGAATCAAAAACCGATGGTTACGCGCGATCAACATAAGACTCACAAACGACAGGATAACCGCATCCAAAATAAAGAGAAAAAATACCACACTGCAGTTGGCAGTCAGCACATGGAAAGCCGTTCTTGACCGAGAATGGGAATTACCGCCCAACTGGATAACCCACCGTGAGGTTTTAGTGGGTAGGGGAGCACGTAACATCCGGTCCGGGGATGAGAACGTGCACTGAGTCCCACACTGCCCCAATACCATGGGACGTGCGTAAAGGCATTTTCCCTCACACCTGGGCTTCGGCCCGGCTACATGCGCGCGCTAGTTAGAGCTGATGGCAAATCTCCTACTGACTAGCTCCTATTTTCGGTAACAGGGACAAGTAGATTACCGAAATAGAGCGCTACCCAAAAAAAAAAAAGAAATTGCCAACACACCCGCCTCCGCGCAAGCGCAACAGGACATCTCAGAATCCGGCGTCGAAAACTTTGAATTGCCCCGTGCATTGGTGACGTGTATTGTGTATTGGTAAATCATCGAAACTCACTCTGACTCGGTTTTGCGACCGTTATGTTTTTTTTTTTTTGGCAGGAAGACCGATTCCGCGTGGTTCATACTCGCACGCGTACTTATTCTCCTTTCTCTGGCTGGGTGTAAAGTAACACCAGAAAGGAAACCTTCCGAATCAAGGTGAGACGGCGCAAAATGTCAGCTGCCCATACTTCCAGCACCGCAGAATCAGCGCATGCAACGCCGCAAAAATGAATTAGCGCGTGGCGATACATGGTTCAGTCCAATCCAATATAAAAGGAGAGGAGAGGAGAGGAAGTGAGTTACACGTGCGTGCTCACGGTTGATCATAGCTATTAAATCGTTCGGACACATTCCCTCTAAAAGACCATAGCGAAAGCTCTCCAAACCCCACGATGGACCAGATCGTCCTCAACCCCATCGATGTTGACGGGGTCCCCCAAATGGATTCCTCGTAAGTGCTCTTAGTGCCATGTTACGCAGTCGTTCTCAGCTTTCATCTGATAATGATGAGATATGTGATACTGACTTTGCCTTGGGTTTACTCCAGTGTGTGGACTCACTCACTACTCATCCCGTCCTACCTCGCGTTCCTCTCCGTCGTCGTCTTCGTCGCCCAGGGTATTTACTCGTCTGGTCTAGCTCGAAGGCTCCGCGATGAAGGTGTGCCAGCGGCTGCTGGCAGCGGGGAGTCCAGCACCACTCGGGCAGGTTTCGTGTCGGCCGTCAATGATCATGTGGAGAAATCAGGGGGATCAACCATCTTCCTTTTCCAGGTTTTGCGCCTCGTTGTCATTCTCACACTTTTCGGCCTAGCGGTATTCAACTTCGTGCAAGAGGGTCAGCAGCACGTCTCCCCGCCGTCTATGGTAAGCGCATTGAGCAAGCATTGGGGTAAAAAGCACAAGAGCAAGCACCGTTATGGCGGTGGGTCGCTCACCGGACGCGAGTGGCTCGATCTCACGCTTTGTCTAACCTATGTACGTCATCTCAGCCACCAAGGTCTTCTTTCTCACTCAGGTCGTAATTTGAGACAGCTGTATGCGGCCTTTTTGGCACTGGTAGCTGTAACTGCCCAGAGAGTTCGCGCGTCGGTTGCTTCGTTCCATCTCTCTTCACTCTTGCTTGCCACCTTCTCGGTCTACGCTTACCGCAACATCTGGCCACTGCTTACTTTCACCTTGTCACCCGTGGATGCATGGGAAGGCCCTTTGCTATGGGTCAGAATTGGCCTTCTGACCCTCGCGAGTATCGTAATCCCTCTGCTCGTCCCGCGCCAGTATATCCCGATTGATCCAAAGGCGAGATTGCCTCTTACCATATCTTACTCTCCGATCCCTAACTCTCGACGCAGGATCCCCAGCAGGAGATCAACCCTGAACAGACCGCGTCACTTCTATCTATGATGTTATATACGTTCCTTGATCCTATCGTCTTCTTGGCATATCGTGTTCCACATCTATCGCATGACATGCTACCACCACTCGCAGACTATGATTACACGAGGAATCTCGTGCAAAGGAGTTTCAAGGCAAGTCCACCTCGATTAGTAGCGCAAGTGTTTTGCTAACACGGTCTGCTAGCATTTGGATACATTTTCTGGCGGACCCAAGAGGCACATCTTCTGGGGAATCTTGGCGGTCTTTCGTCCGTTCTTTGTGTATCGTCAAGTCCTGCTTTGCTTATACTTCGCCCAGGTCGAGAATACATCCAAGTAGCAATCCTCGTTGTCGTTAAGGTCTTTTCGTCCCTTATGGCACCCTTGGGGATGAATCAGCTCTTGCGGTACCAGTTTTCTTGACGACCTTACGGATATACTTAGCGTCTCTCTCTCAGCTACCTCGAAACCCGTGGGGAAGGTGCTGTCGTCCGTCCATGGGTTTGGGTCACGTTTCTTTTCCTTGGTCCTGCCCTCGGAACCATCGTTTTCCAATGGTGTATTTTTATTGGGGTCAGTGATCGGGGGCATTTACTGTGCCAAGGTCCTCATGCGTCGACCATGTTTTTAGACGGGTGCTATCGTGCGGGTCACTGCCATCGTCACACAACTCGTCTTTGAACACGCCCTACGTATCCGCGTGAAGGCCGAGACCTCGTCCTCCCCGTCGTCCAGCCCTGATGCCACTTCTGAGGTTCACAGCGAAGCCTCGACACTAGATAGTGGGTCAGTAGTCGAAATCAATATCGTGTCCGAGGAAGCGGGCGGGAGTAGCGAGGAGACTCGGAGCGAGCAATCGACGACGACTGTGTCGAGCATGAAGGGCAAACGAAAAGAAGTAGCTCCTGGGTTTGGCAGCGGCAGGGTGGATGGCGACGGGCAGGGGGATTCAAGCAATCTAGTAGGAAAGATGAACAATCTTGCGTCGACAGATCTTGAGAACCTCGTCGACGGACGGGATTTCTTGCTGCTCAGTTTGTCTCTCCACCCCCCTCCGCCCCACTGGTCTTTATTGACGAAATATCTCTTCATAGTATTATATTTCCCACTGCAGATGGTGATGTCTGTCTGGTTCTTATATAACATTCTTGGCTGGAGTGCATTCGTCGGGATGGCCGTGATGGTCGCTCTCTTCCCAATCCCGGGCACCATTGCAGGAAAAATACAAAAAGTACAGAAGGAGACCGTGAAGCGTGTAAGTTTGTTGCCTTATCAATGTCTTGACGTCAGGGTTCACTTCGCGGTTAGACAGATGCACGTGTGCAAGCTGCTGCCGAAAGTAAAGTCACAGACACATGCCCATAACGTGCGGGCACTGATGAGCCTTGACTGCAGCTATGGGGATTTTACGCATGGTCAAGTTGTTTGGTTGGGAGCCTAAGATCGCGGCGCGACTAGCTGAGAAAAGGGAGCAAGAGCTGCGGTACATCAAGTTGCGCCAGATTTTGAACTTGATCAACGGAAATATCAAGTAGGTGCTTCTACCTTCTTTCCTGATCCCTTTAACGTGGGCATCGCCAGCTGTTTCGTACCGATCATCACGGTGCGTCGCCCCGTTCTCATGCCTGCCAATTTATTTTTACTTACACCCCGGGAAGATGGTTGTCACATATGTCACTTACGTGCGTAAGCTTGATTTTCTCGGGCAAATGTCTGAACGGCTTCGCAGACTGCGATTATGAAGCGCGCACTTACACGTAAGTTTCGTGTTCCTTTTTCGAGGTGCCTCTGCTGAATTTGTCTGCAGCATCGGCCGTATTTTCGTCCATGGCAGGTTAGTCCGGCGACCTCTCGGGATCTTCCCTGTTGGCATGGATGGTGATGGGACTCATCTTTTCCAGTGTTCGATCTTATCCGCGACCAGCTTCACACAATCTTCTGGACGATTCCTACATTTATACAGGCGAGGGTCTCTCTCGATCGCTTAAATGATTTCTTGCGCGATGTGGGCGAATCACTGCCTGTTTTTATACTTCACACACTGAGCCCGTTTTTCAGACCGAGTTGCTAGACGAGTTCGTGGAAACCGATAAGGGCTCCGAGTGGGTGATGCTGACCGATGCGTCACACTTCGACCAGGACGTGATCGGTTTCAAAAATGCCAGCTTCACCTGGTCGAGGTCGAATGACAACGCCGACGGAACGCTCACGCCATCCCGCCGTCGGTTCACCCTCCGCGTGCAAGGCGAGCTGGTGTTTAAGCGTGGTTGTTTCAACCTGATCATCGGGCCGACCGGCTCCGGCAAGACGTCGTTGCTGATGGCGCTGCTCGGTGAGATGCATTTCGTGCCGATGAGCCCCGACTCTTGGTATCATCTGCCAAGGGAAGGTGGAGTTAGCTACGCTGCGCAGGAGTCGTGGGTACAGAACGAGACTATCAGGGTGAGGATGGCCAACGTGCTCACGCTCGCGTTTTTTGGGTTCTAAGTGATGAACAGGATAACATCTTGTTTGGGGCTCCATATGACGAAGAGAGATATAACAAAGGTAACTCGTTCTGACAGTCGTAAGACCTGAGTTACTGATGCTTCAAGTCATTTACCAATGCGGTTTGCAACGCGATCTCAACCAGTTCGATGCAGGGGACAAGACCGAAGTCGGAGAGAAGGGTTTGACCTTGAGGTAGCGTAACAAGACTTTCACACGATACGTCCCTCGTCAACTCAACTTGTAGCGGTGGGCAGAAGGCTCGAGTGACTCTCGCTCGGGCGGTCTACTCTTCATCTCAGATCCTCATCCTGGATGACGTTGGTGCCTTTTCTGCGATATTTCGTCCCCTAATCATTAACATCATTCTTGCAAAGGTTCTAGCCGCTCTGGATGTCCACAGTGTGCGGTGGGTCGTTGAGAAATGCTTCAAAGGCGACTTGATTCGCGGAAGGACGATCTTACTCGTCGTAAGTCACCCCTTTCCACCCGCATATACCTATGGTCACTTCCAATACACCGCAGACGCACAATGTCGCAATGGTTACCCCCCTCGTAGACTACGTCGTTTCGCTCGGCAAGGATGGTCGGATCGTTAGTCAGGGCTCGGTCTCAGACGCGCTCAAGAATGACAAAACATTGGCAAAGGAGCTCGCGGAGGACGCCCGTGCCATTAAGGACGAAGAGAAGAAGATCGACTCGGAAGAGCACGACAGGACGGCGAATTCGGCCGACGGGAAGTTAATATTGGCCGAGGAGGTCGCTGAGGGAAACGTCAGCTGGGACGCAGGTTAGCGCGCGATCCAACATTTCCGCATTTCGGACGGTGAAGCTCACTGGTGTACCTCCCAAAAAAAAAACGAAGTCAAGTTGTTTACTAACGGTTTGGGAGGAGCGCACCCCATCCTGTTCTGGATAGTATTTGCCGGCGGCATGTTGCTTTGCAACACCTTCATGACCGTGCAGACGTGGTTCATGGGCCATTGGGCCGAGCAATATGACATCTACCCACCGGATCAGGTTGACATCACTTTGTAAGTGTCCACTTTCCACTACAGCATTGGTCGTCACCATGCTCTTGCTGACAGCCGTCGATCCCTCGTTTACTAGCTACCTCACAGTCTACGGGCTTATCTTGCTCGCGGGGGCGACCTGCTACACGACGGGGTATGGTGTCTATGTGTATGGCGCTGTAAGGGCCTCGAGGACCATCCACCGGACTCTGATCGAGTCTATCCTCGGTACAACTCTGAGGTGGTTCCCAAATGTCCCAGCGCTGATCTCTACTTATAAGCTCTCCTCCTTTGTAGGTGGCTGGACACGACCCCAACGTCCCGAGTCCTCACTCGCGTCACGCAGGACATCCGCGCCCGTATGTGCTCAATTTGGACCTTCCTCCCGGGATAAATGCACAGATCTCACAACCTCCCTACTCTCTAGTGGATGGCCCAGTCTCTAACGTATTTAGCCGGCTCATTGATATTTCATTCACTATGCTCCTCAAATTCCTCGCTGTGGTGTATCTCACACCAGTGTTTTCCGTACCAGGAATTATCCTCGCCATGTTTGGTGCGTGGCTCGGCCGTGTCTACATGAAGGCCCAGATCGCGATCAAGCGCGAGATGAGCAATGCAAAGGCGCCCGTGCTAGGCCACTTTGGCGCTTCTATCGCTGGACTCTGTGCGTCTACTCCTCGTGATGTGAGTGCTATCGGTCTAACTCTGCCCCTTCCAAGCGTCCATCCGTGCGTATGGCGCACAGCTTGCTTTCCGCGAAGAGTCATACAGGCGGATCGATCGGTACTCGAGGGCTGGTCGGTCCTTCTACAACATGAACAGGCAAGTCCGGTTCACCAAGTCGTCTCTACAATGTACAGCGATGATCTCACTTGTATTGACCCTGCTACAGGTGGATTAGTCTGCGTATCGACTTCCTCGGCGGGCTGTTCGCTGCTGGCCTCGCGGCATACCTGATATACGTACCGCATGAACGTTCCCTTCCATCGGATACTGGTTTCTCTCTTACCATGGCCAGCACGTTGCATGTTTTTAACATAATTAGCGATCGCTGATTAGCGTCCCCAGTTGGATTCAGTGGCCTGATTCTCTGGTGGGTGCGCGTCTTCAATGACTTTGAAGTCAACAGTGAGGATTCTCTATCTTGCGTGACTTTCCCTTCATATATTTGATGATTCTATTAGGCAACAGGTGAAGAGTCTATTTTCTTTTTCTGAGTAGGTGTGGGATCAGATGCTCATTGGCGCTACACACAGCTTGGAGCGTCTGCACTCGTACATTAACACTGAACAGGAGCCAAAGCCGACCAAGCAGGGTATCCCTCCGGCATACTGGCCCGCGAGCGGAGATCTTCGGGTCGAGAAGCTCTCTGCGCGTTATTCTCTTGTACGTGGCATGTCAGTCCTTGCGATGCGCGTCCGGCGCTGCTAAACGTCACATCTTCATCAGGATGGGCCGAAGGTTCTCCACGACATATCTTTCCACATAAAATCCGGCGAACACGTGGGTATTGGTGAGTCCCAACAGCCATAGCCTAGACAGTGGCTGATGACTAAAGGAACAGTCGGTCGCACGGGGAGCGGCAAGGTATCTACTCTCAGCTTGGTCGATTCCTGAAAGGGCGCCTGCTAAAAACTCTTCAGAGCTCTCTGACATTGTCGCTTCTCCGTTGCATATTTACGGAGGGTAGTGTGTATTACGACGGCAGACTCATAAGCTCGATCAACTTGGATGCACTCCGCTCGAACATCACCATCATACCACAAATCGTGAGCGTGTCTGCCACCTTCCACCCTTCGTTGTCCCACAAATAGGGGGGGTTTTTTTTTTTTCACGCAGCCCGAATTGTTGAGCGGCTCTCTACGAGAGAACCTTGACCCGTTCTCACAATACGACGACGCAACGCTGAATGGCGCGCTGCGTGCCTCGGGGCTCTTCTCTCTACAAAGTGACGACAAGCACGGTCGTCTCACGCTCGATAGCCAGGTTTCGAGCTGTGGGGGGAACCTCTCTGTCGGCCAACGGCAGATATTGGCGCTTGCACGTGCGATTGTACGCGGGAGCAAGCTGCTCATTCTCGATGAAGGTACGCATTTCCCCTACCTTCTTCTGTGTCTGCTTGGCCTACCATGTTATTTTCGCTTGCAACAGCAACGTCTGCTATTGGTAACGGCTTCCTGTTTGTCTTTTCAGTGACGTAACACGTGGCACAGATCACAAGACAGATACAATCATACAGACATCTCTCCGGAACGAGCTTAGAAGAGACGTAACATTAATCACGGTCGCGCATCGTCTACAAACGATCATTGACGCAGATAAAGTTGTACGTCGCCCCTTCCTCACCCAGACCGTGAATTCAAGCCCAAGAAAATACAATAGATGGTGTTGGATGCAGGTCGAATCGTGAGTTTCTCTCCTCACCTTCCCTGCTTGGACTCAATAAAGGGAAAATAAAATAACAGGTTGAATTTGACAAGCCGAGCGAACTCCTGAAATTAGAGAACGGCAGGTTCCGTTCGTTAGTCGACGAAAGCGGTGACAGAGATCTACTTTACTCGATGGCTTCCTTGGCCGGCAAGGCACAATATGGAGGGATCATCACGACGACTCTGACTCTGACGCCATAAATGAAAAAGAGGAAGGTACTCATCTACCACTCGTTATCTCACGGTTTGACGGTCTCTGTAGAGTGCGGAGAAAGAAGTGACAAGTGCCCCTTACATGTAGAAACCTACCAAGCGCGCAAAAAGTACTTTTCCCTATGCCCTAAGTGCCACTTCGCTTTTTCGGCAATGAGGGTCAGCAAATGGCAGCGCGTTCGAAGCAACTAACTCTTGAAGCAAGCTGCTGATCATCTCAACGACTTTGGAACACAAGTATTAATATAACAATACAAATAAAGCCAGCGTGTAAACGACCCATACTAAGGATGCATCGTGGTCAGTGTGCACCCACCTCGACATGAACCTCAGAAAGCGGTCCTGGAGCAGCGCCTAGTTGGCCCACCAAACGTCCGCGACATTCGAGGGAGGTGTGAAACCATCTGGACAGCTCTGGCACAAACGGGTGGCTGTGCACGACACAATCCGCCGTCACATTCTGATAGAGAGGAAGGACGGACTGTGGAGAGTGCAGCGATCTCTAGATAAAACCATAATGCGTGCTTACGTCCGCGCGGATCAATTTCCAGTCCCGCAACCGGAAATTCTGGTTTATACTTGTCCTCCACCATTTGTCAACGTCGCATGGTTGATTGGTTTTTACGCCACCGAAAAAAGAAGAAAAGCGATATCAGGATACTTTTTTTTGGGAGGCGCTTTTATTTCTGGTATCTAGATCCTGAATACTTACTGTAATATTGTAATAACTTGCTATGTAAATAGTACTGTTCGTTTCAAGGTTCAAACGTTTGGTGGTGACAGGACGCCCCCCCACCTAAACCTCATGTCACTACAGATTGATTGTCTCTCAAGTTGTTTTTCCATTATCACACGAACCAACGTCTGCGACTGACTGGAAAGTGATGAACACTATCCGCTGCATTGTACTACAGTATACCCAACATTCACACATGTACTAAGACAAGTACTGTAAATTAGCGCTAATCAGGGATGATACATGTCGGGCCGCGGTCCCCGAGGCCAAGACAGCGCGTTCAGTGAACCTCGCCCCTTGGACGTTTCCTTACCTGGGCCAATCCCATCCTATCTATTCCCAATGCCGCGAAGAGAAAATGCCAACACACCTGCCTCTGCGCAAGCGCAACAGGATGCCGTTTCAGAAGGTATCGAAAACTTTGAACTGCCCCGCGCACTGGTGACACGCATCGCGAAATCAGCCGTGAGTTGTCGTTTCTTGTCCCATATATATATATTTGACGCTGGAGCGTATGTCTTCTCAATCTACTAGGTTCCGGAAAACGTGAAGCTACAGAAGGACACAGTTCTCTCGCTCGTCAAAGGCGCGACAGTGTTCATCAATTACCTCGGTGCGTCCTCATGCTTGTACTCAGTGTTTTATGCACTGTCCGTCTCGCGCATTCAGCAAATTTCTGAAGCAAAGCCCACAGCCGCTACGTACGTCATACAATATAAACTACTCAGAAACTGGCCATGACCTGATGCGTTTACGCAGAGCGCACGAGGTCTCAACCTCTAAGCAGCACAAGAGCATCTCCGCGTCGGACGTGTTCAAGGCGCTAGAGATAATCGAGTTTGCCGACCTAATCCCGCCACTGCAGGCCGAGCTACAAGGTGCGCCGTCCCGCGCCCACTTTTCTGTCCCAATTTTACACATCACTGCAGTCTACCGTGAGCTCTCCAAGAACAAAAAGGGGTCCGCCGCGGGCGGCGCGTCGGGCAGCGCACCGCCAGCGCGCAGCAAGAACAGCGGGGCGGCAGCACAGCGCGGGAAAGGCAAAGAGCGCACGACCGATTCAGCCGACTCGCACGTGTCCGCGCCCTTGCCTGGCGCGCTCGGTGCGCTTTCCCTCGACCCGCAGCCACGCGTGCAGGTTCATGAACCCTCCGCGCCGCCCGGTGCTGATACGGAGACGCATGCTATGTCCCAGCCGGAGCCGGACGTCGGAGAAGGTGAGGGCGAGGACGTGGGTGTGGATGAGGATGAGGAGAACGACGAAGACCAGACCGAGCCTGAGGCTGGGCTTGATGAGGCGGAGGAGGACGAGGCAGAGGACGTGGACGAGGCAGAGGAGGATGTAGACGTGGACGTGGACGTTGATGTTGACGTGGACATGGACACCAATGCACTCGAGGATGGGGACGGTATGGCGGATGGTGAGATGGAGTGATTGGAGCGGTGTTCAGCCCTTGGTGGTAGATCGAGAGATTGTGGGATACACGTACTGTACTCACCTACAAGCCGAGTCATTGGTAGTGGTAGTCTTGGCATCCAGCAGGCTTATTTGACATGTATGATGCAAGGTTTGATGTGAGAGACTCACTCTGACTCAGTTTTGCAAACGCTATGCTTATTTTTTCTCAAAGGATTATGTATGATGCGGACGCATGGGGGGGGACACGCACGAGTCTGCGCTTGTGTACATTGTACAGTAATACTAGAAAGGAAACTTGCAAATCAAGGTGAGGCGGCCCGAAACGTCAGCTGCCAATTCCTCCATAACCGCAGAATCAGCGCCGGGCGACGCACAAATGAATTAGCGCGCAGCGATGTGCTGGTTCCAAATCCAGGGGAAGATAAGAGTGGAAATCAGTGTGAGCCAGTCGCGGGTGAGGACGGGCAACACTGGCAATTCAGACAAACAGAACGTGAATCGGCGGTGTATATTAGAGTAAGAGTTCTTTTGGGAGCGCTCGAGTAGTTAAAATATGGGGAGAAGAGAGGAGGAAGGTCTAAGAGAGGTGTGCGACAGGGGGGCGACACCGCGTTACTATATACTGTGTGATCCTATGGATTCCAATGTGAAACGGGATGGCGTGTCCCGAATGGGTAAGTGTATGTACTTACACCCCTCCCCGGTATAAAAAGGAAAAGTAAGAAAGGATAGCGTAGGGGGAAATGTGGAATATGTGAAGCAAGTTGGGGGGGGTTAAAGTCGCTCGGCACGGGTGCATCAAAACCCAGTGGGAAAAAGCTACCGGCCGGCGGTGCGAAACTAACATACTGCAAGGGTATGGACATCCGCAGTCGCCGGCCTTGAGGAATTTTGTGTGCGTCTTTGCCAAACATCCAGGGCTTCGCAGTCTTCTAGCTCACTTGCAGGGAGCCACTTGTCGCCTTCCGGGCCTTCTCCTTGCCACCGCACGCGGTATTGCCTTGTTTTGCCTCGTTGACGTTCGTCGACGATTTTGTCGATGAAGAATTCTTCTTCACCGTTGATGGTGATCGGCTCCGGTGGTTTCATGGCCCGGCCGGGGAATCTCGTGTCGTCGTTCTCGTTGAATATTTGTACCTCGGAGACATGGAACACGGGGAAGGCGTGTGGGGTATTTGGTAGGTGGAGCGTTACCGTTGAATGTGTTTCATCTGTTCCTGTTATCGTGTACGGTCCGTCGTAGCGTGGCATGAACTTTGCGGCGCGTTGTGTGTCCGTAGATTTGTATTCCTTCCGCCGGTGCGTGGTTGAGAGCACCACTCTGTCACCGACCTTGAATGGGAAGCCAAGTCTCCGGTGTTGATTGGCTTGATACGCTTGCGAAATTTTGGCGCTTGTCAGGTTGTCCTTTGCGTCTTGTTCTATCGGCAACATGCGTTCTATTGTTTTCCTGGCTGTGTGCTCGGTCTCATCTGCATTCTGTGAGGGTGTTATCATGGGCGGTAATAGCCTTGGTGATTTTCCGAATCTTAGTTGGAAAGGGGTGTACCCTGTCGACCTGTTGATGGTGTTCATCAAGTCGAAGCGCACTTTGGGGAGTGCGCGTGCCCAACCCCGCTGGTCCCTTTCAACTGCAAACCGGATGCATTGTATCACGGTTTTGTTTGTACGTTCACTGGCGCCGTCCGTTTCGGGGTGGTAGCTGGAGGACATTTTTAGCTTCACACCCGTCAGTCCGTGCAGGGCTTTCCAGAATCGGGAGACGAAAAGCTTATCGCGATCAGAGATTATTTCAAGTGGGAGGCCGTTCTCGCAGTACCACTTTTCGAAGAATATTAGCGCCAGCTGTTCTGCAGTGAGTGTTGTTGTCGTTGGTATGAGCCGGATATCTGACCCCAGTCGGTCGGTGAACGTCAGGATGCAGTCGAAGCCCTCATCGGTCGGCAAGGGCCCGATGAAGTCAATTGTGACTGAGTCACATCGTTGGTCTGGGACTGCGAGGGGGTGCAGTGGTCCAAGTGGTCTGGTCGTCCTTGATTTGTTACGTTGACATTCAGCGCATGACGGGATGTAGCCGCGTTCGAGGTCCTGTCTCATGTTTGGCCAATAGAACGCATCTCGCAGAGCCCCATATGTTTTTGGTGTTCCAAAGTGTCCAAGTCGGTCGTGCGCAAGCCGGAACAGTGTTTCGCGGATGTGTTTGACGTCTGGTACCAGCAGCCTGTTGTCTACAAACCAGTAGCCATTCTCGTTTGTCACATTGTGCATACCTGGAGCCGCTCCTTTGACTTTTGCTGTGAATGGGTCGGTCTCATATCCCTTTCGTATTCCGTCTAGTATTGCATCCTCTATTTCGAAGCGGGAGCGTATTCGCCTATTTTGTGAGGAGGCGACAATGGACGCAATGGTTACAATGTCTGGATCAGGTAGTCGTGAGAGCGCGTCGGCGGCGCCATTTTGTTCTCCCGGTATGTAGTGGATTGTTGCGTCATATTGGGACATCAACTCCATCCAACGCGCCTGCCGTCTCGACAGGTCCTTCTGCGTGCAGAAGTGTTCCAGCGTTTTATGATCAGTCCATACCTCAAAGTGGTATCCCAGGAGGTCGGTACGCCACTTAGCTAGAGCCCGGACAATGGCTAGGAGCTCCTTTTCATGTACTGGGTAGTTCAGCTCCGCGCCTTTGAAGGAGCGCGAGTCGTACGCTACTGGTCGGGCCTCAGTGCGTGAGGGTCCGAATGATAACACGGCTCCCGACCCCGTGTCGCTCGCATCCGTTGTCACGAAGATCTTGTAGTCGGGCATTAAGGACGGGTCGATAGTTGTGAGGCACTCAGTAGATGTCACAAGTCGTTTAATTGTTTCGAAGGCCGTTTGATGTTTGTCCGTCCAATCAGGGAATGACTTATCATATTCCTTTTTTGTGAGTTCGTCGAGTACGCCTGTGTATTGTGCGAGCTTCGGGACGAAAGCCGCCAAGTAGCGAACAAGACCAAGGAAGCTGCGCACTTCCTTCGTGCTGGTAGGCGTTGGCCAGTTTGCTATCCGGTCCGCTTTGCCTTCGTCTGCTTCTATTCCTTTCGCTGATATGCGGTGTCCGAGGAACCGGATTTCCGTGCAGAAGAGCTTTGTTTTCTTTGGATTACAGTATAGTTTGTGCGCTTTTAGGGCCGTCAAGACTATTTTAACATTTGTTTCATGTTCTTCGATCGTTTTTGACCAGATAGCGATGTCGTCTATGTAGGCGTGGCATATACGACCAATCCATGGACGTAGTGCGGCGGTGATGCGCCTTTGGTGTATCGCCGGTGCGTTCTTTATGCCCATCGGCATTACCGTCCATTCGTATAGCCCCCATGGTGTGTTTACAGCGGTGAGGCCCACGTCATCTGGGTGCATCCTTGTCTGGAAGAAGCTGTTCGTCATGTCTATTTGTGCAAACAGTTTTCCATTTCCGAGGTCGGAGAGGATTTCAGACACGCGGGGTAGGGGGAAGCTGTCGGTGACTGTATTCGAATTCAGTTGTCGGTAGTCGTTTACCCATCTAGGGAGTACGGTTGGGTCTGCTTTGGGGATAATGAAAGCTCCCGACCCTGCGGGTGCATTCGAAGGTCGTATTCTCCCGGCATCGAGATGCTGTTGTAGCAGCATGTGCCAGGCTTCTTTCCATTTCCGAGGACAGGGGTAGTTCCGTGTCTTGATGGTTTGGGTCGTGTCTTTCAATTTTATTCTGGCGACGGGTTCTTTTGGTAACTTTGAGACATGTGGCAGTGGTTCGAAGACCTCTGCGAATTCTTTCCGAGCAGCAGCTTCCTTCGAGGCTAACGATTCTTCGATCGCTAACGTTTCAATGCGTTCGCGGATCGCGGCGAGAATGTTTGGGGTGTTTTCGTTCATTGCTATTGTTCTTGGGGGTTTTACCGTCGTTAACAAGTTCATTCGCTTTCCGTTTATCGTTACATTACATTCCCGAGACGCGTAGTTACATGTGATGTTATTCGTTACAAGAAAGGGGAGGCCGAGGATTATCGGCATGCACAAGTCCGGGGCAATGACAGCATGTACTGGTTTTGATTGGAACATGCCATCGAGCGATGTTGGGGCAAGCTCGATATAGTGTGTGATTTGGTGCGGGGTCTGGTCTCGCGCTATCGCGACATTGACGCGTTCCGGTTTTTGTAGTCGTTTTGGTCTTAGTTTTAGTCTGTGTACGAGTTCTGGTTTGATGAGCACCATGTGCGCGCCGCTATCAATGAGGGCCGTTACGGGAATATCATCTGAAGCGGTTTTCAGTTTACATTTCCACGTGAAGTGATCACATTTGAGCGGTGGGGGACTCACGGCCGAGAGGCTCTGTTCCGATGAGTCCGAGTAACTGTTTTCGGTTGCAGTGACAATTGACCCCGGGAACATAGCCGCTACGAGGTCCTGCGGTGGTGCGGACTCCGATTCGTTAGATGTGTCGGCTTCCGTGATCACGGCTACCGGGGCATTCCGTGTTGAGGCGTTCTTTGCTGACTTTGCCCGCGCAGCATCTTGGGCGGTCAGGGTTTTGTAGTTTTTCCCTGTGAGGACGACGCCACATTTGTCAGAGCGGTGACCTGCGTAGAACGTTCGACATTTGTAACACCCGTCATGCTCTTGTAGGAGTCGACGCTCATCATTGGTGAGTCGGGGGGGGTATGGGTTGTCCGAATTGGGTGTCTTCGACGCCGTTCCAGCGGTCCCCCCATTGGGCGGGGTGTATCCATTGTTGCTTCGAACAGTGCGTGTGGGATCATACGGTCGTTTGATGTTCCGTACGCGTTCATCAATCTGTTCGTTTACTCGTTTCCGCTGGTTTTGCCGCTTGCTATCGATGTCTCGGACCCTTTGGATCCACGGTAGGAGTTCCTCGATGGCGTTCGCATCCACTTCGGCAGCGAGGTCTCGCAGCTCTTCATCCATATTGACCTCCAATTGGGTGCGAAGGCGTTCGTCGGTTAGATGGGAGGTGGTACCGCGGAGGGCAACATTGAGTGTTCGGACGCTTGCTACCCATGCCGCGAAGGTTTCTTTGCTAGGGTTGAGACGGGAGCTCATGACTTGAGTTTTCAGTACGCTCTCCCAGTTTTTGGGGAGGAACTGGACACGGAATTCCTTCATGAAGTCCTCGAATGTCATCGCGGCCAGTGTGCTTCGTTCACAGGAAATCCAGTCATTTATCAACGGGTTTTCGAAACTTCCGATAATTTTGGTGACTTTTTGGCTTTCTGTTACGCCGCCCTTGACATTGAGGAAGAAGTTCTCGCAATGGTTCTCGAACTCTCGGACGGCGTCCGGTGTGACTTCGCCCCTCGACATGATGGGGGGTCTGGATAGGATGGGGTGGGAAACAACGGCCTTTTGCTCCATTCTTACGGTAGGGGGTATATATATCGGTATGTCGACTGATGAAGACTCGTCGGACGAGGTGTCGTTGTCCTCTATTACAGTAGTGTGGGTCGGTTCGTTATCAGTTTGCTCAGGAGGGGGTTGGTCAGGGACAGTCTGATCGGGGTCGCGGTGATTGGGACTGGTGTTGTCTACTACTGGTTGTTCAGGCGTGACAGTGGAGGGGGAGGGGTTCTCGATGGTGGGGGGAGGTGCGCGATTCTGTATCCGCTTGGAATGGCGGGCAGCCAGTTTGGGGACGGCGAGAGATACCGATCGATTCACGTTCAAAAAAAAGTGTGAGCCAGTCGCGGGTGAGGACGGGCAACACTGGCAATTCAGACAAACAGAACGTGAATCGGCGGTGTATATTAGAGTAAGAGTTCTTTTGGGAGCGCTCGAGTAGTTAAAATATGGGGAGAAGAGAGGAGGAAGGTCTAAGAGAGGTGTGCGACAGGGGGGCGACACCGCGTTACTATATACTGTGTGATCCTATGGATTCCAATGTGAAACGGGATGGCGTGTCCCGAATGGGTAAGTGTATGTACTTACAATCAGTCGCACGTGCTCAAGGTTGATCTCGCCAATCTCGTAACACTTAAATTGTTCGAATCCACTCTTGACTCGCTTGACTCCCCAACGCCGACTCTTTTCAAACCCCCTCCGAAAAGATCATAGTGGGGACTCAACAGCTCTCCTAACCGTACGATGGATCAGGTTGTCATCACCCCCATCGATATCGACGCGTTCACTCAAAAGGATTCCTCGTAAGTAACATGTAGCGCAGCCATTCTCAGTCTCCATTTGACGATGATGATGTGTGTAATACGGACTTTCCGTTGGGGTTGCTCCAGCTTATGGACCCACCCACTTCTCATCCCTTCCTACCTCGCTCTTTTTTCCATTGTCGTCCTCGTCGCCCAGGCCATCTATTCCTCTGGTCCAGTTCGAAGGCTTCGCGGCGAAGACGCGCCGGCGGCCGCTAACCGCGGCGAGTCAGGCGCTAACGCGAGCGCCACTCGGACAGGTTTCGTGTCGGCTGTCAAAGACCATGTGGAAAAATCAGGGGGATCAATCATATTCCTTTTCCAGGTTTTGCGCCTCCTCGTGGTTCTCACACTCCTCAGCCTCGCGATATTCAGCTTTGTGCGAGAAGAGGGTCAGCAGCACGTCTCTCCGTCGTCTGTGTTAAGCGCATTGAGCAAGCATTGGGGTAAAAAGCATAAGGGCAAGCACCGTTATGGTGGCGGCTCGCTAACCAAACGCGAGTGGCTCGATCTCACGCTTTGTCTAACCTATGTGCGTCATACCAGCCACCGAAGTTTTTTTTTTCGAGTTGGCTTTCTCACTCGAGTCATAACTTGACACAGCTGTATGCGACCTTTTTGGCATTGGTGACTGTTACCTGCCCGGAGAGTCCGCGCGTCGGTTGCGTCGTTCCATCTCTCCTCACTCTTGCTTGCCATCTTCTCGGTCTACGCTTACCGCAACATCTGGCCACTGCTTACTTTCACCTTGTCACCCGTGGATGCATGGGAAGGCCCTTTGCTATGGGTCAGAATTAGGCCTCCTGACCTTAGCGACTATCGTAATCCCTCTGCTCGTCCCGCGCCAGTATATCCCGATTGATACAAAGGCGAGATTGCCTCTTACCATATCTTACTCTCCAATCCCTAACTCCCGACGCAGGATTCCCAGCAGGAGATCAACCCTGAACAGACAGCGTCGCTTCTATCTATGGTGTTATATACGTTCCTTGATCCTATCGTCTTCTTGGCATATCGTGTTCCACATCTATCGCATGACATGTTACCACCACTCGCAGACTATGACTACACGAGGAATCTCGTGCAAAGGAGTTTCAAAGTAGGTCCATCTCGATTAGTAGCGCAAGTGTTTTGCTAACATGGTCTACTAGCATTTGGATACATTTTCTGGCGGACCCAAGAGGCACATCTTCTGGGGATTCATGGCGGTCTTTCGTCCGTTCTTTGTGTACTGTCAAGTCCTGCATCGCTTATACTTCGCCAGGTCATGAATACATCCAACTAGCAATTCTCGTTGTCATTAGGGTGTTTTCAGTCCCTTATGGCACCCTTGGGGATGAATCAGCTCTTGCGGTACCAATTCATCCTGACGACCTTACGGATATACTTAGCGTGTCTCTTTCAGCTACCTAGAAACTCGTGGAGAAGGTGCGGTGGTTCGTCCATGGGTTTGGGTTACATATCTTTTCCTTGGTCCTGCCCTCGGAACCATGGCTTTCCAATGGTACATTTTTATCGCAGTAAGTGATAGAGGATAGAGGATATTTACTGTGCCAAGTTCCTCATGCGTCGACCATGTTTTTAGACGGGTACTATCGTGCGAGTCACTGCCATCGTCACACAACTCGTCTTTGAACACGCCCTACGTATCCGTGTGAAGGCCGAGACCTCGTCTTCCCCGGCGTCCACGCCCGATGCCACTCCTGATGCTCGCAGCGAAGCCTCGACACCAGATAGTGGGTCAGTAGTCGAGATCAATATCGTGACCGAGGAAGCGGGCGGGAGTAGCGAAGAGACTCGGAGCGAGCAATCGACGATCAACTGCGTCGAGCATGAAGGGCAAACGAAAAGAAGTAGCTCCTGGGTCTGACAGTGGCAAGGAGGATGGCGACGAGCCGGGGGATTCAAGCAATCTGGTGGGAAAGATGAACAACCTAGTGTCGACAGATCTTGAGAACCTCGTCGACGGACGGGATATCTTGCTTTGGGTTTGTCTCTCTAGCCAGACCTCGCCTCCATTTATTTTTTTTTGACGAAATGTTTCTCCTTAGTTTTATATTTTCCGCTGCAGATGGTGGTATCCGTCTGGTTCTTGTATAATATTCTTGGTTGGAGTGCATTCGTCGGGATGGCCGTGATGGTCGCCCTCTTCCCAATCCCGGGCACCGTTGCTGGAAAAATACAAAAAGTACAGAGGGAGACCGTGAAGCGTGTGAGTGTATTGCCTTACTATCAATACCTTAACGTCGGGATTTATTTCGCGGTTAGACGGATGCGCGTGTCCAAGCTGCTACCGAAAGTGAGGTCGCAGACACAAGCCTATAATGTGCGGGCGCTGATGGGCCTCGACTGCAGCTATGGGTATTTTGCGGATGATCAAGCTGTTTGGTTGGGAGCCTAAGATCGCGGCGCGACTAGCTGAGAAGAGGGAGCAAGAGCTGCGGTACATCAAGTTGCGCCAGATTTTGAACTTGATCAACGGGAATATTAAGTAGGTGCTTCTAGCTTCTCTCCTAGTCGTTCTAACACGGACATCTTCCAGCTTTTACATACCCATCATCTCGGTGCGTTGCCTCGCTCTTATGCTTGCTGATTTATTTTGACCGGCACTCCGGGAAGATGGTTGTCACATATGTCACTTACGTGCGTGCGCTTGACCCGCTCGGGCTAGTGTTTAAACTGACCAGGTCCGCAGACCGCAATTATGAAGCGCGCACTTACACGTAAGTTTCATGCTCCTTTTTTGAGAGGGTGCCTATTCTGAATTTGTATGTAGCATCGGCCGTATTTTCCTCCATGGCAGGTTAGTTTGAGGACCTTCCCCAGTGGCTGGCAATGAGGCTTATCTTCTCCAGTTTTCGATCTTATCCGTGACCAGCTTCACACAATCTTCTGGATGATTCCTATGTTTATTCAGGCAAGGGTCTCCCTCGATCGCGTGAACGATTTCCTGCACGATGTAAGCGAATCCCTGTTTGTGCTACCGTTTGACATATAAAGTTCGTTTTCCAGACCGAATTGTTGGACGAGTTCGCAGACGCCGACAAGGGTTCCGAACGTGTGATGCTAACAGACGCATCACACTTCGACCAGGATGTGATCGGCTTCCAAAATGCCAGCTTCACCTGGTCGAATGACAATGCCGACGGCACATTCACACCATCCCGGCGCCGGTTTACCCTTCGCGTGCAGGGCGAGCTGCTGTTTAAGCGTGGTTGCTTCAACCTCATCATCGGGCCGACCGGCTCCGGAAAAACGTCATTACTGATGGCGCTGCTTGGCGAGATGCATTTTGTGCCGATGAGCCCCGACTCTTGGTATCATCTGCCAAGGAAAGGCGGGGTCAGCTACGCTGCGCAGGAGTCGTGGGTACAGAACGAGACTATCAGGGTGAGGACGACCAGCTTGATCGCGCTTGCACTTTTTTTCTAAGTGAAGAGCAGGATAACATCCTGTTTGGGGCCCCATACGATAAAGAGAGATACAACAAAGGTAATTCGTTTTAGCAGTAACCGCACCTGAGTTACTGATGTTTCGATTCTTTAAGTCATTTACCAGTGTGGTTTGCAGCGTGATCTCAGCTTGTTCGATGCAGGGGACAAGACCGAAGTCGGAGAGAAGGGTTTGACCTTGAGGTAGCGTACCAAGCAAACTTTTACACGACATGACTCTCGTTAACTCAATTCGTTCATCTTGAAGCGGTGGTCAGAAGGCTCGAGTCACCCTTGCTCGGGCGGTCTACTCTTCATCTCAGATCCTCATCCTGGATGACGTGAGTGCTATTCCTCCTGTATCTTCGTGTTCTTTGGTATCGACATCATTCTTGCGAAGGTTCTAGCCGCTCTGGATGTCCATACTGCGCGGTGGATTGTCGAGAAGTGCTTCGAAGGTGACTTGATTCGCGGAAGAACCATTTTACTCGTCGTAAGTCACCGCTTCCTGCCCGCATATACTTATCGTGGTTCTTAACACCCCGTAGACGCATAATGTCGCGATGGCTACTCCCCTGGCGGATTACGTCGTTTCCCTCGGCAAGGATGGTCGGATCGCTAGCCGGGGCTCGGTCTCAGACGCGCTCAAGAAAGACAAGTCACTGGCAAAGGAACTCGCGAAGGGTGCCCGCGCTATCAAGGACGATGAAAAGAAGATCGACGCGGAGCAACCCGACGAAACGGCGAAGCCATCAGACGGGAAGCTGATCTTAGCCGAGGAGATCGCTGAGGGACACGTCAGCTGGGACGCAGGTGAGTGCCCCGTCCGACGTTTCTGCATTTCGGGCGGTGAAGCTCACTGGTGAACCTGCTAAACAAAAACGCAGTCAAGTTGTTTATTGGCGGTTTGGGAGGAACACACCCAGTCCTGTTTTGGATATTATTTGCTGGCGGCATGTTACTTTGCTACACCCTCGTGACCGTGCAGACGTGGTTCATGGGCTATTGGGCCGAACAATATGACATCTACCCATCTGATGAGGTTGACATCACGTTGTAAGTGATCAGCTTTCACCATAGCATTAGTCTTCATCGTTCTCTTGCTGATGGACATCGATTCTTCATTTACTAGCTATCTCACAGTCTATGGGCTTATCTTACTCACGGGGGCGACCTGCTACACTACGGGGTATGGTGTTTACGTGTATGGCGCTGTAAGGGCCTCGAGGACCATCCATCGGACCCTGATCGAGTCTGTCCTTGGCACAACCCTGAGGTAATCCCCGACATGTCCCAGTACTGGCCCCTACTGATAAGCTCTTCTGCTTTGCAGATGGCTGGATACAACCCCATCGTCCCGGGTCATCACTCGCGTCACGCAGGACATCCGGGCTCGTACGTGTTTCCACCTTCCTTTGGGCGGAATACAAAAGATTTCACAACCTCCCTTTTCTCCAGTGGACGGCCCAATTTCTAACACATTTAGTTGGTTCGTCGAAATTTCATTCACTATGCTCCTCAAATTCCTCGCTGTGGTGTACTTCACACCTGTATTTTCTGTGCCCGGAATTGCCCTCACTGTCTTTGGCGCGTGGCTCGGCCGTGTCTACATGAAGGCTCAAATCGCGATCAAGCGCGAGATGAGCAATGCGAAGGCGCCCGTGCTAGGCCACTTTGGCGCGTCAGTCGCCGGACTTAGTGGGTCTATCGCTCGTGGCGGATGTACTACTGGTCTGATTGTACTTCTTCCCAGCCTCTATCCGTGCATATGGCGCTCAGCTTGCGTTCCGTGAAGAATCGTATAGGCGGATCGATAGGTATTCGAGGGCCGGCCGGTCCTTCTACAACATGAACAGGCAAGTCCGGATCACTAGGTCGCCTGTGCGATGTACAGCGACAATCTAACTTGTGATTCTCTACAGATGGATCAGCTTGCGGGTCGACTTCCTAGGCGGGCTGTTTGCTGCTGGCCTCGCAGCCTACCTGATCTACGTACCAAATGAACGCTCACTTCCCTCGGATACCGGTTTCTCCCTCACCATGGCCAGTACGTTGCGTGTTTCTATAATAACCAGCGATCACTGACTAACGTTCCCAGTTGGATTCAGTGGCCTGATTCTTTGGTGGGTGCGCGTCTTCAACGATTTTGAAGTCAGCAGTGAGGATTCTCTACCTTGCGTGACTCGTTCATATCTCTGATCGTTTTATTAGGCAACAGGTGAAGAGAGAATTTACTTTTTCTGAAGAGATGTTCATTGACGTCACATACAGCTTGGAGCGTATGCACTCGTACATTAACGCTGAGCAGGAGCCCAAGCCGACTAAGCAAGGCATCCCCCCTGCATACTGGCCCGCGAGCGGAGATCTTAGGGTCGAGAAGCTCTCTGCACGTTATTCGCTTGTACGTGGACATGTCGGTCCTCGCAACACGTGTCCGGCGTTTCTAAGTATCGCTTTGTCATTAGGATGGGCCGAAGGTTCTCCATGACATATCCTTCCACATCAAATCCGGCGAACGCGTGGGTGTTGGTGAGTGCCTATAGTCGCATTTTAGGTGGCAGCTCTTGACCAGCGGAACAGTTGGTCGCACGGGAAGCGGCAAGGTATCCGTTCTCAGCTTGATCGTTTGTTGAAGCGTTTTTCTAAACTCCTTTCAGAGCTCTCTAACATTGTCACTACTCCGGTGTATATTCACGGAGGGTAGCGTGTACTACGACGGTAAACTCACGAGCTCGATCAACCTGGACGCGCTTCGTTCGAACATCACCATCATACCTCAAGTAGTGAGCATGTTTGCCATTTCCCATCCTTCGTTACCTCAAAAAAAATCATGTAGCCCGAATTGCTGAGCGGGACGCTGCGAGAGAACCTTGACCCATTCTCACAATACGATGACGCAACTCTGAACGGCGCGCTACGTGCTTCGGGGCTCTTCTCCCTACAAAGTGACGATGAGGATGGTCGTCTCACGCTCGATAGCCAGATTTCGAGTGGCGGCGGTAATCTCTCTGTTGGCCAGCGGCAGATCTTGGCGCTCGCACGTGCGATAGTACGCGGGAGCAAGCTGCTCATTCTCGATGAAGGTATGCATTTTCCCTTGCCTTCTGTGTCTGCTTTAGCTGACTGTTTTTCTTTTTGCTTGCAACAGCAACGTCCGCTATTGGTAACGGTTTCCTGTTTGTCGTTTCAGAGGCGGCGATGCTGACGTCGCACGTGGCGCAGATTACAAGACGGATACAATCATCCAGACGTCTCTCCGGAACGAGCTTAAAGGGGACGTGACACTCATCACGGTCGCGCATCGTCTACAAACTATCATTGATGCAGATAAAGTCGTAAGTCACTCCTTCCTCACCCGAGACCGTAAACACACATGCTAAGGAAAACGCAATAGATGGTGCTGGATGCAGGTCGAATTGTGAGTTTCTCCTCTCGCCTACTTACTCTACTCGGGACTTAGAAGGGAAAACACGATGACAGGTTGAATTCGACAAGCCAAGCGAACTCCTGACATTGGAGAACGGTAGGTTCCGTTCGTTGGTCGACGAGAGCGGGGACAAAGACTTGCTGTATTCGATGGCCTCTTCGGCCGGCAATGCACAAGGTGAAGGGACGACGACTACATCATAAAGGATGAGAATCTACCACTTGTTATCTCACAGTTTATATAGAGCACGGAGAGAGCTGCTGAGTGCCACTGCATCTAAGGAAATTGACTCAAGTCGCGAAACATACTTGTTCACCTCTTCCCTGACCACCGTTTTACTTTTTCATTGACGATGGTCAGCCCATTGCAGCTTGTTTGAAGCGAATAACCCCTGATGCAGGCCGCTGATCATGTCAATGCCCTCGCAACCCAAGTATTAGTGTGACTGTGATAACACATCCGGGGATAACGGTAGCGTGAGAACGGCCCAAATTAAGGATGCGTCGTGGTCAGTGTGCGCCCATTTTAACACGAGCCTTTAAAGGCATTCCGGGAGCAGCACCTAGCTAGATCACCAAACGTCCACGACATTCGAGGTGTCCTAAAAAGAAAAACAGCTTGACATCCGGCGCAAATGAATGGTTGGGCTCGACGCAATCCGCTGCGGTCTTTTGATGACAGAGACGAAGGCCGACCGTAGAGGGTGCAGCAGTCTTGAGATAAGGCCGTAACTTGAATGTTGGCCTACGTCCGTGCGCATCAGTGTCTTGTGCTGCTAGTCTCACAACTGGAAACTCTGTCGATAAGCAGATCCGGCCTCCACCACCCGTCAGTCTGCATTGCACGATCGATTGGATTTTGTATGAATAGTAAAAGCCAGTGCAATTGGATGTTCTTTCCCCTGTGCCTGATCTCAACAGGTCCCAGGAAGTTCTCGTGCACATTCAGGGCCAGTCACCATTACTAACTGTGAAGGCACACAGCCAGAGCCTGTAGAATACATCGGAACGACGGGACTACGACAGTACATCTTCCCGACCTGCGTACGATACAATAGTTCACCAACATATTAAAATAGGCTGGCGTGCAAGCTGAGGATATCAACGACTCAGGCAATGACTTGTAGAACTCCAGACCTTATCCAGATCTTTCGAAATGGCACCAATTTCTCATTGAGCTGCCCACAAATATTTCAGGATTTTTATTACCAGTGCATGGTGTGACTGACCCATTTTGCCTGCAACAGTATCGAACGCCTGATGTGCGTTCTGCCCTTGATTCTGCTCGGGCGTAGGGCAAAGGCGAAAGGTTGACGGGAGGAGCGGACCGTGCCGTGGGAGGGGAACTGATGGGGAATAAGTTAGTTAAGTTGGCTACTGTATTCCCTCATGCTCGGCGCCCACCAAAGACGCGCGGCGTGTGGTGATGTACTCGTGCCACATCCAAAGAGAAGAGAAGAGATAAGAGCTGCACCTTCTCACGGTTGATCTTGCCGGTCTTGAAGCTCTTCCATTGTATTTTGACTCTACCGCCGACTGTTCTTAACCCCCCAATATTCTCGTACACTATTTTGCCGAAAAAACGAGAACGAACTCAGCTCTCCCCACCGCACTATGGGCCACGTCGTCCTCACCACTCTAGATGGGGCATTTCCCCAAAAGGTTCCATCGTGAGTGCTCCTGGCATAATGTAGCGCAGTCGCACCCCATTCTCAGTCTACATTTCATGATATGTTTGTTACGGGATTTGCACTGGGGTTCTCAGCTTTTGGACCCATGGGTTACTCATCCCTTCCTACTTCGCCATTCTTTCCATCGTCCTCCTCCTTGCCCAGGCCGTATTCTCGTCTAGTCTAGTACGAAGGTTTCGCGGCGAAGACGCACCAGTGGCCGCTACCCGCGGCGAATCCGGTGTCACAGGTGAGCGCCACTCGGACAGATTTCGTGTCGGCTGTCAAGGACCATGTGGAAAAATCAGGGGGATCGATCATCTTCATTTTCCAAGTCTCGCGCCTCGTCGCTGTTCTCACACTTCTTGGGCTCGCAATATTCTGCTTCGTGCAAGAAAAGGGCCAGCAGCATGTCTCCCAGTCGTCTGCAGAAAGTACGTTCAATGGTAGGAAGCATGAGGGCAAGCACCGTTATGGCGGTGGCTCGCTCACCGAACGCGAGTGGCTCGATCTCACACTTTGTCTAACCTACGTGCGTCTTAGTCATCTCAGCCACCGAAGTTGTCTTTCTCACTCGAGTCATAACTTGATACAGCTATATGCGGCTTTTTTGGCGTTGGTGGCTGTTACCGCCCGGAGAGTCCGCGCGTCGGTTGCGTCGTTCCATCTCTCCTCGCTCTTGCTTTCCACCTTCTCGGTCTACGCTTACCGCAACATCTGGCCACTGCTTACTTTCACCTTGTCACCCGTGGATGCATGGGAAGGCCCCTTGCTATGGGTCAGAATTGGCCTTCTAGCTTTCGCGGCTATCGTGATACCTCTGCTCGTCCCGCGCCAGTATATCCCGATTGATACAAAGGCGAGATTGCCGCTTACCATATCTTACTATCCGATCCTTAACTCCCGATGCAGGATCTCCAGCAGGTCATCAACCCTGAACAGACCGCCTCGCTTCTATCTATGGTGCTATATACCTACCTGGATCCTATCGTTTTCTTGGCATATCGTGTCCCACATCTATCGCATGACATGCTACCACCACTTGCAGACTATGATTACACGAGGAATCTCGTGCAAAGGAGTTTCAAAGCATGTTTACCTCGATTACTATTCCACGTGTTTTTGCTAACACGGTCTACTAGCATTTGGATACATTCTCTGGTGGACCCAGAAGGCACATCTTTTGGAGTATCTTGGCAGTCTTCCGTCCGTTCTTTGTGTACTGTTAAGTGATACGTCGCTTATACTCTATCTAGGCCGTGAATATATCCAACTAGCAATCTTCGTCGTCATCAAAGTCTTTTCAACCCTAATGGCACCAATTGGGATGAATCAACTCTTGCGGTACCCATCTTTCTTCACGGTCTTTACGGATCACTTAGTGTGTCTCATTTAGCTACCTTGAAACCCGTGGAGAAGGTGCGGTGGTTCGTCCATGGGTTTGGGTAGCATATATTTTTCTGGGTCCTGCTCTCGGAACTATGGCTTTCCAATACTACCTTTTCATCGCGGTCAGTGATAAGAGATGCTTACTATGCTAAGTTCCTCATACGTCGACTGTGCTTTTAGTCAGGTATTCTCGTGAGGGTCACGGCTATCGTCACACAACTCGTGTTTGAGCACGCCCTGCGCATTCGCGTGAAAGCCGAGACCTCGTCTTCCCCGTCGGCCACGCCTACTGCCACTCCCGAGGTTGGCAGTGGAACCACGACGCCGGATAGTGGGTCTGTTGTCGAGATCAATACCGTATCCGAGGAAGCGGGCGGGAGCAGCGAGGAGACTGGGAGCGAGCAATCGGTGATCGCGGGGTCGAGCATCAAGGGTAAGCGAAAGGAGGAAGCCCCCGGGTCCGACAGTGTCAGGGAGGGCGGCGATGAGCCGGGGGACTCGAGCAATCTGGTGGGAAAGATGAACAACCTGGTTTCGACGGATCTGGAGAACATTGTCGACGGACGGGATTTCCTACTCCTCAGTTTGTCGTCTTATCTCCTCCGCTGTGCTACCCACGGGCTCATCTCTGTTGACGAAAAAATTCTCTTTAGTTTTATATTTTCCGCTGCAGGTCGTGATATGCATCTGGTTCTTATATGACATTCTTGGCTGGAGTACATTCGTCGGAACGGCCGTGATGGTCACGCTTTTCCCAATCCCGGGAATCGTTGCGGGAAAGATCCAAAAAGTACAGAAGGAAGCCGTGAAACGTGTGAGTATCTTGCCTTATCAATGGTTTGACGTCGGGATTTACTTCGCGTTTAGACGGATGCACGTGTTCAAGCTGCTACCGAAAGTGAGGTCGCAGACACAAGCCTACGCTATGTGGACGCTGACGAGCCTCGACTGCAGCCATGGGCGTTTTGCGCATGATCAAGCTATTTGGCTGGGAGCCTAAGATTGCCGCGCGACTAGCCGAGAAGAGGGAACAAGAGCTGCAGTACATCAAGTTACGCCAGATTTTGGGCATGAGCATCGTAATGATCAAGTGGGTCTTCCCAGCTTCTCTCCTGACCCTCTAACGTGGACATCCAGCTTTTTCATACCGGTCATCACAGTGCGTCGCCTCGTCCTGTGACTGCCTGCTAATTTGTTCTGACGGACACTTTGGGTAGATGGTCGTCACATACGTCACATACGTGCGTGTACTCGACTAGGTCAGGCTAATGTCTGAACTAACCACGTCGGCAGACCGCAATTATGAAGCGCGCACTTACACGTAAGTTTCTTGTTCCTCTCCGAGAGTGTTCCTATACTGATTTCGTCTGCAGCATCGGCCGTATTTTCCTCCATGGCAGGTCAGTCTGAGGACCTTCATTGACGGCGTGGGTGATGATAGGACCCATCTTTTCCAGTGTTCGATCTTCTTAGCGACCAGCTTCACGCAATATTCCGGATGATTCCTATGTTTATTCAGGCGAGGGTCTCCCTTGATCGCGTGAACGATTTCTTGCATCATGTGAGCGAATCACTGTCTGTTTCACCAAATGACTTGATATATAGAGCTCGTTTGGCAGACCGAGTTATTAGACGAGTTCACAGATGCCGATAAGAGCCCTGAGCGAGTGATGCTAACAGATTCATCACGCTTCGACCAAGACGTGATCGGCTTCCAGAATGCTAGCTTCACCTGGTCGAATGACCACGCCGATGGCATCCTCACGCCATCCCGCCGTCGGTTCACCCTCCGCGTGCAAGGCGAGCTGCTGTTCAAGCCTGGTTGCTTCAACCTTATCATCGGGCCGACCGGCTCCGGCAAGACGTCGTTGCTGATGGCGCTGCTCGGTGAGATGCATTTCGTGCCGATGAGCCCCGACTCTTGGTATCATCTGCCAAGGGAAGGCGGAGTCAGCTACGCTGCACAAGAGTCGTGGGTACAGAATGAGACAATCAGGGTGAGGACGACCAATGCAATCACACTTGCACTTTTTGGTTCTCAGTGAAGAACAGGATAATATCTTGTTTGGGGCCGCGTATGACGAAGAGAGATACAACAAAGGTAACTCGTTCTCAAGGTCGTTACATCTGAGTCGTTAATACCTCAATTCGTTCAAGTCATTTACCAGTGTGGTTTGCAACGTGATCTCAGCTTGTTCGATGCAGGGGACAAGACCGAAGTCGGAGAGAAGGGTTTGACCTTGAGGTAGCATGCCGAACGCTCTTAGACGACTGCCCTTGCTGACTGAATTCGTTGATCTCGTAGCGGTGGTCAGAAGGCTCGAGTGACTCTCGCTCGAGCGGTCTACTCTTCATCTCAGATCCTCATCCTGGATGACGTTAGTGCTTTTCCTGTGGCATTCTTGTCCCCCTGGTTATCGACATGATTCTTGCAAAGGTTCTAGCCGCTCTGGATGTCCACACTGCGCGGTGGATTGTCGAGAAGTGTTTCAAAGGTGACTTGATTCGCGGAAGGACGATCTTACTCGTCGTAAGTCACCCATTTCCACTCGCAAATACCTATATATGGTCGTTCCAAACGCACCGCAGACGCACAATGTCGCTATGGCTACCCCCCTCGCAGACTACGTCGTTTCGCTAGGAAAGGACGGTCGGATCGCTAGCCGTGGCTCGGTTTCAGACGCGCTCAAGAAGGACAAGGCGCTAGCAAAGGAGCTCGCGGAGGGCACCCGCGCCATCAAGGACGACGAGAAGATCGACTCGGAAGAGCTAGACGAGACGGTGAAGTCAGCGGACGGGAAGCTGATCTTAGCCGAGGAGATCTCTGAGGGAAACGTCAGCTGGGACGCAGGTGAGCCCACCACCCAACCTTTCCGCATTTTGGACGGTGAAACTCACTGGTGTACTGCGCAACGAAATGAAGTCAAGCTATTTATTAACGGGTTGGGAGGAACGCACCCAGTCCTGTTTTGGATACTTTTTCCCGTCGGCCTGTTGCTTTGCGACACCGCTATGACCGTGCAGACGTGGTTCATGGGTTATTGGGCAGAGCAATATGACATCTACCCACCGGAGCAGGTTAATATCACTTTGTAAGGGTTCAGCTTCCACGATACCGGTGGTTTGACCATCCTCTGGCTGATGAATACCGGTCCTCCGTTTCCAGCTACCTCATAATCTACGGGCTTATCATACTCGCGGCGACGGCCATGCTACATGATAGGGTACGGCGTCTACGTGTTTGGTGCTTTAAGAGCCTCAAGGACCATCCACCGGACCTTGATTGAGTCCGTCCTGGGCACAACCCTGAGGTGCATCTCTAAACGTCCCAGCACCAGCCTTTACTGATAAACTCTTCTACTCTACAGATGGCTGGACACTACCCCAACATCCCGCGTCACTACCCGCGTCACGCAGGACATCCGCGCTCGTACGTATTTACACCTCCCTTCAGGACCGAATGCACAACCCTCATCGCCCCCCTTCTCTAGTGGACGGCCCTGTCGCCGATACATTTGCCTGGGCCATCGACATCTCAGGCGCCATGCTCATCAAGTTCGTCGCTGTGGTGTACCTCACACCAGCGTTTTCTGTTCCTGGAATTTCCATTGCCGTCTTCGGCGCGTGGCTCGGCCGCATTTACATGAGGGCCCAGATCGCGATCAAACGCGAGATGAGCAATGCAAAGGCACCAGTGCTAGGCCACTTTGGCGCTTCCGTTGCTGGGCTCAGTACGTCTGCTCCTTGTGACGGAGGTGCTATCGGTCTGACTCCTTCCAAGCATCTATCCGGGCATATGGCGCCCAGATTGCGTTCCGCGAAGAGTCGTACAGGCGGATCGATAGGTACTCGAGGGCCAACCGGTCCTTCTGGAACATGAACAGGCAAGTCGAGTCCACCAACTCGCCTCCGTGATGCAAGGCGAGAACCTAATTGGGTTGACCCTACTGCAGATGGATCAACTTGCGTATCGACTTCCTAGGCGGGCTGTTCGCTGCAAGCCTTGCGGCCTACCTGATCTACGTACCAAATGAACGTTCCCTTCCCTCAGATACTGGTTTCTCTCTTACCATGGCCAGTACGTCGCATATATTTAATATAACCAGAGATCGCTGATTAGCGTTCCCAGTTGGATTCAGTAGCCTGATTCTCTGGTTGGTGCGTACTCTTAACGACTTTGAAGTCAGCAGTGAGGACTCTCTACCTTGCGTAATTTTCCTTCATATATCTAATGATTTGATTAGGCAACAGGTGAAGAGAGAATTATCTTTTTCTACGATTCGATGTTCATTGGCGCTACATACAGCTTGGAACGTGTGCACTCGTACATCAACGCAGAACAGGAGCCAAAGGCGACTGAGCAGGGAATCCCCCCGGCATACTGGCCTGCGAGCGGAGATATTCGAGTCGAGAGGCTCTCTGCACGTTATTCTCTTGTACGTGACATGTCTGCCCTTGCGATGCGCATTTAGTGCTACTGAATGTCGCCTCAGTCATCAGGATGGGCCGAAGGTTCTCCACGACATATCTTTCCACATCAAATCCGGTGAACGCGTCGGTGTTGGTGAGTGCCTATAGTTGTATCTTAGGTAGGTCTATTGATCAGCGTAACAGTCGGCCGCACGGGAAGCGGCAAGGTATCTGTTCTCAGCTTGATCGTTTGTTGAAGCGGCCTGCTAAAATAACTCTTCAGAGTTCTCTGACATTGTCGCTACTACGGTGCATATTCACGGAGGGTAGCGTGTATTACGACGGTAGACTCACAAGCTCTATCAACCTGAATGCGCTCCGCTCGAACATCACCATCATACCTCAAATCGTCAGGACGTCCGCCACTTCTCTCCTATCTCTAACTAATTTTTTTTTTTTTTTTTTTCACGTAGCCGGAATTGCTGAGCGGCTCACTGAGAGAGAATCTCGACCCTTTCTCACAATATGACGACGCAACGCTGAACAGCGCGCTGCACGCCTCGGGACTCTTTTCCCTACAGAACGATGACGACGACGGTCGTCTCACGCTCGATAGTCAAATTGCTAGTGGTGGGGGTAATCTCTCCGTCGGCCAACGACAGATATTGGCGCTCGCACGTGCGATAGTACGCGGTAGCAAGCTACTCATTCTCGACGAGGGTGCACGAAATTGCTTGCCTTCTTCTGTGTCAGCTTTGACTGATCCTTTTTTTTTTTTTTCGCTTGCAGCGACGTCTGCTATTGGTAACGTTCTTCTTGACTGTTGGGAGGCGAGGCGATGCTGACGTGGTACATGGCGCAGATTACAAGACGGATACGATCATACAGACATCTCTCCGGACTGAGCTTACAGGGGACGTAACGCTAATCACGGTCGCGCATCGTCTACAAACAATCATCGACGCCGATAAAGTTGTAAGTCACCATTCCTCTCGCCACCGCAGACACAGGCTAAAGAAAACAAAATAGATGGTCCTGGATGCAGGTCGAATTGTGAGTTTCTCCCCTGACCTCCTCTCGGACTCGAAAATATTAAAATATGAGAAAAGGTCGAATTTGACAAGCCCAGCGAACTCCTGAAATTGGAGAACGGTAGGTTCCGTTCGTTGGTAGATGAGAGTGGGGACAGAGATCTGCTTTACTTGATGGCTTCTTCGGGAGGCGAGGTACCAGCTGGAGGGATTATCACGAGACCGACAACGACTTCATCATAAATGATGAAAAGAACAAATCTATGTCTAGGATTTCTATGCGGGGAAAGTAGCTGAGTGCCCTTACATTTAAAAAACCCACTAAGGCCGCGAAAAAGACCTCCCCGAATATCACTGTGCTTTTTTTTTTATCAATAACAGTCAGACAACGGCAGCGCTTTCGAAGTCTTGAAGCAGGCTGCTGATCATGTCAACCACCTTGAAACCCAAGTATTAATAGAACAACGCATATCAAGGGGATAACGCCTGGGTGAAAACCACCCATACTACCTTAGTGATGCGCGGTGGCCACGGGGAGATCGTGAGGTTATTACTCCAACATGGGGAGGAAATCACGGCATAAGATAGGGATTGCGCAACACCATTACATCTGGAATCATCTAATGGGAGACTCGAAGTTGCGTGTCTGCTGCTTGACCATGGCGCGAACGCGGACGCCAAGAAGACGGAAGGAAGGACCCTATTGCACGAAGCGTCGTCCAAGGGCGAAACAGAGATCGCGCTTGCTGCTTGACCACGGCGCGGATGCAAGTGCAGAAGACAGTACTTTCAGTGTTCGTGACGTTGAAACAAATCTTAGCTTGGCCCGGGCACGGTCAAGCGTTTGATTGCCTGTGCGTGCGCAGTCAATACAGATTTCTATTTGTTCGTATTTAAGACTGTTTGCGATCCACACGTCATTAGGTAACATTTCTACGATATGACTACCTTGCTTTGCAAGGTGATGCCAAGATGCCAAGCACCACAAGGTGACTCTCTCACGTCTCACGCACTATTTTTTGGGACCAGACTGAGACTGAGCCTGAGCCTGGTGAGGCTGGAGGTCCATGGATGTAGATGTTGACACGGACACTGAGCACAATCCACCCGAGTGGGTTCCCGTAATGCCAAGCGAAAGCTACTAGTAATGTCGCTCTTCATGACCGCATTGGCGCTCGCTAACGACGTGCGACGCGTGGTAATGTACCTGCTTCCAAATCCAAGGAGAAGAGAAAGAGAGCTGCACGTGCTCGCCAATCTCGTAGCTCTTCGGTTGTGCGGACCACTCTTGTGATCACAACTCTCTCAAACCTAGTGGCCATCAACAATACTCTTGCACCTCATTCTGCAGAAAAATACCATAACGAACTCAGCTCTCCTCACAGCACGATGGACCAGGTCGTCCTCACCCCCATCGATGAGGCTTTGGCCCAAGAAGTTTCGTCGTGAGTGCTCTTGGCATCATGTAGCGCAGTCGCACCCAATTCTCAGTCATCATTTCACAATATGTATATTACTTTGCACTGGGGTTCTCAGCTTTTGGACCCACGCACTACTCATCCCTTCCTACTTCGCCAGTCTTTCCATCGTCGTCCTCCTCGCCCAGGCCATATTTTCGTCTGGTCCAGTTCGAAGGTTTCGTGGTGAAGACGCACCAGTGGCCGCTACCCGCGGCGAATCCGGTGTCACAGTGAGCGCCACTCGGACAGATTTCCGTGTCGGCTGTCAAGGACCATGTGGAAAAATCAGGGGGATCGATCATCTTCCTTTTCCAGGTATTACGCCTCGTCGTCGTTCTCACACTCCTCGGCCTCGCGACATTCAGCTTCGTGAGCGAAGAGGGTCAGCGGACACCTCTCCCCGTCGATTGCAGTAAGCGCACTCGATCATTGGGGTAAGAGGCATGAGGGCAAGCACTATCGTGGCGGCGGCTTGCTCACTAAACGCGAGTGGCTCGATCTCACGCTTTGTCTAACCTATGTGCGTCATTCCAGGCACCAAAGTTTGTTTGAGTTGGCTTTCTCACTCGATCAATGACTTGACGCAGCTGTATGCAGCCATTTTGGGATTAATGACTGTGACTGCCCGGAGAGTCCGCGCGTCGGTTGCTTCGTTCCATCTCTCCTTACTCTTGCTTGGCATTTTCTCCGTCTACGCCTACCGCAACATCTGGCCACTGCTCACTTTCACCTTGTCACCTGTCGACGCGTGGGAAGGCCCTTTGCTATGGGTCAGAGTTGGTCTTCTAGCTTTCGCGACTATCGTGATACCTCTGCTCGTCCCGCGCCAGTATATTCCGATTGATCAAAAGGCGAGACTGCCTCTTACCATATCTTACTATCCGATCCTTAACTCCTGATGCAGGATCCCCAGCAGGTCATCAACCCTGAACAGACCTGCCCCGCTTCTATCTATGATGTTATATACGTTCCTTGATCCTGTCGTTTTCTTGGCGTATCGTGTCCCACATCTATCGCATGACATGCTACCACCACTTGCAGACTATGATTACACGAGGAATCTCGTACAAAGGAGTTTCAAAGCATGTTCACCTCGGTTACTAGCGCAAGCATCTTGCTAACACAATCTGCTAGCACTTGGATACATTTTCTGGTGGACCCAGAAGGCACATCTTCTGGGGATTCATGGCAGTCTTCCGTCCGTTCTCCGTATACTTTTGAATGATGCGTCGCTTATACTTCATCTAGGCCGTGAATATATCCAACTAGCGATCTTCGTCAGTCATCAAAGTCTTTTCAACCCTAATGGCACCAATTGGGATGAATCAACTCTTGCGGTACCCGTTTTTCTTGACGGTCTTTACGGATCACTTAGTGTGCCTCATTTAGCTACCTCGAAACCCGTGGAGAAGGTGCAGTGGTTCGTCCATGGGTTTGGGTAGCATATATTTTTCTGGGACCTGCTCTCGGAACCATCGCATTCCAATGCTACAATTTCATCGCGGTCAGTGATAGGGGAAATTTATTATGCCAAGTTCCTCATGCGTCGACCATGTTTTTAGACGGGTACTCTCGTGCGGGTCACGGCCATCGTCACGCAACTTGTGTTTGAGCACGCCCTGCGCATCCGCGTGAAAGCTGAGACTTCGCTTTCCCCGGAGGCTACGCCAACTGCCACTCCCGAGGTTAGAAGTGAAGCCACGACACCGGATAGTGGGTCTGTTGTCGAGATCAATATCGTATCCGAGGAAGCGGGCGGGAGCGATGAGGAGACTCGGAGCGAGCAATCGAAGATCGCGGCGTCGAGCATCAATGGCGAGCGAAAGGAGGAAAATTCCAGATCCGACAGCGACGAGGCCGGAGGTTCGAGCAATCTGGTGGGAAAGATGAACAATTTGGTGTCCACTGATCTGGAGAACCTTGGCGACGGACGGGATTTCCTACTCCTCGGTTTGTCTTCTGCTCTCTTCCTAGCCCTGTTTCCCGCAGGCTCATTTTTTGACGAAAACATTCTCTATAGTTTTATATATTCCGCTGCAGATGGTGATTTGCATCTGGTTCTTGTGTAGCATTCTTGGTTGGAGTGCATTCGCCGGGATGGCCGTAATGGTCGCCCTTTTTCCAATCCCAGGCACCGTTGCTGGAAAAATACAAAAAATACAAAGAGAGACCATGAAGCGTGTGAGTATCCGCATTATTAATGTCTTGACATCGGGATTTATTTCACGGTTAGACGGACGCGCGTGTCCAAGCCGCTATCGAAAGTGAGGTCGCAGACGGAAGCCTACGCTGTGTGGACGCTGACGAGCCTCTATTTCAGCTATGGGGATTTTGCGCATGATCAAGCTATTTGGTTGGGAGCCTAAGATTGCCGCGCGGCTGGCTGAGAAGAGGGAGCAAGAGCTGCGGTACATCAAATTGCGCCAGATTATGATCGTGATTAACGGAAACATCAAGTGGGTGCTCCTACCTTCTCTCCTAATCCCTCTAACGTGGACGTCTAGCTTTTTCATACCGGTCATCACAGTGCGTCGCCTCGTCCTGTGACTGCCTGCAAATTTGTTCTGACAGACATTCCGGGAAGATGGTTGTCACATACGTCACATACGTGCGTGCGCTTGGCCCGCTCAGGCTAATGTTTGAATTGACCAGACCCGCAGACTGCGATTATGAAGTGTGCACTTACCCGTAATTTCGTGTTCCTTTCCAGAAGGGTACCTATTCTAAATTTTCTGCAGCATCGGCCGTATTTTCCTCCATGGCAGGTCAGTATGAGGACTTTCACTGACGGCATGGGTGTGATGGCTCATATTTTCCAGTGTTCGATCTTATCCGTGACCAGCTTCAATCAATATTCTGGATGATACCTATGTTTACTCAGGCGAGGGTCTCCCTCGATCGCGTGAACGATTTCTTGCATCATGTGAGCAAATCACTGTCTGTGTTATTACTTGATATAGAGCTCGTTTGGCAGACCGAGTTGCTAGACGAGTTCGCAGATGCTGAAAAGGGCTCCGAGCGGGTGATGCCTGACCGATGCGCCACACTTCGACCAGGACGTGATCGGCTTCCAGAATGCTAGCTTCACCTGGTCGAATGACGACCCCGATGGCACGCTCACGCCATCCCGCCGTCGGTTCACTCTCCGCGTGCAAGGCGAGCTGCTGTTCAAGCCTGGTTGCTTCAACCTTATCATCGGACCGACCGGCTCCGGCAAGACGTCGTTGCTGATGGCGCTGCTCGGTGAGATGCATTTCGTGCCGATGAGCCCTGACTCTTGGTATCATCTGCCAAGGGAAGGCGGAGTCAGCTACGCTGCACAAGAGTCGTGGGTACAGAATGAGACAATCAGGGTGAGGATGTCCAATGTAGTCGCGCATGCTCTTTTTGTTCTAAGTGAAGAGCAGGATAATATCTTGTTTGGAGCCGCATATGACGAAGAGAGATACAAGCAAAGGTAATTCGTTCTGACAGTTATCACACCTAAGTTACTGATGCCTCAAGTCATTCAAGTCATTTACCAGTGTGGTCTGCAACAGTGATCTCAGCTTGTTCGATGCGGGGGACAAGACTGAAGTCGGAGAGAAGGGTTTGACCTTGAGGTAGCATGCCGAGCGCTCTTGGACGACGGCCCTTGCTGATTGAATTCGTTGATCTCGCAGCGGTGGTCAGAAGGCTCGAGTGACTCTCGCTCGAGCGGTCTACTCTTCATCTCAGATCCTCATCCTGGATGACGTTAGTGCTTTTCCTGCAGCATTCTCGTCACCTTAGTCATCGACACCATTCTTGCAAAGGTCCTAGCCGCTCTAGATATCCACACTGCGCGGTGGATTGTCGAGAAATGTTTCAAAGGTGACTTGATTCGCGGAAGGACGATCTTACTCGTCGTAAGTCACCCTTTTACACTCGCATATAGTCGTTCCTAACACGACGCAGACGCACAATGTCGCTATGGCTGCCCCCCTCGCAGACTACGTCATTTCTCTTGGAAAGGACGGCCGAATTGCTAGTCGTGGCTCGGTTTCAGACGCGCTCAATAAGGATAAGATGCTAGCAAAGGAGCTCGCGGAATGCACACGAGCCATCAAGGACTAACGAGAAGAATATCAACTCGGAGAAGCTCGACGAGATGACGAAGCTAGCAGACGGGAAGCTTATCTTGGCCGAGGAGATCTCTGAGGGAAACGTCAGCTGGGACGCAGGTGAGCGCCCCGTCTAACCATTCCGCATTTCGGACGACGAAGTTCACTTTGTACCTCTCAACAAAATTGAAGTCAAGCTGTTTATTAACGGTTTGGGAGGAGCGCACCCAGTCCTGTTTTGGATAACATATGCTGGCGGCATGTTGCTTTTCTCCACTCTCATGACCGTGCAGACGTGGTTCATGGGCTACTGGGCCGAGCAATATGACATCTACCCACCGGAGCAGGTTAATATTACTTTGTAAGAGTCCAGCTTTTACAATTATTGTAGTTCGATCGTCCTCTGGCTGATGACTATTGGTCCTTCGCTTACAGCTACATCACAGTCTACGTGCTTATCTTACTAGTAGCGACGGCCAGCTACACGATGGGGTTCGGTGTCTACATGTTTGGTGCTTTAAGGGCTTCAAGGATCATCCACCGGACCTTGATTGAGTCCGTCCTGGGCACAACCCTGAGGTGCATCTCCAACTGTCCCAGCACCGGTCTTTACTGATAAGCTCTTCTGCTTCGCAGATGGCTGGACAAGACCCCAACATCCCGGATCATTACTCGAGTCACGCAGGATATCCGCACTCGTGCGTGTTTGCACCTTCCTTCCAGGCAGAATGCACATCCTTCACAACCCCTTACTCTAGTGGACAGCCCACTTGCTGATGCATTTTTCTGGGTCATGGACATTTCAGTCGCCATGCTTCTCAAGTTCGTCGCTGTGGTGTACCTCACACCCGGGTTTTCTGTTCCTGGAATCGCCGTCGCCGTCCTCGGCGGGTGGCTCGGCCGTGTCTACATGAAGGCCCAGATCGCGATCAAGCGCGAGATGAGCAATGCAAAGGCGCCAGTGCTAGGCCACTTTGGCGCTTCCGTTGCCGGACTCGGTGCGTCTACTCCTCGTGATGGATGGACTGTCGGTCTAACTCTACCTCTCCCAAGTATCTATCCGGGCATATGGCGCACAGCTTGCTTTCCGTGAAGAGTCATACAGACGGATCGATAAGTATTCGAGGGCCAACCGGTCCTTCTGGAACATGAACAGGAAAGTCGAGTCCACCAGGTTGCCTCCGCGATGTACAGAGTGCTTAATTGTGTTGGCCCTCCTGCAGATGGATCAACTTGCGTACCGACTTCCTAGGCGGGCTGTTCGCTGCAAGCCTCGCAGCCTACCTAATCTACGTACCAAGTGAACATTCCCTTCCCTCGGATACTGGGTTCTCTCTCACCATGGCCAGTACGTTGCATATGTTTAAATTAACCAGCGATTTCTGATTAGCATTCCCAGTTGGATTCAGTAGCCTGATCCTCTGGTGGGTGCGCAATCTCAACAACTTTGAGGTCTCCAGTGAGCACTCTCTATCTTGCGTGGCCCTCCTTACCTCTGATGATTTTATCAGCCAATAGGTGAAGGGAGAAATTTCTTTTTCTGAGTAGGTGTGGTATCAGATGCTCATTGGCGCTACATACAGCTTGGAACGTATGCACTCGTACATAAAGGCCGAACAGGAGCCAAAGGCGACTGAGCAGGGCATTCCCCCCGGCATACTGGCCCTGCGAGCGGAGATCTTCGAGTCGAGAAGCTCTCTGCTCGTTATTCTCTTGTACGTGACATGTCGGCCCTCGCGATGCGCATCCGGTGCTACTAGTACTGAATGTCGCCCTGTCACTTAGGATGGGCCGAAGGTTCTCCACGACATATCTTTCCACATCAAATCCGGTGAACGCGTCGGTGTTGGTGAGTGCCTACGGTCGCATCTTATTGCGGTAATTGATCAGCGGAGTAGTCGGTCGCACGGGGAGCGGCAAGGTATTCGTTCTCAGCCTGATCGTTTGTTGAAGCGACCTGCTAAGAAAACTCTTCAGAGTTCTCTGACATTGTCACTACTTCGGTGCATATTCACGGAGGGTAGCGTGTATTACGATGGTAAACTCACGAGCTCTATCAACCTGGATGCGCTCCGCTCGAACATCACCATCATACCTCAAATCGTCAGGACATCCGCCACTTCTCTCCTATCTCTAACTAAATTTTGTTTTTTTTGTTTTTTTTCACGTAGCCCGAATTGCTGAGCGGCTCACTGAGAGAGAATCTCGACCCTTTCTCACAATACGACGACGCAACGCTGAACAGCGCACTGCATGCTTCGGGGCTCTTCTCTCTACATAACGACGATGAGGATGGCCATCTCACACTCGATAGTCAAATTGCTAGCGGCGGGGGTAATCTCTCCGTCGGCCAACGACAGATATTGGCGCTCGCGCGTGCGATAGTATGCGGTAGCAAGCTACTCATTCTCGACGAGGGTGCGCGCAATCGCTCGCCTTCTGTGTCGGCTTTGACTGATCCTTTGTTTTTTTTTTTCGCTTGCAGCTACATCTGCTATTGGTTACGTTATTCCCGTGACTTTTGGGAGGCGAGGCGATGCTGACGTGGCACATGGTGCAGATTACAAGACGGATACGATCATACAGACATCTCTCCGGACTGAGCTTAAAGGGGACGTAACGTTAATCACGGTCGCGCATCGTCTACAAACAATCATCGACGCCGATAAAGTTGTAAGTCATTATTCTTCTCCCTTCACCGTGGATATATGCTTAAGAAAAAAACAGATGGTCCTAGACGCAGGTCGAATTGTGAGTTTTTCCCCTCACCTCTACTCGTACTTGCCACAATATTAAAATACAATAAAAGGTCGAATTTGACAAGCCCAGCGAACTCCTGAAATTGGAGAGCGGTAGATTCCGTTCGTTGGTCGACGAGAGCGGGGATAGGGAGCTGCTTTATTCAATTGCTTCCTCGGCCAGCAAGGCACAACATTGAGCGACTACTACAACGCTGACGACTACACCATGAAACACCTATGTACCACACGTTATCTCACAGTTTCTATAGAGTGCGGGGAATGTAGCCGAGTTGAGCGCCCTTGTATGTAGGCAAACCAACTATGCTCTCGAAAAATACTTCCCCCCACCTTCCTGAGTGCCACTTTTCCTTTTCATCCGTGTTGGTGAGCCCAACGGCAGCGCGTTCGAAAACAACTAACCCTTGAAGCTTGGTAAGGACCGATACGACTGGAGTACTACCCGAAACCTTTATGACGAACTTGAGGTCTGAGATCTGAGAGCCCCTTCAGTACATATCCCAAGTGCTAGCATCAGCCCATGTGCGCCCGAAAGATTTCGAAAATATAGACGCAAAGTGAGAAGTTAGCATCATCCCGACATGGCCGCTCAGCTCGCCTCCATTCGAGTTCTCTCTTTTTTTTGAACCGTTTATATCCTGGAATGCGTACCATGGGTCGTACCATGGGTACAGACTTCGAGTTCACGTTCCCGCGGTCGTAGAACCTGGTTGTTGACTACTCTGGTAACAATGCGCGGTTTGTTGCACCGCTTGTTTGTACCTAAGTTCGTACCTTTTGTTTGACAACTATTCGCGTTGTGTCCCAACTCGAACGCTTCCTGCTCACATCGGCTTGGACTGGATCTCGGTAATCAACAAGCCAGCTTGTGTGCCTACTGGGAGCCCTACAACCATTGCATACGAGACGACACTTTCTACGGAACTCAAGAGGGTGGCATTACGCCTCGCCATTATCAGAGCATACAGGTACGAGAAATTCTAGAAGACCACAGACATCAGTGAGAGAACGACTCAGCGTTTATGTGCTCTTCACCGGCACACAGGAGATGTGGAACGGAGGACAGTAAATGGCGGCCCTCGGATTCTTAATGGGTTCCAGCTAGTAGTACTATCGGTAGATCCTTGTCTATTTCCTCTTCCTCAAACTTGACGGTTGACTTCATTGGCAGTTTCTTGATGGCTGTATCGAACAATAGCCGGACTTGACGTAATGACAGTCAACAAAATGGCAGGTGCAACTTCATGGGGTCAGAAAATCTGCTATTACAATTCACCGATCACTGAGGCGAATCAAGCGATGGGGGTTTTGCGATGCGAACACTGGCAGTGCCAGTGAGGGATGCTGGTGACTAGTAGTGAGCGCTAGAGCACTAGCATCTCGATCCATCTTGGCAAGCCGACTTGTGTGGACACAACGCAAACACAGTAACTTTTCATTCAAAAAAAAAATAAAAATACAGTAACTTATGAGTGCCAAACAAAGGGTACAAATAAGCAGTGCGACAACCGCCTATCGTTACTGTATGAGACTTGCTCAGGCTGTAATCCCAAAATACTACGACCGCGGGAACCTTGAACTTGAATGGATGGGAACTGAGCGCTGAGCGGCCATGTCGTAATGAATCTGATGATGCTGTCTTCTCCCTTCGCATCTATATTTTTGAAGTCTTTCAGGCGCACTCTTTTGGCTGACGCCGCGCGATAGGATATGTACTGAACGGGCTCTCGGATCTCAAGTTTGTTGTAGGGGCTTCGGGTAGTACTCCATTCGTATCGGTCCTCATCAAGTCTCACGGTCCTCACCCTCTTTCGCTGGCCTTGATACTGTCTGTGTATTACCGAGACCCTCTCGGTGACCCCTGTAGTAATGCGCTACTACCATCTGGTCTCTGTGCTTTCCATCCTTGCTACCATTCTCCTTGGCAGTCTAGCGAAGCCCTTCTCACCACGTTGGGACGACGTGCGTATCAAGCACTCTTGGAACGCCGTCCCGGAGAACTGGGAGAGCCTTGGCAATCCACTTAGTGGCACCACGATCGACCTCTACGTTGCACTCAAGGCCCACCACGAGAACGCTTTAATTGACACGCTATACCAGGTCAGCGGTCCCAACCATCCCAGGCACGTCTTCTCCGCCGCTCCTTCCCTCATTCGTGTACTCACGAGCGTTGCTGCTCTAATGCAGATATGGCAGATATTTATCCAAGGAGCAGATTGCGGAGCTTGTCTCTCCGCCGCCAAGAACCCTCGAACTCGTCAATTCCTGGCTCGAACACCACGGCGTGCCCTCCCTGTCCGTCTCGATGACACACGGCGGCACCACGCTGGCTCTCCGTGGCGTGTCCATAATCCAGGCCAACGCTCTCCTTGGCGCTTCATATCAGCTCTACAGGCACGTCGAGACAAATGAGACCGTCGTTCGCACGGTCGGCTACGCGCTTCCCGCTGTACTGCACGGGCTCGTGCAGACTGTAGCGCCGACGACGTGCTTTTCCACCCCGCACACGCAGTGGCAGTCACCGCACAAGCGCTCCGGCGGGGCGACGGTGGGGTTGAAGAAGCCGGTATCAGGAGAGCCTGTGACTGTGCTGTCGAGCCGCGACGATGATGACGACATCACGCCATCGTTTCTGCGCTCCTTGTACATGACGACCGAATATAGGCCAGCTGCTCCGGACCGGAATGCGCTCGGGATTGTGGGAATTCTGAATGGTTACCCGAGCCCAGAGGACCTGGCGACGTTCATGTCCGTATACCGCTCCGACGGGACTGATGCGGAAATCACCGTCATACAGGTCAACGGTGGGGGATACGACCCAACCAACCCCGACGACGAGGCAAACCTCGACACCCAGTATGCTGTGGCCATGACGTATCCAACCCCAGTAATCTTCTACAGTACCGGCCAGGGGCCGGCAGGCACGACCGATTGGTTGCTGTCCTGGCTCGACTACATCCTCGTGGAGGATAATATCCCGCGGACGATCAGTATATCGTACGTCTTCGATGAGGAGACGAGTTCGGAAGAATATGCAACGTACATTTGCACCCAGTTTGGTATGCTCGGCGTACTTGGCGTCAGCGTCCTCATCGCGACTGGGGACGACGGCGTCGGCTTAGGGGACTGCGTGGCCGACGACGGCTCCGTCCAGTTCATACCGACCTTCCCCGCAACCTGTACGTGTGGCATTCTTTCTCAGCTCGGGAGAAATACAGAACGGGTCACTCACCCCACCTTGTGCTTTCGCAGGTCCCTATGTTACAGCCGTCGGTGGAACGACGGGTCATGGACCAGAGATAGCGGCAAGCATCTCCGGGGGGGGCTTCTCGAACATCTTTCGACGCCCCAACTACCAGGAACAGGCCGTGGCCGAATTCTTGCAGCACCTTGGCAACCAGTATGAAGGCAAATACAAGTGCATTCCCTTCCGTGAGCTGATCTGACTGCTACTTACTTCGTAATCGGTGCAGCGCTACTAGCCGGGGAATTCCCGACATCTCCGCCCAGGCTCTGAACTTCCCGATCATCCTCAAGGGCGAGAAGGAAGTTGGGTATGGCACAAGTGCCTCCGCGCCTGTGCGTCTCTCTCTCCCCTCTCCTCTCTCCTATCTAGGTCGTACATCTGGCTGACCGCCAGCGCACAGGTCGTGGCAGGGATAATCTCACTACTTAACGATTACCTAATCTCCCAAGGCAAGGTCTCCCTCGGCTTCCTTAACCCCTGGCTGTACGGTACCGGCAAGGACGGCCTGACTGACATCACATCCGGCTCGAACCCTGGCTGTAACACTGATGGATTCTCTGCCATTGAGGGGTGGGATCCTGTCAGTCCCGCCAGGCTTCACTTTTGACGATGACTGACTGTCGGCCCTGTAGGTCACAGGTGTTGGGACGCCTAACTTCCAGCGCCTACTGGCCATACTTCCTGACCACGACGATGGGGGCTAACTGAAAAAGATAGCGCCAGACATGCGTCAATGCATGTAAGCATTCTGGGAATATTTATCGGCCGATCTATGGCTTCAAGAATAGCCCGCCCACCGGGCGAACTAGGAATAATCCACAGCGAATAAGCGGTAGTTCAAGTTGATGGAGATACCCTGTAGTATAGTAACGATCGGCACTAAGACCAAGATAGCATGAGCACGGACAGTAATCTTGATAATTATCTTTGAGATAAATTTCGTTCTGCCCCCAGGTCCGCGTCGGAGCGTCTACTTCCAAGATCAATGCGTCTCTCGGGCTCTCTGGGTTTGGAGCACTGGCTACAAATTTCATCGATTAAAGTGCAACTTAGCACTACCTATGGCGCAAGGTTATTCTGGTATTTAACGAGTAAGGCAATACCCAATACCTAGCCAGCGACTTACAAGATCTGCACTTTTCAATATCAGGGGCGGTTTATGTTGTTTCACGCACCAAAGAATAACGAGTCGGACTACATTTGAGGCCAGTTATCGGTTTCGACCTTAGCTTTGCGATGGCGACTGTGTAACTGGTCGTTAATGCGTTGGGTCTGGAAACCGTAAGCTTTTATACTCAGACGCCAAGAGTCTCCTGCAGCGCGTCGGAATCAGGCCCCACTAGACCAGTAACGCGTGACCTTTGGAGCCGAAAGGCTTCCAACGTCGAAGGTGGAGAGGTAGCAAATCTAGTGGAACCCTGTCAGGATCCCATCCAGAAATAGCGGAATATTCATCAGTGTTGCACCCCGGGTTTAACACCACATGGGGGACCCAAAGCTGGTCAAGCGTAGACTACGGATCGGGTAACAATACGGTGTCGAAGTCGGAGGGGGATTCGATGCGCCGTTAGCAAATCTTGGCGAGCACTTTAATGCACAAGATCGTTTAGTCATCTGCAACAGACTGACGATACAGTAGATGCAGATCAATAATAATCAGAAGAGCCGGAAAACCGAGAAAGAACCTTCCACCGAATTTGCTCACATGCGCACGACGCGGCTGGGCCAGACGGCGGGGGATCTCCGATTCCGCTGCTCGCTTACCTCAATTCACGTGACGTTGACAGGAGGCGCCCGTTGGGTTTTTTCTTCCACAATGACTATTGTATCTGGACCCGGACGTGAGGGCGAAGGGGAAACGGAGCTGGAGGGTGTGTATGAGAAGGAGAGCCCCCAAACGTCTTACCAGTATTAACCACCCCGATTTTGTGAACCAGCAGAATGACAAGCCGATCCAAGTTGAGCGGATCCCGATATGATAGTAGTCTGCATAACAGTTGACTGAAAGGAAGTCTACTGGCATGAGTAAAATCGAATTTTTCGGACAAGCAAATCATCAAATGGGCGGAGAAGCATATATATGCGGAGAAGCGGAGTTTTCAACTGGTACAAACAAGAGGCGCATCTTGGTTCGAATTCTCTGATTCGAACCATGGAAATGCCCTGTGTCAAAGGAGGCTGCGGGCTTGAGACCCGACAGACACATGTAAGGAAGGAGGATCTTATCGTCAGGGTCGGAAACTAGGTCTGCGGAAGGGTGATCGGTCCTGGGGGGACGGTGACGTTCACAGTTGAACCTCCGTCCGAGATAAGTAATCGATTATTGGCCAACTAGAACTATCTTTTTCTTGGAATTGTAGCTTTTGTAGAAATATTGGGGAGGAAGATTGGACGTACACGATGCAAGTTGCTAACACATTCGCGGGACGTCTGAGGCGGTCCAGTTTCCGACGATTTACGATGACTGGCAGTACTGGCATGTGGTTCTGAGAAAAGTACGGTACAGTATCTCCCCGTAGGTCCCGTCGATCGAATAAAACCAAGTGTTGTGAGGCACGTACGTGTGGTCTTTCAGCATGTCTTTCGCTATGCAACCCGCAAGCTTCGGCGCTTCGACACCTACAGAGAATACAACGATGACTCTCCAGTGGCAACCGCTAGTGCGTGCCTTTACCTTGTATCGTTGGCTGTTCATTCCCGTCACAGCTCATAATAAATCTACACTATCTTCCGAGTGGACATATATGAATAATGGCAAAAGAGAGTAGAGTATCCTATAGTACACCATCTATTGGCCCACCATGCTCCGTCAACATCTGTACTATCGCGCTCTTTCCCACTCCTGATGCTACCTGGAGTGGAGTCCTCCCTTTCTTGTCCTTGGCATCTGCGTCCGCGCCACGGTCGAGTAGCAAGCGCACCGTCCTAGTTTCGCTTTTGGATGACGCCAGGTGCAACGGAGTCCATCCGTCCTTGTCCTCGGCATTTGCGTTCACGCCGCGATCGAGTAATAAGCGCACGATCTCTGTGTCGCCCTTGGACGACGCCTTGTGCAATGGGGTCCTTCCATCCTTGTTCATGGCATCTGCGTCCGCCCCATGATCCAGCAGTAGACGTGCAATCTCGAGGGTCTCATCAGATGTTGCCAGATGTAATGGCGTCGAGCAATCCTCATCTTGTGCATTGATGTCTGCCCTACGTTGAAGTAATGGCCTCACAGTCTCCACGTGATTATGATTCGATGCTTGGTGAAATAGAGTATGGCCTGTGTCGTTCACAGAGTCGATACGTACGCTGTGCTGCAGTAGCATCCGAAGAACCTCTAGGTACCCAGAATATACGGCTAAGTGAATTGGAGTACGCTGATTGTGTTGCCGCGAATTCGCATCTGCACCGTGGTCGAGGAGCCACCGCGCGATATCGATACGTCCATCTAACGACGCAGCATGTAGTGGAGTCCGGTTGAGTTTGTCCTCGATAATATCCACGGCTGTGCCATGCCGGTGCAATAGCTCTGCCACCTCGAAGTGTTTCTTATGCAATGCCGCCACTAGTGGACTGTGATTATGACCACCCCTCGCATTTACTTGCTCAGGATGCTCAACGATGATGTGTGTCGCTAAGTCACGAAATCCGCACAATGAAGCATAATACAGTGGAGATCCACGAACTCCGGGGGGATCCCCGAAGTTACCCCAGCAATCGTCGACGTCGTGCAACTGGAGCCACGCGGGAAAATGTGGCCTGGCCGAGTCAAAAAGACGACGCATCCCGTCTTCTATGTGTGACGACACCCCTCCAAACTGTGCGTGCTCCACCCAATGTTGACTGGCGTATCTCGCCAACGGAAAGCTACCTCCGACCTGGTTACCGTTGGCGCTGCCGTCCAACTGGAGTAGAATACCCAAGCAGGCCTGGGCAAGAGTCGTGTGTGCAGGTTCGGGGATGATATAAAAGTACGACGCATCTCCTTTGGAGGCGGCAAGGCGATCGGAAGTCAAGAATTCCTTGACCGAAAAATGCGAAAACTGGATGACCTGGGAATTCCCATCGTCGACTTCGGTGATCAAGCTGGAGCAAGTAGACAGCACAGCTTGTTGTCGATCTTCCCACCGCCAATCCTCGTTCAACTTCGGTGTCGCTCCTTTGGGTTCAAAGTCAAGCGCGAGTATTTCTGCTAACTCCTCGACACGCAGCGGCCGCGTAGCTGCGGTGAGACATTGTAAGAGACGATGAGCATGGTCTCGGTTGGCCATCCCGATCTCCTTCAATACCCGCTCATATGTCTCGTCCAGTGATTTCGGCAATTCGTTAAGTGTTCGACGGATGCTTTGTGGAAGGCAGTGTTGTAACACTTCCAACTGACAGAAAACCCAACGGAACCTGTCAAATAATCAGAAAGTCTCATCTAGATCCTTGCGCGCTCTTACATTCCATCAGCTTTCTCCGTGAGTGTCTCAACGACTAGCTCTTTGTCCTTGTCCCTCCATCTCCTTATCGCCATCTCCGAGTCCGCATACACAACAGATCTGATATAGTCTTCGATATCCTTCTTCTGTCCACTTTCCTCGTGAATCAAGACCGGGTGGAACGATAGAGGCTCAAGCGCGGTTCGGATGTCATTCTCCGGACGGCTGGTGATACATATATGAAGATTCGGAAGCTGCAGGTCGACAAGGTCCTTAATGAGATCAAGGACCTGTTTGCGGGCAGGCGGAACTCCAGATGTATTGGGGCATTCATCTAGTGCGTCCAAGATGATGTAGATTGGGCCTTGGCCAGGTAGCGCGAGCATCTCTTTGAGACACTTAATCAGCATATTGGTGCCGGGCTTACGTGCGCCATCGTCGTGTGTCTTATAAATGCGGGAAAGTATGTCGCAACAGGCTGTCGGAACGAGAGGAGAGCTGAGTTAGAAGCGAGGGAAGCAAGTCGCGGAGGTGTTGTTTATCGGTGTCCTTGAAATCAAAATAGAAGTACGCCATGGATGCTAGTCCAGCCTCCCACAACGCCGTGATGTCCTGGATGATCGCGGAGCTATTGGTGATGTGAGTTGCTGAGGGGTGAACTCGACGAATGATAACGAACCAAAGGATGCTCTTCCCTGATCCCGCTACAATAATTGTAGGTGATCAATGTCTGGGAGGATGTGGGGGAATAGAAAGGCGCACGTTTGCCGTGGATCCACAATAAGGATGTGGTCGACTTGGACTTCCATTCCAAGAATATGCTTCCCTGGAAGAACCATGTGGCGGTGCCTTCATGTTGAATGACGCATGCGAGATTTTGGTTGGTGGACGGGTCCGGCGGAGACAGCCACTTTCGGTGCTTCGTCCGTATCCGCCTCCCTACAGTGGGATTTCAGTACTTTTTAGTCTCCGCAAGGAAGAGCAGCGGGTCTAAAGAACCACAAACGTTTTTCGTCGTCCATACTGTTTGTTGCCAGTTGCATAAGAGCCTTTGTCTCCTTGCCGTCTAGACGTGTATAGATTTACGATGGTGTTTGTGAGTGGCAAACATGCTAGACGTACCCTCAATAGCCACATTGACCTTGTCATCAACGCCCTTTACTTGCTCGCCAACGGCTTGAACTCCGTCCTTGACATCGTGTGTGACTTGCAGCAATTCGACAATCGCCATCTGCATCTCTTGCTGCGTCAACCTATCCAGTCTGAGCAACGCGTCCTCGACATCCCTCCTTCCGATTAACTTCTTCACATATCTCTCTGAATCCTTATCAGCGATGGGAAGCGCGTCATCCCGGATCAACTCACTCGTTCGGCCCTGCTTCATCTCCTTCGTCACAATCCCAAATATCCCAAGCACCTCGACCATTATCTTCACGATCGTGTCCTTCATCGCCTCCGTCGTCGGCACCGCGCTATACTTCTCGAGACGTCTGAAGAAGCCTTCGATGCGCTCGAAGATATCGACGAGCGCATCTTGGCTCGCAGCAACGTCCTTCGCCGCCTGTGGCAGGTCCGGTATCAGAAGAGGTTCATGTTTGGGAAATCGAGGATAATAGCTACCAAGAGCAGGACGCCTGCACCAGCGAAAATGACTTTCGCGGGTGAGAACACCTATAATTATGATATCAGAGGGTAGATCGTAGAGAGACCGACTATATGGGACCTACCAGTCCGACACCCTCTCCAAGCACTGCAGAGAAAGCATAAAGCACGTCAACAGTCGGAGTCAACCATTTTGTCAATTTGTCATCGCCGGACGTATTTTCCTCGAACTGTTGGACTTGAGCGCGAAGGACGGCCAGGATATCGGCGGGAGAGTTGCAGGTCTGCAACTGGCCCATCAACGGGTGCAGGAGAAGGTCTTTCTTCGTCTTTTTCTGATACTCTTTGATGGAGGCATTAAAGATGGCCTGGAGATTGGAAGAAGGGGGAGCGGTGGAAGGTGTCTGAGACATTGCAAGCAGCAGCGAGGAGAGACGTCTGAGTGCGGGTGAGAAGCAGCCGAGTGGGAACACCAGATCTAGAATAGTTCGCCACGAGGTTTGCCAGGTGACGCCCGCACTGCCTTCTCATAGACAGTCTGATAAGACTTTTTTCAAGCCACTAAAACGGATCTAAGACTAAGGCGCTGTCGCCGGCGGATTTAGACGGAGACCCACGCGGTGAAGGACGTCCTCCTCAACCTGAGGCTGAGGGGGAGGGTTGCACTGCGCGTGAGTGGTCCTTTAGAATGTCGAAGTCGAGTCTCTGTCCGAGTTCAAGTACTTGGTTATCAACAAAACTTGTCTTTCTTCTCTCAAGTCGCACAGATACGGAACGAGCTAGGTGGTAATAAATAGATATATTACCCGTGAATGTGGCAAAGCCGTCGGATGGTAAGGAGTATAGTGATAGATGGTCGGCGGAGGTAGAGATGTAGTAGGTGGTAGCCGTCAGAGAGAGACCATGAGTAAATTCGAATGCTTTGGACACGTCCGTAAGGTATTAACTTTTGATGGATGAGGGTGGGAAGAGGTATCAAGGATACATAGTATGAATGGTGGAGAAATGAAGAACGAAGAGATGAAGGTAAAAATGTGTAGGGTAGATAGTATAAGTTGGGAGTACATACCACAGGCAGAATCGGATGTCGAGATCGAGCGTAAATAATGCGCGATGCCCCTTTTGCTTCTCCGCCTCGCACCCTAATTTACTTTAGCACAATACATCCGTTCCTCGCCCCTGTTCCTGCTCTGTCCTGTCCCCCTCATTATACCTTAGACTACTAGCATGACAACCGTACCTACTATACATTCGACCCCGTAGTATAAATACTTCCGCTCCCTCGTACCTAGCACCTCAGACATCGCTCGTACATGCGCGATTCTGAGGTGAGCTTACTTTACCACCCGTTTACTTTTCCCGCACGTTTACACCTGGATAGATTCTGTGTTCTATCTAGGTAAATACATTATAGACATCGCTCGTACACGCGCGATCCTGAGATTCTGTGTCCTATCTAGTTCGCTCCGCGCGTGATCTCCGAGCTCCCAAAATCGTCCATAACTTACATCGGATACACAAACCCGCAGAGATCCGGGAGGACGCGCGCGCGCACATACAACTGACAAGGGTTACTCTCAAGATAATTTGGGGTGGACGCAACGAATTAGGAGAGGGATTGCGAAGCGAACGAATAAAGGAAAACCGCGAGCGACAGCACATTACTTTTTTTTTCATCCTCCCTCTCTCACTGGATGGAGCAGTTGTCGCCGTTCGAAGCCTTAGACGAGTCACCACGCTCGTGCCCTGTCATCGTCATCATCCTGGGCATCCTCTTATCCAGCGAAGCGACCATCGGAACAGCAGCACCTGGCACCGTCACACATGACGCACCCGAGGGCGCGCCGTTCCTATTCCCCGTGGCGGCTACGGCCATCTATAAGATATGTAGGCCGTTCGATTGTGGCGATTGCGGCGAGTTCGCGCACGACGAGCTGATGCTTGAGATCGACTGCGGGCGTTCTCTCAGATGCGATATATTTACCTGCTATTCTCGCTGGCGCGTGAGGACGATGGACAGTTTCCGCCGGATAACATTCCCTTCCGGTATTACGCCGGTCACGTTGGCCTGCGAGTCTGAGTGAGGAGGGGTCATGGCGGCGGTGAGTGAGATGGATGAGTTGGAGTGTGTCAGTCAAGCGTGAGAGAGGCTCGCGCGCATGTTGAATCACGAGAATGACGAGAAGACCTCATACGATATCGGTGGATATGGAGACGACGTCGGAGAAAGCTGAGGTGAGTTCATGCGCTCCCGTTCTCGCTGGTCACCATCATGGTCCAGGTTTCCCTGAGACGAACTTCCGCCCGCAGGATGGTGATTCGGCAGGCGTGTGAAGAACTCGGCGGGGATGCAACCGCGCTCTGCGAAATGCACATGTATGGGCGGTTTAGAACGAAAGTCGCAAATCAGTGTTGCGCGGCCTGCGCACTTGGAGTGTGTGATGAGACTGCAGTGCGAACATAGCACGGCGCCCTTCGCCGGCTCCGTGCGTACGCGACAGTTGACAACTATATATCAGCCCTCAGGTCAAGTTCACGTCGTGTGATAGCGGGAGACGCACGTTTGCTAAAGGTCGTCTTGACAAAGGTATGCTCGTGTATTTTAAAGAATGCTGCTTTGCTTTGCGGAACTTCAGGGAGGACCGGTGATGCACTGATCAGATCGCTTGCGCTCGCCTTCTCGCAACGTAGAGATTGACCATGTTCTCGAAACGCAACCGCCGCGGCTTGGCACCAAGCTGATTGCACGAGTTCAGTTCGGGTGCGGCCGCCTGCGCAGACTCTCGCCATCCACATCGCTCTGGAACCGCCCTCGCGGGAGCAACGACGATGGGGAACCGACGTTTCCGTTTCCAGACGCAAGCTCGCTAGACGGGCGCGATCGAACGAGGGAGACTACGACTGCGATGGCATATTGAACGAGCTCAACGAAGGTGCACCGCCATACTCGCCAGACACGGCGCACGGAAATGGGATGGACACACCATCTCCCCCACTGCCGCTGTCATCTGGGATGCTCCGTCTCCGGACATAGGTCGCTCCTCTGCCCGCCGCGCGTGCTATTCCTGTGCAGTGCGACTCGGCTTGGGCTAGGACCAAGACAGAGAGAAGAAGCGCTGGACTCGAGTCGTGACGTAACAAGGCGCTGGCGTCTTTCGGTGCAAGTACAGGCGCGTCAACGTCATGTCGCACACGGTGCGTCGGCCACGCGGCAGCAGCAACAGCAGTAAGGATAGGCGCTATTATCATTGATGGGAGTGATAATGCTTGTAGCAGCGACTCGACGCTACATCCCGGCGGAAAAGCAAACACGGAGATGGCCCCAGCCATGGCAACAACAACGAGGAGAGGCGTCTGAGAGGGCCGTGATGATACTGAGTGAGCACGAGGTTTGGCAGGCAGCGTCCATTATCATATGGCTATCCGCATCGCATTCCAAGTATGACTATATGATACCCATGAAAGAGACACCCATACTACCACAGTGACTCGACATACGTTTATGGTACTCTGTCTAGTTATCCGTCATGCTCTGTTAACATCTGTACGACAGTCTCTCCTAATGCGACCTGCAATGGGGCCCTTCCTTTCTTGTCCTTGGCATTTGCACTCGCGCCACGGCCGAGTAGCAAGCGCACAGTCTCCGTCTCGTCCTCGGATGAGGCCAGGTGCAACGGAGTCCATCCATCGTTGTCCTCGACATTTGCGTTCGCGCCGTAGTCGAGAAGTAAGCGCACCGTCTCCGTTTTCCCCATAAATGACGCCTCGTGTAACGGAGTCCTTCCATCCTCCTTCTTAGCTTCCGCACTCGCGCCACGATCGAGCAGTAAGCGCACAGTCTCCGTCTCGTCCTCGGATGAGGCCAGGTGCAACGGAGTCCATCCATCGTTGTCCTCGACATTTACGTTCGCGCCGTAGTCGAGAAGTAAGCGCACGGTCTCCGTTTTCCCCATAGACGACGCCTCATGTAACGGAGTCCTTCCATCTTCCTTCTTAGCATCCGCATTCGCACCACGGTCAAGCAGTAGACGTGCAACCTCCAGGCTCCCATTATATAATGCCGAGTGTAATGGTGTCGAGTGGTCCCTGGCTCGCGCACCGATATCTGCCCCGTGTTCAAGTAATAGCCCCGCAATCTCCATGCGACCATCAATCGATGCCCAGTGCAATGGAATTTGGCCTATGTCGTCCGCAGGGTTGATCGGTACGTTGTGTCCCAGTAGCATCCGAACCAGCTCCAGTTTTCCACTATGTGTGGCCCAATGAATTGGAGTCTGAAGATCATTTTGCCGCGAATTCGCATCTGCGCCGTGATCGAGTAGCCACTGGGCAATATCGATAAGTCCATCCTGCGACGCAGCATGTAGCGGAGTCCGATCCAATTTGTCCTCGATGACATCCACGGTTGCGCTATGCCGGTATAATAGCTCTGCCACCTCGAAGTGTCTCTTGTGCAATGCCGCCACCAGTGGACTATGATTGTAGCCACCCCTCGCATTTACTTGCTCGGGATGCTCAACGATGATATGCGTTGCCAGGTCACGAAATCCGCACAACGAAGCATAATACAGTGGAGATCCACGATTGGCGGGGGGATCTCCGAACTGACGCCAGGGATCGTCGATGTCGTGCAACTCGAGCCATCCGGAAAGATGTGGTTTGGTTGGGTCAAAAAGACGCCGCATCCCATCTTCTATGTGTGAAGACACCTCTCCGAACTGCGCATGCTCCACCCAATGCCGACTGGCATATCCTGCCAACGGAAACAAATCGTCGACCGGTTTATTGTCCGCGTTGCCGTCCAACTGGAGAAGAGTCCCCAAGCAAGCCTGGGCGAGAGTCGTGTGTGCAGGTTCGGGAATGATATGAAAGTATGAGGCGTCTCCTCTCGAGGTGGAAAGCCGATCGGAAGTCAAGAACTCCTTGACCGAAAAATGCGAAAACTGAATGACCCGGGAATCGCCATTGTCGACTTGCGTGATCAAGCTAGAGCAAATAGATAGCACAGCTCGTTGTCGATCCTCCCACCGCCAATCCTCCCTCAACTTCGGCGTTTCTCCTTCGGCCCCATCAAAGTCAAGTGCAAGTATTTCGGCAAGCTCCTCGACACGTAGCGGCCGAGCAGCCGCAGTAAGACATTGTAAGAGGCGATGAGCGTGGTCTCGGTTCGCCATCCCAATCTCCTTCAACACCCTCTCATATGTCTCGTCCAAAGTTTTCGGCAATTCGTCGAGCGTTCGCCGGATGCTTTGTGGAAAGCAATGCTGTAACACTTCTAGCTGACAGAAAACCCAACGGAACCTGTCGATTGTCAGCAAGCGTCATTGGCACACTCTTAGTCACGCTTACATTCCGTCAGCTTTATCCGTGAGCGTCTCAATAACCAGCTCTTTATCCTTATCCCTCCATCTCCTCATCGCCGTATCCGAGCCCGCATAAACGACTGATCTGATATAGTCTTCAATATCTTTCTTTTGTCCACTCTCCTCGTGAATCGAGACCGGGTGAAATGTCAGGGGCTCAAGCACAACTCGGATGTCGTTCTCCGGACGGCTGGTGATACATATATGAAGATTCGGAAGCTGCAGGTCGACAAGGTCCTTAATGAGATCAAGCACCTGTTTGCGAGCGGGCGGAATTCCAGCGGTATTGGGGCATTCGTCTAGTGCGTCCAAAATGATGTAGATCGGGCCTTGGCCAGGTAGTGTGAGCATCTCTTTGAGACAGTTGATCAGCGTATTGGTGCCGGGCTTACGTGCGCCATCGTCGTGTGCCTTATAGATGCGGGACAGTATGTCGCAACAGCTGTCGGAACGAGAGGAGAGCTGAGTTAGAAGTGAGGGAAGTAAGTTGCGGAGGTGTTGTTTATCGGTGTCCTTGAAATCAAAATAGAAATACGCCATGGATACGAGTCCAGCCTCCCACAACACCGTGATGTCCTGGATGATCGCAGAGCTATTGGTGATGTGAGTTGCTGAGGGGTGAACTCGACGAATGATAACGAACCAAAGGATGCTCTTCCCTGATCCCGCTACAATAATTTTAGGCGGTCAATATCTGGAGGATGTGAGGGAATAGAAAGACGCACGTTTGCCGTGGATCCACAATAAGGATGTGGTCGACTTGGACTTCCATTCCATGAATATACTTCCTTGGAAGAACCACGTAGCCGTGCCTTCATGCTGCGCGGCTGGACGCGATATCTTGATTGGTGGATGGGTCCGGAGGAGACAGCCACGCTCGGTGGTCCTTCCGTACCCGACTCCCTGCAGCGACATGTCGGTCTCAGCAAGTAAGAGCAGCACGGCTAAAGAACCACGAACGAGTTTCCGCGTTGATATTGTTTGCCGTCTGTTGCAATAGAGCATTCGTTTCCATTGTCGTCGCTTTGACTACCTTGCCATCTAGTCGTATATGCGGTTATTATGGCATTCGTGAGTAGGTAACGTGTTGGACGTACCATTAATAGCTATGTCGACCTTGTCGCCGACAGCTTCTACTCCGTCCTTGACATCGTGTGCGACTTGCAGCAATTCGACAATCGCCATCTGCATCTCTTGCTGCGTCAATCTATCCAGTCTGAGCAACGCGTCCTCGACATCCCTCCTTCCAATTAACTTCTTCAAATATCTCTCTGAATCCCTATCAGCGACGGGAAGCGCGTCATCCTGGATCAACTCACTCGTTCGGCCCTGCTTCATTTCCTTCGTCACAATCCCCAATATCCCCAGCACCTCAACCATTATCTTCACGATCGTGTCCTTCATCGCCTCCGTCGTCGGCACCGCGCTATACTTCTCGAGCCGTCTGAAGAAGCCTTCGATGCGCTCGAAGATATCGACGAGCGCATCTTTGCTCGCAGCAACGTCCTTCGCTGCCTGTGGCAGGTCCGGTATCAGAAGAGATTCATGTTTGGGAAATCGAGGATAATAGCTACCAAGAGAAGGACGCCTGCACCAGCGAAAATGACTTTCGCGGGTGAGAACACCTATAAATATGATATCAGAGGGTAGATCGTAGAGGGATCGATTAAATAGGACCTACCAGTCCGACGCCCTCGCCCAGCGCGGCGGAGAAAGCATAAAGGACGTTAACGGTCGGAGTCAACCATTTTATCAACTTGTCATCGCCGGACGTAGATTGCTCGAATTGTTGGACTTGAGCACGAAGGATGGCCAGGATATCGGCAGGAGAGTTGCAGGTCTGCAACTGGCCCATCAATGGATGCTCCAGGAGGTCTTTCTTCGTCTTCTTCTTATACTCTTTCATGGAAGCATAAAAGATGGCCTGGAAATTGGAAGAAGAGGAAGCGGTGGAAGGTGTCTGAGACATTGCAAGTGGCAGCAAGAGACGTCTGAGGCCCGGAGTATGATACTAGCACTGCGGGTGAGAAGCAGCCGAGTGGGAACACCAGATCTAGAATAGTTCGCCACGAGGTTTACCAGGATGACGCCCGCACTGCCTTCTCGTAGACAGTCTGATAGTACATGGGGATCATCTAAAGCTAAGGCCCGTGTGGTCGTTTACTTGGTTATCAACAAAACTCGTCTTTCTTCTCTCAAGTCGCACAAATTAATCAGATACGGAACTAGCTAGGTAGTGATAAATAGATACATTTCCGATGAATGTGGCAAGACTGTCGGATTGTAAGGAGCATAGCAATAAATGGTCAGCGGAGGTAGGAATGTAATACTGTAGGTGATAAGTATCTGGTAACTGCCAGAGAAGGACCAGGAGTAAATTCGAATGCTTCGACATGTCCGTAAGGAATTAACTATTGATGGATGGGGGTGGGAAGAGGTATCAAGGATACATGGTATGAATGATGGAGAAATGGAGAACATGAAGCGCAGCAATGCACGCAGCTATCAGGAATGGTGTCCTCACCTTTGAGTAGGTTGAGAGACTATAGAGTGGAGAGGGTGCACAAGTGAGAAAGAGAGTGAATCTGTATTCGCCTCCCTCCCCATAGGAGGCATTATATACCCTATGGCCCCACCATGTCCTGGAAGCGCAAAAGTGATGAGTACAGGCGTCCACAATATCGCATTTTTACATACGCCTGACGTAAATTACCACTTCGACTTAGTCATGAGACTACTTTTCGCTCAGAGGCGAATTGCGCCCAGTATAGTACGTATCCTAACTACCGTAATAGGAAAGCATACTGGCAGTAATGTCGTAACTGCTATAGATAAGGGCCTTACATACTTATTACGTTCCAACACTCCCCCTTGCTTAGTGCAGCTAATTAAAGCGCGTCTAAGCAAACAGCAAGAACCTCATGAGCGTTGGGGATGAGCATCAAGTGAGGGTTGCGTAAGAGTCGGTGAGACTACAACTGTCTCTAACACGTCTCATTAAGTTGTGAATGATGATCATTAATGATATCTTCCAACTTGGAGTGTCATTACTATGTCCCCATCAGGGACAGGAC
>JAKELG010000369.1:0-36694 GCA_021527035.1 Lactarius vividus | reverse complement strand
GACCGCTTTCTCGAACTTGGCGACGTACGAGTCGATGTCTTGTCCTTCCATGCGGAATCCCTTCTGTAATTCTTGTTGGGGGGAGCGTGGCGCGTTCTTCTCGAGTGTGTCGGCGAACGTGTTACGGAAGCCGAGTTCGATGGCTTCCCAGATCCATTTGTCGTATGGGCCATGCTTGGCTTTATACGCTTTGATCCATTTGGTGGTGGATAAGACCCATTCGTTGACGTGTTCCCCCTGAATATAGGTGAGGAAGATTAGTGCTTGCGATAGGGGAGAGTGAACGCAGGATTGTCGTAGTTGGTTTCCACGAATAGTTCCCATTGAGTGAGGAACTGTTGGACTCTGGTGCGGTCGCCCGTGAAAACGAGCGGTTCTTTACCCATGAATTTCTCGGGTTTGGTTCCGCTGGAAACGTTGGGTCCCGTGAATAGGGGTCCTCCTGGATCTCCTCCTCCGTCGTCTCCTCCTCCTCCTCCTCCACCCCCGTGTCCTCCGGGTGGTGGTCCCTCTCCGCGACTTATGCGCGTGGGTTCCTGGAACGTAGCGGGTTGTTCGGTGATGGTAGTGGTCATGTCTGTGGGGATGGACTCAGCTAATAATCCCAGCTGTGCTCTTCTTCTTCGGCTTGTGCTTCGAGGATTCGGATTTCCTCCGGGTTACTTCCCAACGAGGGGGATGGTGCGGGGGTCTTGGGAGTGGGGGAGCGAACTGGTTCTTCTTCTTGTCCGTCTATAGGGCCCCACTGATCTCTGGTGGTGACTTCGCTTTGTGGAATGTCGAGTTTGAGGCTCGATCCGGCTGGTCGGACGACTTGTAGTTTGTAGTGGAGTGCGTCCCACTTGAGCTCTGTCCAACAGGTGTGTTCGAAGTTGAATTCTACCGGAATGAGTCCGGTCTTGCCGTCCTTGTAAGTGTAGAGGACTACGTAGCCTGGGTCTCCTTGTTCTGTCTGCCAAAGGCTTCTTTAAGGTATTGCTTGGGGACGTTGCGTTCCCCTCTTCTGTCGATGTGATACGGTCGGAACGGAATCCAAAGGTCGCGGGTTGTTACTGCGGAAGCCACGTTGAAGGATCTTGGTCTTAATGTAACGTCTACCACGGACGTTGCCTGACTTAGGCGCTGTTATGACGTGGGTTCCCTCGGGGGTGAAACCTGTGATTGTCCGAGTGCTCGGGGAATACTGCAGGGTGAGGCCAATACGTGCCTGTAGAGTCTCTATACGTATAGAGCATCTCTTCTACGGGAATGCCTGGAGGGGGATAGGGGACTTTGCGGATATATTCCCAGTCGAGGTTGTCGACGATGTAGTAGCAGTGGGTTGGACGCGCGGTGCGGGAGTTGAGATATTCGAAGACGAGATGACACGTGGTACCAGGTGGATAAGTCACGGTCGGCTGATCTACCATTCGCAGGGGAAGATGGAGATAGAGTCACGGGGATCCCTCTTGGTCTCAAAGGGATATGCCGGAGCTAGTTCACTTAAGGGCTACTGCGGGCCCTTAGCACAGAAGACGAGTCAAGAGGTGGTATCCAAAGAAGACCAAGATGGGGATCCTGGTCCGTACTACTACAAGTTTAAATACAAGTAAGGGAACTAGTTCTAGCTCCGCTCGAACTTGTAAGTAACCAATAGCGTAAGTAGCGTATTCTAATAATAGAATGCGCAGTCGTAGTCGTAATCCGAATCGCGTACAACAATAGGAAGTATCAGTCAGCATAGTAAGCCATATCACGTACAACAGTGGCGAGGCATCAGTCATCCAAACACGAGGCTGTAAGATCCGAAGTCCATGACGTATTACTGCTAACGTGCCGAGTCATCACGAACACGTCAGAGTCCACAACCGGTCCGGGCAGTCCGAGGCAAAACATAACATGCAACCAGACTTTATCTCCGACCTTGAAGATGTAAGACCCATGTCTTTGGTCAATCATTCGCTGTTTACTTAAGCGAAGCGCTGCTTCTGCATCCTTTCTAGAGGAGGTTAGCTTTTGAAGACGCTTATCGAGCGTCGGGATGCCCGTGGGTCTACCGGCAGGAATTGTGAAATCTGGCGTATAGCCGTAAAGTAGCTCAAAGGGTGTGTGACCCGTAGCTGAGTTGAGTCTACTGTTTATCACGAATTCCGCCGTAGGGAGCAGGTCTGCCCAGTCATCCTGTCTCTTACTAATGAACAGGCGCAAGTAGACTTCTACTTCTTGGTTTTTGCGCTCTACCTGTTACGTTCGGCCCTCCAGCACGCGCCACCATGCCACCACGTGATCAAGAAGATTCGTCCCCCGTGAAGTTTGTCGCGTGGGGTCCCGCAAGAGATCCGTTAGACGCCGATGCGCAAGCAGCCGAAGAAGCCGAGGCTAGGGAACGCCTCTGGAAGTTCCACCAAAGTCGCGCTCTACACCTGCGCGCAGCTATACTGGCCACCCAGTATATGTTCCCACAAGACCCACCTCAACGCCCGGAAGATTAGCGCCGGATGACGTCATTGCCCGTCACGTGACCCTGGCACGTGACCTGGCCTAGACCGCACCAGAAGAATCCAGATGAGCCTGTGCCTGGATTAGAACGTGTGTTATCGATTGTGCCTGGTTTGTGATCCGTTACTGTATTTGTGTTGATTTTCCCGTGCCTTGTCCCTGTGGCTTGATGCGCCCATGGACTGTATGTTTCAGCCACCATCAGTGGCGTTGGACATGTGTTTTCCGCAGTTCCGCAGTTTCCGCAGTATTCATGTGACAGTTGTATTAGGGTTTCAGCTGAGTTCCAATAGCTCCCCTCACAAGTATAAGTAGCACGTAGAAGCGACCTTAGACGGTAGCTTTGACTTCTTGTATCTTCCGTACAACCTAGTCCGAGTAGTTCCCCAGTCCCCTTTGCTCTCAATCCATCTCCTCCTCTCTCTGCCCTACGTGCCCTCGGAGTTAGCCCAGCATCACAGCGGCGTCCGTACCCTACGCAGACCTCGGAGTTCGTCCCTCTGCCACAGCGGTGTTCCCTTCCCTTCCCACATCACGTGATCGATTGATTGAGCGTGCCAGCTCAGCATATACGAGCGAAGTCATTCATTTCTTTTACCTTTTCGTTGCTATCCGAGTTCTGCAGATTGTCCGTTTCGGGCTTATCTTAGATCAACAAGAACGACAGCAAGCGCTAGCTCCAGCGACAGAACAAGAGCGAGTCAACACCTAGGTCGTTAGGAACCCCTGGAATCCGGTTGAGTGCGATCTCCCGAAGTGCGCCCTACGGAGCGTAACACTACCTGTCCATTAGCTTGAGGGTGATAGGCCGTGGTGAGACCTGCGTCGATCCCTAGCCGCTTATAGAGGGCACGCATGCTCCTTGCAGCAAACTGGGGTCCGCGATCGCTTATGATTTTACGCGGGATCCCGTGCAAGGGGAAGACTTGCTCAAAGTAGATGGATGCTACCCCATCAGCCATAATTTGAGAGGTCACTGGGAATAGATGGATCTGTTTTGTATAATGATCCACTATATTAAGGATCATGTCCTTTCCTCGTGACATGGGCAGTGGGCCGATCAGATCGATCCCGATTATCTGCCATGGTCCCTCAGGTACTTCTTGTGGCTGAATGGCTGCTTTGGGGTGTAAATCTTTGCGGTAACGTTGGCATCGATCACATCCTTCTACGTAAGAGGCAATGAAGCCTGCCATGCGTGGCCACCAATAATAGCGGCTAACCAGCTCGATGGTTCCGTTCTTTCCAGGGTGACCGGTTGTCGCAGTATCGTGGCATGACTTTACCACGTCGCGACGTAGAGTCCGGTCATTGGGAACATACAGTTTCCCCCTGTGATAAACTAAACCGTCTTCTTCCTCCCACAGCGCAACTCCATCCGTAAGAGCCTTTGGAGCGGTCTTTTGTAATGACTTAAGACCCTCGATAACTTCGGCTTCTTTTATGGATGCGAGTCTAATGCGACTGCCCAGGGAGTCTACTTCGGGCACGAAATGAGCTTGTGCGGCACTGAGGAAATGCTCAGGTTTTAATACTTGAACCTGGCGATTGTCCTCGTTATCCTTAACGTGATCTTTGGAGAACCGGCTCAATGCATCGGCTTGCATAGAGTCCCCTTTCTTATAAGTGATTTTAAAGGTGAAGCGACTTAGATACAACGCCCAGCGAGCTTGCCGGCGGTTTAAGTCCTTCATACTGGCCCACCATTCCATATTTTTGTGGTCAGTAATCACTTCAAAGGAGATGCCTTCGAGGAAGTGTCTCCAGTCCTCTAAGGCACGGATTAAGCCGAGCATTTCCCTGTCGTATATTTCGTAGTTGCGTTCCTCTTTGCTCATAGACTCTGAGCGGTACGCGACAGGGTGCCAAAGACCATCGGGATACTTTTGAGTAAGTATGCCACCTGTAGCAAATCCGGACGCATCTGTTTCAACACGTGTGGGTAGTTGCGGATCGTACACTCTTAGGATTGGTTCCTGTACGAAGCACTCTTTCAACGTGTCGAAAGCTTTCTGTTGTTCCGGATTCCAGTGCCATGGAGTGTCCTTCTTCGTGAGGTCATGCAAAGGTCGGGCGATAGCCGCGAAGTCCTTGATGAACCTACGATAGAAGTTGGCGAACCCAATAAAAGCCCTTACTTCCTTCAGGGTTGTTGGGGTTGGCCACTCCCTTACTGCGGAGACCTTGCCAGGGTCCATCCGCACTTCTCCGGGGGGTTATGATCATCCCGAGATACTCCATTTCGCGTTTCTCGAAATCGCACTTTTCAGGCTTAAGGTAGAGGTCGTGATCTTGTAGTCTTTGTAACACCTCTCTTACGACTTTTCGGTGGTGTTTCAAGTCATGACTATAGATCAGGATGTCGTCCATATAGACGGCGACCTCTCCTTGTGCGATAAGATCCGCGAATACGGCGTTCATGAGGGCTTGGAAGGTAGCGGGACTATTGGTCATTCCGAAGTACATGACCTTTGGTTCGTATAGTCCACGGTTGGTGACGATAGCACCCTTCCATTCGTCTCCTTCTCGGATTCGAATATTATGATAGCCCCATCTTACGTCGAATTTAGTGAAGTATTCTGCTCCCTTCAACCGATTGATAATGTCAGGCCGCTAGTGGAAGTGGATATCGGTTCTTAATGGTTATCTTATTAAGACGCCGATAAGTCCTGGACAAGACGAAGCTTTCCGTCTTTCTTTTTGATGAAGAATACTGGTGATGCCATCGGTGACTTAGATGGGACCAGGTATCCTTTACCGATATGTTCGTCCAGGAATTTATCCAGTTCCACTTGTTCTGCGGGTGACATGGGATACGTTTTGACTTTCCAATGCCTGACTGCATCGGGTTCTAAGTCTATAGCGTGATCCCACGGTTGATGCTCGGGGAGCCTTTGGGATTCCTCCTCGGAGAATACTTTCGCGAAGTCACGATAGTGTAGGGGGTACCATTTCTTCGAATGTCTTCTTAGGTTTAGCATTAATGGCTTTCTCGGCAATCTGCTGAGAGTACGTAAAGCCTGCTAGACAGAAGACTTCGTCATGGACCGTGTCCAACACTTTCTCCGCAAGGAGACGGCGGCGTTCCATTCGGTTCGCCATAATGCGCGTCACCTCTATCTCGTGCTCCTCAGGCGCTATTTCAGCGGTGGAGTCGAGACGCATTGTGCCTTCCTGCCAATCTATTTGCGGATTCCGATTCCTTAGCCAGGGCAGTCCCAAGATGACATTCTCTGGTCCGAGCGAAGTGACATAAAAGTCATACTTTTCTTCGGTCGGTCCGACTTTGAGTTTTAGTCGAACTTTATGGGTGATACTGCCGGCTTCATTGAGAGTCCCGTCTATGTTATATAGGAGAATTGGACTCTCAAGAGGAATCTGCAACATTTTGTGGCGGTCAGCGTACTTTTGTCCAGGAACAACGAAGTTGCCCCAGAGTCTACCATTGCTGCTACTTTTACAGTACGATGACGTCCGGATAAATAGACACTAATATGGAAATGTGATTTTTTATCTTTTGTTTCGGGAATAATAAATGAAGATGAAAGTGCTGCATCAGAATTCATCACTTGCGGCACGGCTACACTCAAAACCGATGTCCTTAAGACTGGTTGAGGAGCTATTTCAGAGTAGGAACTAGAAATAAAGTTCATCTCGGAGGCAGATGTAGATGTGGAGACAGAAGACGACGAAACTGAAGCACTACTACTATCTAACTTACAGGCAATCACTGGGTACGTAGGAATTACAGAATTTGAGTCCGAAACGAGGCGAGTCCTGAGACAAATACTACAAGAACATGAAGCCGAGTCAAAGTCTGTATTTGAGGGGCCGGTCGCAGCTACACGCGACCCCTTATCTAAAAAGCCGCCTTGAGAGCCTCAATGGTCTCCTTGCTGCTTTTTCACCATCTCCATCAATTTTGCCACGTCTGCCTGGGACGTCTTTGGCTGAGAGGTATTGGAAGAGGTGGCTGCTGCCACCGTACTGGATGAGTTGGATGAGGACGGAGGGGCTGAGGATTCCGTCGTAGCCGCAGCTTTCGCTTTGGCGGGTTTCCCTAGCTTTTTGATCATGCAAACGGGGGCACGGTGTCCAGCTTTCTGGCACCAGTTGCAGACGTCCCGTTCGTGATTTCCGTCCTTTTTGTGTGGTCCTTCGACCCGCAACCGTAACACTTCCCTGCATCCACTTTCTATACTCCGCTTGGTTCTTGAAGAACTCGTCCTTCCCCTTATTGCCCTGCGAACTTTGTTGGCGCGTGGCGTCAACTTGCATGGCGTCGGGGTCGTGAGACGCGGGCGGATTAGTCTTTCCAGACTTTTCCTGCGCGGCGCTGGCGGAGACGTTGGTCGATGAGCGTGGCCGTAGCCTTGAGGTCGTCGAAAGTGTCTTGCTTCCGTTCGGTCGTGGCGAGAATGTCCTTAATCTCGTCGTTGAGACCGGTGTAGAAGCGGTCGCGGAGGTCGGCTTTCGACCATCCAGTCTGTCCGCTGTACTGTTCGAATATTGACGTGTATTCGGCAACGGACCTCCTCCCTTGTTTAGTCTTTTTAAGCTCCTCCCGAGCGATGTCGCGTACGTCCATCGGGGAGAAGCGGCGGTTGAATTCTTTCACAAAATTATCATATATCCCCACGAAGGGGAGTGAGCCTTGATTGGCTGCCTCGAGGTAGGGGAGGGCCCAGGTCTTGGCCTCTCCCTCCATCAAATTCAAGGCAGCCTGCGATCCACCTTTCCTCTAATTGGCATCCATGACTGAAGGATAGGCTCCCAGGTATTGAGAGCGTCTCCTTGTGAGGAAGCCCAGTTATGGAAGGCGGCGAGGAAGTGGCGGGCGTCTGTAGAGTTGCCCTTTCCGTCCCATGCCTTGGGGCGGGCCACGATGTCCTTGCCTCCGACTTTTTTGGGCTTGGCCTGGGTGGCGGCCACCTGCTGGGTTAGGTCTGAGACCTGTTGCGCAAGGTGGCCCATAGCCAGGCCGAGTTGATTTATGAGGTTAATGCAGTCTTGGATGGTGGGAGGGGGTGGTGGTACTGTAGGTGCGGGGGCCGGAGCGGGGTCCGGCTGGACTGTGTGAGATGATTGTAACGCTACCACAGCGTTCAGCCCGACTTGAGCTCGTAGAAAGGCGTTCACGACTTAGCTAATAGTCGACACGTGCGTAATGTCTCGATGACTCCGTAGAACACCACTAAGGCGATCCACAATACGCGTCCTAGTAGCACAAGGGCAACTCCGACTTGTCTTGTCGAAAGGGCCAGGGTCTTAGACTCGTAGGTCAAGACTTACAAGGGTTTCCCCTTTAGAGATGGAAAGGCTTAGAAGCCTAAGTAGAAGACGAGTAATAAGGTGGTATTGAGAAGAAGACCAAGATGGCGTATCTTGGTCTTCGCGTCCACTATTTATACATATTCTAGAGGTAGCTTTAAAGCTCCTCTTGTAAGTAAGTAACGAGTAGCGTTAGTAGCTCGAACCCTACTACCGCTATCCTAGGAATGAGTCATAGCAACTATCACATGCTACTACGACTCGTGCTGACTGATCGTAAAGTCCGTGACTAATCTCTTCTTACTAACGTAGCCACAACCGTATAGTAAGAGTCCACATCGACTCCCGTACCGTACTCTGAGTCCTTCTAAGTCCGACCGCGACATCACCCCCTTTTCAGCCGCGGCGCCCACGACGCCGGCGAAGGCGCGGTCCCGACATCCAGCCCGCCTGTACCTCTTCGATCCTCTCCAATGTGTTAGCCATCTCGAGGCGGAACTTACTGCGGGCCATCTCGCCCCTTATCCCCCCGAGCGCGGCGGCGAGTTGATGAAGCCGCTGCTCCATTCTCTCAGCCTCGTACGCGTAGGCCCTGTAACGATGTACCTCTGCCCGGAGGCTCACGTCGTGAAGCTCGCCGACTGCACGGTCGAGGCGGGGGCGGTCGTGATAACCACCTGCGAACAAGGTCATGTCCTCTTGAGGGTAGACCTCCTTCCCAGTGGCCTTGACCTGGGGTTCGGCGTAGAGGGGCTGCGAGTACACCTTCTCGCTGTCGGGGATGAGGCCGAGGACGATGGGATCGGCTCCCATGATGACCTGCACATACGCCGCCTGGCGTGTTACTCCCTGGCCGTCGGTGATGGGGAAATGTATGTAGTCCTCCCCGCGGTTGTACTTGTATCCGTGGGGAGGCGGGCCGAGCTCGGTGTGGCGAAGTCGGAAGAGGGGGAACGGCGGGGGTGCGTCGGCTCGCACGCCGCCGCGGTAAAGGGGGCGACCGTTGGTGTCGCACGCATAGGGGGTCTCGCGTGGGTCGTCAGTGTCGGTGGCCGTAGAAATAAGAGGGTGCTCAGCTGGGTAGTGATCCGCTAAGCTCCCTCGGACTTGTCCGAGGACTGTCTCCTCGCCTCCTCGCGCTCCTTCTTCGCCCTCATCCACTCGCGTCGCCTCCGTAAGGCCTCCCGACGTCTCTCCGCCGCTTCCCGCAGTTGCCTCCGCTTCCAATCCTCCGCCATTTCCCTCCACTTCTGCTCCTTCCACCGCTCCCATTCGACTGTCGGCTGCGTCTTGGGCCTCTTCCGCGGTTCGATACTCGACTCGTACTGGGACAGGTCGAGATGGGGAACGCTCAAGCTCTGGGAGAGCTTGACGAAGCCGATCGACTTCGGCCGTCGTGAAGGGGACCTCGTTGATGCGCTGTCCGTCCTGAGAAAGGATCCACCAGGTTGCGGGGTTGTTGGTGTCGTCGTTGTAGGAGGCGGGGATAGTCGACTGGAGGGCCTCGACGACCTCTTGGTAGGTGAGGGGTCCCGCGTTTCGGGCAACGCGAGCGATGGCGTCGGCGGAAGAGGGAATGGACATTGTTGTGAGTATGGAAGAGATGAGGGAGCCAGTGTTGCGATAGTAAGGAGGGGATAAGGACGATTCTTCGGTTTGTCCTGCTCTTAAGCTACTCGCGAGTCGGGGATTCAATAATCGGTACTCAGCTATCGCCTCATCTGCAAACACGTCATCCTTATCGACCCACTGATTCTCCGAGTCGGGGTACCCCTTCCATTTGATCAGGTACTGAAGGCGCTTTTTCCTGCCGAAGTGCCGATGGTCTAGAACCTTCTCGACTTCGTATTCCTCCTGTCCTTCTACTAGATCCGGTGGCGGTCGTTGGAAATTTGGTCCGTGTACCAGTGTCTCACGATAAGGTGTGAGAAGATCAATGTGAAATACGGGGTGTATACTCCACTGCACGGGAAGTTCCAATTGATAATTCACCGGTGATAGGATGCGTGTGATCTTAAAGGGTCCGTGCCGTCTTGCCGCTAGCTTTGGCGTTGGTTGATTGGTCCGGAGGTGTCGTCCTTCTAGCCATACGTGGTCTCCCACCTGGAGCCTGGGCGTGTCTCGGTGTTTGACCCACATGGATTGTGCCTTTTTGATAAGATCCTGGGCTTCCTTCCGCGCTTCTCGGAATTGTTCTATCCTCGTGGTGACCTGTGGGATAGGAGATGGCTTATCGAGCCAATCAGCGCGTGGGTCGTATCCCATGAGGAGGGAAAATGGGGACTTCCTTGTCGCCTCGTGGGGCCAGTTATTGTGCGCGAACTCTGCTATTGGCAGAAGGGCCGCCCAGTTATCTTGGCGCTCGTTTGCCCAAAAACGTAGGTACTGTTCCAGCCATTGATTGGTGCGCTCTGATTGTCCATCGGTTCTGGGGTGATAAGCCGTGGAAATATTCTGTTGGATCCCCAAGATCCGACACAGCTCTCGCGTGAATTTGGAGGCAAATCGAGGGTCCCGATCGCTGATGATTTTTGAGGGCAGTCCAAATCGCTTGAAGACGTGGGTAGCGTAGAGGCCAGCTGTTTCTTCGGCTGTGATTTCTTCGTTGCAGGGAATGAAAACCGAGGCCTTGCTGCAATCATGATCTGTCACGGTCAGGATGGAGTCGTACCCTTGGGACATTGGGAGCTTGGTGATAAAGTCGAGAGCGATGGTTTCAAATGGTAGGGCGTCTTCTTTTGGCGTGATGGGTACAAGCGGGGCTCTTGTGGGGCGTGTGTTGACCTTGTGACGCTGACACTCCGCGCATCCCTGTACGTAGTTACGTACATCGATTTTCAGTTCCGGCCACCAGTATCTTCGTTCTACTAGTCTCGTAGTTCGTGCGATTCCGGGGTGTCCGTGTACCGGAGGATCGTGGTGAGCAGCGATGAGCTTTCGTTTCTCGTCCAGAGACCCTGTGATAACGTACTTCCCTTGTCGGTACCATGCTCCGTTTACGAATTTCAGTTGCTGGGAGTCCACCCAATACCGTAGTACGATTTCGGTTTGCGGGGGGTCTTGTTCCGCTTGTACCGTGGTTGTCCGTGCAAATACGTCTTCCGGTAATACGATCACGTCTTCATTGTCTCGTTCTCCCTGGTCGTAGTCGGGTCGTCTGGATAGGGCGTCTGCGCGGCCATTCTTCTTTCCTGGGATGTGGTGAATCTCAAAGTTGTATTCCATGAGCTCCAATACTTCCCTGGCGACTCTTCGGCTGATCTTCTGTGGTAGTTTCCAGTACTGGAGATTCATGTGGTCGGAATAAATCTTGATCTTGTGAGGTGATCCTGCCAGTAGGGGTCTCCAGTGACGTAGTGCTTTGACTATCGCTAGTAGTTCTAGGTCGTATATATCGTAGTTCCGCTCCGCTTCGCTAAGTGTTGCCGAATAGTAGCCGAGTGGGTGTCGTTTGCCATCTTCTTTCTTCTGGAGTAGTACTGCGCCGGTTGCGAACCCCGAGGCGTCTACCTCGAGTTCAAATGGGTCATCGAGTTTTGGGTGTGCGAGTACCGGTTCCTCCGTGACTAGGGCTTTGAGTTTGCGGAATGCCTTGTCTTCTTCGTCCGTCCATCTCCACTCGGTGTCCTTTCTCGTGAGTTTGTTAAGTGGTTTGGCGTGTGTGGCGAAGCCGCGAATGAAGAGTCGGTAAAAATTGCAGAATCCCAAGAATGAGTGGACGTCACGGACTTTAGTGGGCGTGGGCCAGTCCTTGATGCCGGAAATTTTTACCGGGTCCATGCGTGTTACCCCCTTTTCAAGGATTACCCCCAGGTAATCCATTCGCGGCTTGTTGAAAAGGCATTTTTCGAGCTTGAAGTAGAGGTCGTGTTCCATAGCTACCTGTAGCACGTCGCGGACTGCTTCTTCGTGTTCCTTTTGTCCCGCTGGGTCCCTAGTTGCGATTCCTATGTCATCCATGTATACGCGTATGATCGTTCCCTTGGCTTCGTGTTTGATGATCGTGTCTCGGTAGATAGTGTTCATCATGGTTTGAAACGTTGCCGGGGAGTTGGTGAGTCCGAAGTACATAACTGTGGGTTCAAAGAGACCGTACCGTGTCTTGAAAGCCGCTTTATGTTCGTCTCCCTCTTTGATGCGTACGTTGTTGTACCCCCATCGGACGTCGAGTTTCGTGTACGTGTGTGCTTGGCTGAGGTCCGTGATGAGGTCTGAGATGAGGGGAAGGGGATACTGGTTGCGGATGGTGACGGCGTTGATCTTTCTGTAGTCTTGTACTGGTTGTAGTTTTCCGTCTTTCTTCTTAATGAAGAAGAAGGATGAAGCGTATGGGGACTTGGACGGGCGGATATACCCTTTCTTCAGCTGTTCGTCTAGAAATTCCTTGAGCTTGCCGTCCTCCTCTTGCGTCATGGGGTAGACTTTGCAGTCGATTGCCGATGGGGTGCCTTCCTTGAATTCGATAGCGTGGTCCCATGGTCGAGAAGGGGGGAACCGGTTGGACGCTTCTTCACTGAAGATCTTTGCGAACTGTTGATAAGCTAGAGGGAGTTCTACTTTATCGTGGAACTGCTTAGCTTCAATGGCTAGTTCTGTGGCGGTGGTGCGCAACCGGCATTCGTCCATTAATTCTTCTACTATTTCTTGTTTGTCTTCCGTGCGGAGGGTGCCGATGACGTGGTAGTCCGTATGGGGGTTGATGGAACGTATTACGACCGGGAGCATTTTTTCATGGATTGTGGCGTATCTCCAGTTGATCGTAGGTTCGTAGGTGGCTAGCCAGGGGTATCCCAGTACTAGGTCTTCATTTCCGATGTCGGTGACTAGGAATCGGAGTTTTTGTCGTTTCTGATTAGTTTGGACATCCAAATCGACGTAGTGGGTGATACTGCCCGCTTTGTTCTCAGTGTTATCTATGTTCCATATCTTGCGTGGTCTATCTAGTGTTTGTAGTCCGAGACCCATTCTTTTTGCGAAGGATGGTCTTATAAAATTGTCGGTGGCTCCTGAGTCTACAAGAGCTTTGATGTCGGCCATTGCGTAACTTGTGCGAATCGAGACTGGAATTCGAAGCGAACGGTAGCGAGTCATGATTACAGAGTTACAATTAACCGCCCTCACCCAGGCCGATGGGTTTAGGCGTTCTGAAAACCCTCCTTTCCCCACATTTCTTGGAGGATGAGGTCTTTCACGTCATCCGATTCTCCCGCTACTCCAGCTAGCCAGTCCTTGGCTCGCTGCTGCGGTGGTGCAGTGTTAGCCGCCCTTGCTTGGGCTGGCGGCTCTTCTTGTGCATAATAGTCCGTTTCGGACATCCGGCTCGTGCTAGGGCGCGTTCGAGGCTGTTGGCAGTTTCGTGAGAAGTGACCTGGACGGTTGCAATTATAGCAGATCACTGCCCTCATGTCTCGGGGTGGGGCTCCTCCCCCTCTTCCATATCCTCCTCTTTGTGGTCTGGGGATGAAGGGTCGGTTCGCGTCTCCGACTTCTGCTACTCGGGCGCGTGTTCGGTCCGCGGATGTGTCCATGGCGTTAGGGTCATATCTAGGTGGCGGTGGTCCCCTCGGTGGCCCCCAGTTCGGGGGTTGCGGCCTCCACCGGGGTTGCGCTGATGATGGCGGTGTTTTGGTTTTAAAATTATCGAGGCGCGCCTTCATATGTATATACTGCTTCTGCCTTCGTAGTGCGCATCTCTTCCAGTCTTCGAAGGTATGTGGTTCATCCAGTTCATAGACCTTCGTGAATAGGGCTCGTGGTAGCCCCGCGGTGAATCGGTCAATCGTTTGCCGGTCGTTTAGGTTATAGTGAGCTTTTCTGGCTAGTTGCTCGAATCTGACCACATACGCGTCAATGTCTTCTCCCATCATTTTGATCCCCTTCTGCAGTTCCGCTTGTGCTTGTTCTTCCTCAAGTATGTTCGAGAATCGTTTGGCGAATTCGGCGGCTACGTGATTCCACAGTGTCTGGGAGTATTGACTTACTCCTCGTCGTATTTCTCGATTGAGCCATTCGAGGATGGACAACGTCCATTCGCTAACGTTGATCCCCTTGATGTATCCCAAAAAGAGGAGCGATCGTCGGTATTCGTTTTGCATGATGGGGGCGTCGAGATTCATCCCCCAGTATACGTGCCATTGTGTAAGGAATGCCTCGTATTTAGTGCGGTCTCCATCGAATACGGTCGGGGGTTCACCTGATAGTCTGTCCGATCCGTGTCCTCCCCCTGCAGGGATGCCTCCTCCTTCCGGCGGTCCTGGTGGTCCTCCTCCCGGTGGTCTTCCTCCTCCTGGGAATCCTCCTCCTGTCGGTCCTTGGCCCGGGAATCCGCCTGGCAATCCTCCTGGTGGAGGTGGTGGTCCTTCTGGTGGGTCTGGGTGGTCTGGTCCTATTGCTCGAAAGAGGGCCGCGTCGTCTGCGGTCATCCTGTGTCCGGTATTGGGGTTGATGGGATTGAGGATGGCTTCTGCCTCCTCTCTTATGCGTTGTACTTCTTCCATGGCTCGTGTTTCGGTTACTGTGGCCATAGGGCTTCGGATGTGGATCTCCTCTGGTACTGTAATATGTAGGGACTCAGCTATATGTGCCAGCAGGCTTGCGTCGTCTCCTGTTCCTGGTCGTGCCTCGCTTTCTGTAGCGGTGTGTTCTTCCACGTGTTCTTCGTGGCTTGATTCTGATGGGGCCTGTTCTCTAGGTTGTTCCCTTTCTTCTTCGTTTTCACTGCTGTCTCCGTCTAATGACCCCCAGTCGTCTCCTTGGAGATCTCTGGAGTCGATATCGCAGCGGTAGTGTCTTCCTGCTGGTCTGACAACGTCCCACCGATTGTCTACTGGATTCCACGTAATTTCTGTCCAACAGAAGTTCGAGTAATTGAACTCAACTGGGCGATATCTGATTGCTTCTCCTGGGAAGTCCACGAAGTAGCCGGTGTCTCCTCGGTATTCCCTCCACCTGGCTGCTCCTAGGAATCGTCGTGGTACTGATCGTTCTCCTCTGGTTTCTAGGCTATAGGGTCGGAAGTTTCTCCACTGATCTCTTGTAGTGAACGCCACGGTTGGTTATCTTGGTCTTAATGTAACGCTACCACAGCGTTCAGCCCGACTTGAGCTCGTAGAAAGGCGTTCACGACTTAGCTAATAGTCGACACGTGCGTAATGTCTCGATGACTCCGTAGAACACCACTAAGGCGATCCACAATACGCGTCCTAGTAGCACAAGGGCAACTCCGACTTGTCTTGTCGAAAGGGCCAGGGTCTTAGACTCGTAGGTCAAGACTTACAAGGGTTTCCCCTTTAGAGATGGAAAGGCTTAGAAGCCTAAGTAGAAGACGAGTAATAAGGTGGTATTGAGAAGAAGACCAAGATGGCGTATCTTGGTCTTCGCGTCCACTATTTATACATATTCTAGAGGTAGCTTTAAAGCTCCTCTTGTAAGTAAGTAACGAGTAGCGTTAGTAGCTCGAACCCTACTACCGCTATCCTAGGAATGAGTCATAGCAACTATCACATGCTACTACGACTCGTGCTGACTGATCGTAAAGTCCGTGACTAATCTCTTCTTACTAACGTAGCCACAACCGTATAGTAAGAGTCCACATCGACTCCCGTACCGTACTCTGAGTCCTTCTAAGTCCGACCGCGACAATGATGAGGATGACGACGCCGACATTTTTTCCAATTCTTCTTCCCTTTTCTTTTTGTCCGCTTGGTACTGAGCCTCTCTAAAATCCTGTAAGAGCGCTAGTTGCTCGTCGGGATGTAGATCGTCCCAGTCTTGTATCCGCCCGGCGTATTCCTTCTCTTGTCTAGAGAGGGGAGGGAGGGCGAATTTCGAGTGAACTCCTCGAGGATACTGAGCCTGAGCTAGACGAGCTTTGGCTTTGCCTTTCGGAGCCACGGTCTTCGTGGATTGGGGACGGGGGGCGAGAGAGTACCGGGACTATTTCCTCGGCGAAGAGGATGAGGTCTGCGACCGTGAATTCGGTTCCGGGGATTTGCGTGGTCCCGGGATACTCGTTTTCAAGTATTTGGCGCACACCGGGGAAGAAGTAGAGGGCTTGGACTATGGATTCGGCTGTAGTACGAGGGGGTGCTTCTACTTGGAAGCCTTCGTACCACTCGTCGTTGACTAGAGTTGCGGACGAGGCCGCAGAAAGATGCCCGACGGTCGGGGAGGAGGAGAGTGCTGATGACGGTGTAGGAGATGAGGGGCGTGAGCGCGGCTCCTCAAGGACTTGAAGCGATGCTGTAGCAGAGGCTTCTGGTGACAACTGGGTTGGGGGTGTAAGGGCTTGTCTCCTCCTAAAGAGACGTCGTAGGCGGGCGCGAGTGTTCGCGAAGAGGCGAGGCAGGGTGAAAGATGAAGGTGGTATTTGAAGACGTCGGGATACGACGACCGCGAAACGCTAAGTCGAAGGTGAATGGAGAGTCGGATCAAGCAAGACCAATACACAGTGATGTTTCACACTGCGCGAGGCTGCGGCGATAACCGAACACTCAGGAATTATGATATGGAAAGTGTAGAGCCACAAGGCTGTCTGCCGCAGTCTCCTCGACCTGTTGGCTGCCTCTCACGCCGGAGCGCTCTCAGACTCTTCTGTTTACTTCGCGTACAGCTGTCGCAGGCTAGGCCTGGCTGGCTCGAAGTCGAATTGCAGCTTATCTGGCGTGGTGACCAGTTCTGCAACCCGTGCCCAGAGCAGTCTACTGTGACCAGATAGACCCAATGAAGGCAAGCACACTGTATGCCGGCTTTACGGACACTACAAATGTACCACGACTGCACAGATTCTGCTTACGAAGGTCCACAGGCAGAGAATGAGGTGGATAACACTAGGGACTGGTGGACGTCTACCACCTAAAGGGAAAGCACACGACTGGTGAGCGAAGAGGGCTCAAGAGTGTGGGAAGAACTTGTCCTAATGTAGCGGTATGACTATCAGCTACGCCAAGTCAAGTGGAGTTGAAGGGAACTGTCAAGGGCGAAGACTCAACGTCGACGCGGAGATAAATCACGCGCTAAAACCTACAGACGGCGTGGAGCGTATGTCAGCGTAAGACCTTTATTCAAGGTCTAAGACAAGGTGTCACACGACGGCAGGCTGAGTGGAGAACCAAGAGGACAAGTTAGATTGGAGAGCGTAAGGAAGTACAAGAGAATGCGCACCTGAGTGGAGAACCAAGAGGACAAGTTGGTTCCACTCAGGACGCTACAGGCAAGCTTAAGTATCTACTGCGGCTGTGATTAAGTCGGAGCTTGAACACTGTTACTAAGTGTAAAGTAATTGGCTATGACTAAAGGGCTGACGCGTCGTGTCTATTAATAGCCTTATCTTTAGTGCTGACTGATGCACTGTCATCAAGGCTGACTACGTATGACGTGTCGCTGAGTAAAACCTAATACAGCGCGTAATACATGCCTACTAAGCGTAATCTAGAGCGTACTAGAAGGTTCTATCCTTATCTACCAATCGGAGAGTCTGTCCGTATATAGCATGTGACCATAAAGGGGTATCCTATGTATGGGAGTACTTTCCCAAGGTCACGTGATTGAAAGTGCACGGTATTTCACGTGACTAACTAGAGAACGTGATGGCAGGTCACGTGATCCACAAAAGGCGAAAATGAACGCGTCCGTGACAAGCGGGTATATTTTACAGTTGATTTTATTAGGTGCATCTGGGCGCAGTGTGATGGGGTGGTCTTCTTCTCTTTCTGGGGGGAAGCGTTGTGCTTCTTCGTCAGAGAATACTTTATGGTGGAGTTGGTATTCTTCTGGTATTTCCGTTTCTTTTACTGGGTCAAAGGTTGTGGTAGTTGTTGCGATTTTCGCTTCTTGGTGTCGCTTTCTTCTAAAGCGATATCCTCCAGTTAGGATAGTGACAGGTTCTCCTTTTAGCTCTTGTTTCTTCCAGTCGATGACTGGGTTTTCTTGTTCAAACCATGGGTAGCCAAATATCATTCTATCTTCTCCTAGACTGGTCACGAAAAATTGGAATGCAGTTTCCTTTTCTCCCCTTTTTATCCATAGTTGGCATCTTTCTGTTATGGTGCCATCTTTGTTTAGTGATCCATCTACGTTTCGGACTATCATTGGGGGTTGTAGGGGTGTGGTTCCTAGTCCTAGTTTCTGGATCAGGTTTCGGTCTATGAGGTTGTCTGTGGCTCCACTGTCTAGGAGCACATTTACTCGAGCTTCTTTGTAGTATAGGCGAACAAGGACTTGGATTGTCATGGCACTATCGCGAACACTATACATTGAATCAGCCTTCCTATCAGCTCTCATAGGTCGGCATCGCAAAAATCCTGGTCGAGGGCATAGTAACGTCTCTTTTCTTCTTCTGTCATGCCTTGAATGAGTGCATAGGCTTGTCGGACTTTGTCCTCTGTTGTGGCAACTGACACTGATGATGTGCTCGCTTCTTGGGTGTAGGGGGGTGCTGTGTCTGCTTCTTGTGTGTCTGTGGTTCGGACTTTTGTCTGACTTGGGGTGTTTTGGCGTTGGCAGTTTCTGGCCATGTGTCCTTGTTGTCTGCACTTGAAGCAACGTCCCTCTTTCATGAGTGTCTTCTTTTCTTCTTCGGTGAGTTTCTTAAAGGGTGTGGTGGTCATGGCATCGACATCCATGGCATTGGGGTCCCTTCTGGTTCGGTTTTGGTTCTGGTTTACGCTTTGTGTAGGGCCAGGGTTTCTAGTTCCTGGTCCTGACTTCAGGAGCTGCCATCGTTGGTGTTCTGCTCTGGCAGCGGCTTGCCATTCGTCCATGGTGTTTGGTATGGTGGTCCTCATGAGGCAAGCACGATATGCGCCTGTTGGTAGGCCTCTTTTGAAGAACTCTATTGTTCCTGGTGCGTTTCTGTCCCATCCTGCTATTCCTGCAAGGTTTTCAAAGTCGAGGATGTAATTGTCTAGTGCTCCACCTTGCATCTTTAAGTTGATCAGCTTTTGGTAAGCTCTTTCTTTGTTCAGGGTGTCGGTCCAATCCCTGTCGAAGGTTCTGGTGAATCCGTCCCATAGGTCTTCACTGTCTTTTGTGAGGGTTTTGGTACGGTCTGCTAGTGCCGCTTCCATGTTGTCTTCTGTTTGATTGACCCATAGTTGTACTCCAGGTCCCTTGAATAGTGTGAGGGCGAACAGGACTCGTGAATAGGGTTGCTTGATGAGCTCATGTTCGCTATTTAACTTGATGTATCGTAGTAGTTCTCTTTTGAACTGGCTACTCTCTGTTCTGTTTCCGGTGAAGGCAGTAGGCGCTACTCCTTTGAGTCCTCCACTGGCACTGGTATGTGGGGCTGGCTGGGGTGGTTGTTGTGGACATGGTGGGTGCTGTTTGATCGTTGTTGGGGTTCTGTGATGGTTGGACTGGTGAAGGTACTCTGATAGGTGGTATCGGGGTTGGGAATGCTTCTGGTTGATCTGGTTCTAGTGGAGATGGTTCTATCCAGATGGGGATGGTGGGGCTGGCGTGAGACGAAGCTTGTGGAGGTACAATGAGGGTGAGGTGATTGTTAGAGGAGTGGGAGGACACTGAGTTTTGGTCTTCTTCGTCTGAGCTTTCTGGTTGACTCTGTCGGAGTCCGTATGTTCCCCTAGAGCTTCCTGCTATAGGTGTGTCTGGGTTTTGTTCGTCTGTTTCGTTCCACCAGCCGAGTCCTTCAGTGTATCTTTGTGGGGTGACACTTGAGGTTGATGTGTGGTATGCGTTTCGGAAGTATCTGAGGATGTACCAATTGTTGTTGATGAATTCTACTGGTTGGAGTTTATTTCGTACAAGGCACTTGTAGCAAGGGGGTCGGTCTGGTTCTATGGTCCAGCGAGCTCCTTTTCCTAGTTGGCTGCTTTTAACGTGGTGTGGGAGGTCGTCTTGGGTTCTGGTTTGGACTGGGGTCCAGTTGTTGTCTGGTTCAAGGGTGACACTGATACTAGCCACGATTGTGGTCTGTTTCTGGGTTTTGTTCTGTGTGGGGAGTTGCTGAAGTGGCCTCTTGTGTCAGAGAGGATCTGTCGCTTGGTTTGTTGTTCTGGGGGTTCTGTGGTTGTTCTGGGCGTTGGCTGATGCGTCCTCTTGGATCGTCGCTCACCCTACTGTGAGGTAGTGGTGTCCCTGGTGTGTCGGGGTTGTAGACTTGGCTTATGTTACGTCCTAGCAGGGACGTGGGTTCAAGGGGTTCGGTATCACACCAGTATCAAGCGAAGACGTCTATTGTCTTATTGCTATGAAATACAGGTGGTCTGGGGTGTGGCACGATATGTGCCACTACTCTGTAATTAAGGCTCCTCGCCCGAAGTGTCTGACACTTCTCTATACTCAGTCTTGCGAGTACACAGAGTCCTAACAGGTGTGACGCGTTGATATAGTTCAACTGCAAAGACTTCGAGGATGTCCGGGTTAGGGACAGAGGTAGGGGATGCACAAGAAGAGGGGAAGGGCTAGGTCACACCAAAGAGCGAAGGCAAGGTTGCTAGATTGCAAACGAAGCCAAGTCTGGCTTCCTACAAAGTAAAGTACAGCTTTAAATAGGACGAGGTTCCAAACAACATGAACACAAGTCCATACAGAAGCAAAGAGTCAAAACAAGTCAAGGCACTGATGTGGAAGCGGAGTCTAGGGTGGCTAACAATGATAGCCCCTTTGGTAACAAAGAAGAAGACAAATGGAGCGAAGTGAAACAAGATAGCAAAATATACACACAGAGAAAGTCCGAAGCGTCGGATCATAACACCTTTGTCTTGGCCTTCAGGGCCAACTGCAACCAGCAGTACGGGAAGCCTGTCCACACTGTCCCCTACTACGACGAACAGTCCTCTGCCCCCACTTACACCGACGACGACCTCATGTTCCTGCTCTCCGACGCCGGTCTAGTCGATTCGGTCGACCAGGCGCTCCTTCACATGAAGGACGCGACCCTGATGGCCGAGGTCCACCGATACCGCTGTATGACACTCGGGTGGCGGGGGCAGCAGCATCGAGTAGCAGCGGAGCAGATGAAGCTGGAGCGCATAGAGATAGAGCGCAACAGGTGCGTCGCCCGACTTCAGCGGGCGCATGCAGTGGACCGCATCGAGAATGTTCGGGCCTCACTCCACCGAGGACCCAAGGCCGAACAAGACGCGGAGGAGATTGCGCGCATCAGAGCGCTGCGAGAGGTGGGCACCAACCCACTTGCCGTCATGCGTGGTCAAGCTGGGGCTTGACGCTGAAAAGGGGGTGATGTTACATTTCGTTCTCGGATTGCTCGGCCCGGTTGTGGACTCTGACGTGTTCGTGATGACTCGGCACGTTGGCAGTAATACGTCATGGACTTCGGATCTTATCGCCTCGTGTTGTGCTGACCGATGACTCCCCATTGTTGTATGTGATTGTGATTAGGCTTGCTGACTGATGATCCACTGTTATATGTGTTTCGGATTACGATGACGACTGCGCATTCTATTATTAGGATACGCTACTTACGCTATTGGTTACTCGCGAGTTCGAGCGGAGCTAGAACTAGTTCCCTTACTTGTATTTAAACCCGTAGTATTACAGACCAGGACTCCATCTTGGTCTTCTTCGAATACCACTCTTAACTCGTCTTCTGTGCTAGGGACTCGCAGTGTCCCTAAGTGAGCTTGCTCCGGTATATCCCTTGCGACCGAGAGGGATCCCCGTGACCTTATCTCCATCTTTCCTCGTGAATGGTAGATTCGCCAGTAGTGCCATACCCGCCTGGTACCACGTGTCATCTTGTGTTCGAGTATCTCAACTCCAGAACCGCCCGACCGACTCATTGCTACTACATTGTCGACAACCTCAATTGGGAATACGTCCACACCGTCCCGTCCCCGCCCGTCGGAGTACCAATAGAAGAGACTCTCTACACGTATAGAGATTCCACCGGCACGTATCAACCTCATCCCGCAGTTTTCCCGCTATCGGACACACGCAGGTTTCACCCTAAAGGGAATCCACGTCACAACAGTGCCTAAGTCAGGCAAACGTCCGTGGTAGACGTTACATGTGGACTGCCCGGCCTGGTTGTGAACTCTGACGCGTTTGTGATGACTCGACGCGTTAGCAGTAATACGTCATGGACTTCAGATCTTACCGCCTCGTGTTATGCTGACTGATAGCTCCCATTGTTGTACGTGATCATGATTAGGCTTGCTGACTGATGTCTCTTATTGTTGTACGTGTTCCGTGTTACGATAACGACTGCGCATTCTATCATTAGGATATGCTACTTACGCTATTGGCTACTTACGAGTTTGAGCGGAGCTGGAACTAGCTCCCTTACTTGTATTTAAGTTTGTAGTAGTACAGACCAGGATCCCCATCTTGGTCTTCTTCAATTACCACTCTTCACTCGTCTTCTGTGCTAGGGACTTGCACAAGTCCCTAAGTGAACTAGCTCCGGCATATCCCTTCGTGACCAAGGGGGATCTCCGTGACTTCGTCTCCATCTTCCCTCGTGAATGGTAGACTCGCTGGCCGTTGTGTATCCGCCGAATACCACGTGTCACCTTGTGTTCAAGTATCTCAACTCATGTACCGCTCGACCTACCCACTGCTACTACATCGTCGACAACCCTCGGTGGAGGTACATTCGTAAAGTCCCTGAACCACCTCTCAACGTACCCGTCGAAGAGACCCTCTACACCTATCGAGACTCCACAGGCACGTACTGGCCTCACCCCGCTGTGTTCTCTAGCTCACACGACAACCACAGATTCTATCCTCAAGGGAACCCACGTTACAGCAGCGTCTAAGTCAGACGAACGTCCGTGGTAGACGTTACAGTAGGGATGAGGATTTGGATGACACACGCACAGACTGGCTGGGAGACCGCACCTAGGGGACCTAACACGTCCCCTTACCTAACCATTGCTCCGACTATACTATGTTCCCTCTGGGAGGGTACACTCCAAACACTTGACCACCCCTGACTGCACCTGTGCCCGTAACTGGACACTATGCCCTTAATCGGACATTACTCACTTCCCGCTTACATGATAATCATGCTTACTTACTCTCGTCCTTACTGCATCGAATACCCTTCCGTTGATTGAGTGTCACACGGCCACACAGGCCCTAGGGTCACGTTCTTCCGTTACTACCTTGTTAGGGAGTGTCACGATAAGTTGGCTGGGGTTCCACCGAGGGTTAGGTTTCTGCACAGAGTAACATGTATGTCCGTAGCACCGGCTTTGTATTAACCTACTGCTCCAGGATATAAATTGATTCAAAAAAAAAAAAAAAAAGAATGCTGACGGGACTCCTAATGTCAATGGAGCACTGACTCATCAATGCCTCCTCACCCTCTGGGACAGAAAGGACAGACAAACTATGAATTTCTTCATCACTAATCTCGGATCTTGCAGAGCCATACTCAGCCTGCCCTGGTTCGAACTGCAGAAACCAGTTATCAATTGGGCAAAGAGAACCTATGAAGGAGGACCCTTCTGTCTCGAACAACCAGGAATGCAAATCAATGAAACTATAGCACAGAAGATGGCAATCATGACTGGGAGTGGGGCAGACAAAGGGATGACACTTCCAGCCGCTTACTCAGACTATGCCATCGTGTTCTCGGAAGAAGCCGTGCAAAGATTCCCACCATTGAGGGAAGATAATCACGCCATCATCCTAAAGAAAGGAGCTCCTGCTAGTCTTGGTACTAAACTGTATCCTATGAACTTATCCGAAATGGAACATCTTCACGCTTTCCTGACCAAACAACTAAGTAAAGGTTATATCCAAGAATCAAAATCCCCCTATGCTTTGCCAATATTCTTCATCAAAAAGAAGGATGGAAAGCTCAGGCCCGTACAAGATTACAAGGCTCTCAATGCTTGGACTGTTTGAGACGAGTATCCCCTGCTGCTCATTGATAGTATATTAACATCTCTCAGCAACAAGAGTCTGTTTACGAAATTTGACATTCAATGGGGATATAACAATATCCGCATTAAAGATGGAGACCAATGGAAGGCCGCTTTCAAAATGCCCCTAGGACTCTTCAAGCCAATGGTCATGTTTTTCAGCCTGACTAATTTACCTGCCACATTTTCAAGAGCCATGAACTGGATGTTTAGACCCCTGCTAGATCAGTATCCTGGTGAACTCTATGTCTACATGGACAATGTGCTAGTCGCTACCGAAAACGATCTTGATCGGCATTGCTTACTTGTTCGGAAAGTGTTGCAGGTTTTTCAGGATGAAAGCTACTTCCTGAAGTTAACCAAATGCACGTTCAAAACATGAGAAATCGACTATCTAGGGATGACGATCAATCGGGGGATCATCTGCATGGGACAGGACAAAGTCTCTGGTCTCTGAGACTGGCCTCGCGTACTAACAACAGTCAGACAAGTATGTTCGACGCTAGGAGTGCTGAATTATCAATGACCATTCATCCAAAACTTTGCCGCCATCACAAGACCCTTGAACAACCTCCTAAAGAAAGATATTCCTTTTAGGTGGATGGAAGAACATACTGCCACTCTGACAAAATTGCTCAAAGTTGCGACAAGTCGTCCTGCATTGTGGCAGCCAGATCCTTGTGCTCCTTACGAACTCCAAACTGACACTTCTGCCTATGCCTGTGGTGCTATTCTGACACAGAAGGATGCACATGGGAAATCCCAGGTCGTTGGCTATTTATCCTGTATGTTCTCAGAAGCAGAAAGGAACTACGATGTCTATGATAGGGAATTTCTGGCGTTGATCCATGGACTCGAACATTAGAGACACCTTCTGGTTGGGAATCCATTCCCAATTACAGTTTATATTGATCATGCCAATCTCCTCCACTATAAACACCCCCAGAAGATCAGTAGGCATGTAGCCAGGTTGGTAAATGTTCTTGCCAATTATGATCTACATTTGGTACACCGTTGTAACGAACGGACTTTACGAGTACGAGGAAGAACGCTTACTATACGGTTGTGACTACGATAGTAAGTAGAAATTAGTCACGGACTTCAGATCGGTCAGCACGAGTAGTACCAGCATGTGATTGTTAGTATTACTCATTACTAGGACAGCGGTAGTAGGGTTCGAGCTACTTACGCTACGGGTTATCGGACTCATAGAGGGGCTTTAAAGCTACCTCTCATATGTATAAATAGTGGGCTCGAAAGACCAAGATACGCCATCTTGGTCTTCTTCTCAATACCACTTCATCTCTCGTCTTCTAAAGGAACCTCCTTGTCTAGGAGGGAAGTCCGTCTCATCGTCTTGACCTTCGAAGTCTAAGACCTGGCCCTGTCGACACATCAAGTCGGAGTTGCCTTAGTACTGCTAGGGCGTATACTGTGGATCGCCTTAGTCGTATTCTACGGGATTATCGAAACACTGCGCACGCATCTCTAATTAGCTAAGTCGTGAACGCCTCCAACCCAAGTTCAAGTCAAGCTAAACGCTGTGGTAGCGTTACATTAAGACCAAGATCACCAATCGTGGCGTTCACTACAAGGGATCAGTGGAGAAACTTTCGACCCTACAACCTCGAAACCAGAGGAGAACGATCCGTACCGCGACGATTCCTAGGCACAGCTAGGTGGAGAGAATATAGAGGAGACACCGGCTACTTCGTAGACTTCCCAGGAGAAGCAATCAGATACCGACCAGTTGAGTTCAACTACTCCAACTTCTGCTGGACGGAGATTACGTGGAACCCCATAGACAACCGGTGGGACGTTGTTAGACCAGCAGGAAGACACTACCGCTGCGATATTGACTCCAGAGAACTTCACGGAGACGACTGGGGATCACTAGACGGCCACAGCAGCAGTAGCAGCGAAGAAGAAGAAGTCCCCAGGGAACGTGCACCCTCGGAATCGAGTCACGAAGAACCGGTAGAAGAACACACAGCCACAGAAAGTGAGATACGACCAGGAACAGGAGACGACTCAAGCTTGTTGGCACATATAGCTGAGTCACTACATATTACAGTACCAGAAGAGATTCATATCCGAAGTCCCATGGCCACAGCAACCGAAACACAAGCAATGGAAGAAGTACAACGCATCAGAGGAGAGGCCGAAGCCATCCTCAACCCTATCAATCCCAACACTGGACATCGAATGACGGCCGACGACGCAGCCCTTTTTAGAGCAATAGGACCAGACCACCCGGACCCACCGGAAGGACCACCACCACCACCAGGGGGACTCCCAGGCGGATTCCCAAGCCAAGGACCGACCGGAGGAGGATTCCCGGGAGGAGGTCGACCACCGAATGGAGGAGGACCCCCGCCAGGAGGACCCCCGCAAGGAGGACCTCTAGCCGGAGAACCTCCGAGAGGAGGACACGGATCAGACAGGCTGTCAGGTGAACCCCCGACCGTATTCAATGGAGACCGTACTAAATACGAAGCTTTCCTTACACAATGGCACGTGTACTGGGGGATGAACTTGGACGCCCCCATCATGCAGAACGAATACCGACGATCCCTCCTCTTCCTGGGGTACGTCAAAGGGATCAACATCAGCAAATGGACACTGTCCATCCTCGAATGGCTCAATCGGGAAGTACGATGAGGAATAAGTCAATACTCCCAGACACTGTGGAATCATGTGGCCACAGAATTCGCCAAACGATTCTCGAACATACTCGAGGAAGAACAGGCGCAAGCAGAACTACAGAAGGGAATCAAGATGATAGGTGTTACGTTTCGCCTCGGACTGCCCGGACCGGTCGTGGACTCTGACGTGTTCGTGATGACTCGGCACGTTAGTAGTAATACGTCATGGACTTCGGATCTTGTAACCTCGTGTTTGGATGACTGATGCCTCGCTATTGTTGTACGTGATGTGGCTTACTATGCTGACTGATGCTTTCTATTGTTGTACGCGATTCGGATTACGAGTACGACTGCGCATTCTATTATTAGGATACGCTACTTACGCTATTGGCTACTTACGAGTTCAAGCGGAGTTGGAACTAACTCCCGTACTTGTATTTAAGTTCGTAGTATTACAGACCGAGATCCCCATCTTGGTCTTCTTCGAATACCACTTCTTGACTCGTCTTCTGTGCTAAGGGCTCGCAGCCGCCCTTAAGTGAACTAGCTCCGGTATATCCCTTCGAGACCAAGGGGGATCCCCGTGACTCTATCTCCATCTTCCTTAGTGAATGGTAGATTCGCCCATAGTGCCTTACCCGCCCGGAACTACGTGCCACCTCGTCTTCGAATATCTCAACGCCCGAACGGCCCGTCCGACTCACTGCTATTACATTGTCGACAACCTCCAGTGGGAGTACGTCCACACCGTCCCAAGTCCCCCTGCAGGAGTCCCAGTAGAAGAAACCCTCTATACGTATAGAGACTCCACCGGCACGTATCAACCCCATCCCGCAGTCTTTCCGCTATCGGATATACACAGATTCCATCCCCGAGGGAACCCACGTTACAACAGCGCCTAAGTCAGGCAAACGTCCGTGGTAGACGTTACAATAGGGGAGGATATTGACGCGTACGTAGTCAAGTTTGAGCAACTAGCCAGGAAAGCTCACTACAACTTGAACGACCGACAAACCATCGACCGGTTCACTGCGGGACTACCACGAGCCCTGTTCATGAAGGTCTACGAACTGGATGAACCACACACGTTTGAAGATTGGAAAAGATGCGCGCTACGAAGGCAGAAGCAATATATACACATGAAAGCGCGCCTCGACAACTTCAAGACGAAGACACCACCTTCATCCGCCCAACCACGGTGGAGACCGCAACCCCCGAACTGGGGGCCACCACGAGGACCCCCCCCTCCTAGATACGACCCGAACGCGATGGACACATCGGCCAACAGAACCCGCGCCAGAGTAGCCGAAGTCGGAGACCCCAACAGACCCTTTGTCCCAAGACCGCAGAGAGGAGGATACGGAAGAGGAGGAGGGCCGCCACCTCGAGACATGAGGACAGTTGTCTGCTACAACTGCAATCAAATGGGACACTTCTCACGAAATTGTCCACAGCCACGCCGTCGAGCAGCCACAAGCCGTATGGCAGATACAGACTACTACACCCAGGAAGAGCCGCCTGCACAAGCCAGAGCAGTAAACACTGCGCCTCCGCAACAACGGGCAAAGGACTGGCTGGCCGGAGTAGCGGGAGAAACGGATGACGTAAAAGACCTCATCCTCCAAGAAATGTGGGGAAAGGAGGGTTTTCAGAACGCCTAAACCCATCGGCCTGGGTGAGGGCAGTTAATTGTAATTCTGTAATCATGACTCGCTATCGATCTCTTAGAATTCCAGTCTCGATTCGCACGAATTACGCAATGGCCGACATCAGAACACTAGTGGACTCCGGAGCCACAGACAACTTCATACGTCCTTCATTCGCAAAAAGGATGGGCCTGGGGCTCCAAGAACTGAACCACCCCAGAAAAATATGGAACATCGATAACACGGAGAACAAAGCGGGCAGTATTACCCACTTCATCGACTTAGATGTACAAACTAATCAACGACGACAAAAGATGCGCTTCCTAGTCACAGACCTCGGAAATGAAGATCTGGTGCTTGGATACCCCTGGCTAGCAACTTACGAACCCACGATAAACTGGAGATACGCCACCATACACGAAAAAATGCTCCCTGTTGTCATTCGATCAATTAACCCCAACAGGGAAGATCATACTATCGGAGGAGCCTTCATGGAAGAAGAAAAAGAAGCTGCGGTGGCAGAACTAGAAGCGGAGAGCCTCCTACGCACCACGGCTACAGAACTAGCCATCGAAGCTAAGCAATTCCATGATAAAGTAGAACTTCCCCCGGCTTATCAACAGTTCGCAAAAATCTTCAGTGAAGAGGCATCCAATCGATTCCCTCCCTCTCGACCTTGGGACCACGCCATCGAATTTAAAGAAGGCACCCCATCAGCGATCGATTGCAAGGTCTACCCCATGACACAAGAGGAAGACGGCAAACTCAAAGAATTCCTAGATGAGCAGTTGAAAAAGGGATACATTCGACCATCCAAGTCCCCTTACGCATCATCCTTTTTCTTCATCAAGAAGAAAGACGGGAAGCTAAGGCCAGTACAAGACTACAGAAGGATAAACGCCGTCACCATCCGCAACCAATACCCACTACCCCTTATCTCGGATCTCATCACAGACCTCAGTCGAGCACATACTTACACACAACTGGACGTCAGATGGGGGTACAACAATGTGCGCATTAAGGAGGGAGACGAACATAAGGCAGCTTTCAAAACGCGGTATGGACTCTTCGAACCTACGGTCATGTACTTCGGACTCACTAACTCCCCGGCGACCTTTCAAACCATGATGAACACGATCTATCGAGACACCATCGCAAAGCATGAAGCCAAAGGAACGACCATACGCGTCTACATGGATGATATAGGTATCGCGACCAAGGAACCAGCAGGACAAAAAGAACACGAAGAAGCGGTCTGCGACGTACTCCAAATCGCCATGGAACACGACCTCTACTTCAAACTCGAAAAATGCCTCTTCCACAAGCCACGGATGGATTACCTGGGGGTAATCCTTGAAAAGGGGGTAACACGCATGGACCCGGTAAAAGTCGCCGGTATCAAGGACTGGCCCACACCCACAAAGGTCCGCGATGTCCGATCCTTCTTAGGCTTCTGCAACTTTTACCGACTTTTCATCCGCGGCTTCGCTACACACGCCAAACCCCTCAATAAACTCACGAGGAAGGACACGGAATGGAAGTGGACAGATGAAGAGGACAAAGCGTTCCAAAAGCTCAAAGCCCTAGTCACAGAAGAACCGGTACTTGCTCACCCAAAACTAGATGCTCCATTCGAGCTTGAGGTGGACGCCTCGGGATTCGCCACCGGCGCAGTATTACTCCAGAAAAAGGAAGACGGAAAACGGCACCCGATCGGATACTATTCAGCCACACTCAACGAGGCGGAAAGAAATTACGACATATACGATCTGGAACTCCTGGCAATAGTCAAGGCCCTCCGACACTGGAGACCACTACTAGCCGGATCACCGCACAAGATCAAAATCTACTCGGACCATATGAATCTCCAGTACTGGAAACTACCGCAAAAGATAAGTCGGAGAGTTGCCAGGGAAGTACTGGAGCTCATGGAATATAACTTCGAAATTCACCACATCCCAGGGAAAAAGAACGGTCGCGCCGACGCACTATCTCGGCGACCGGACTACGACCAAGGAGAGCGAGATAATGAAGACGTAGTAGTGCTACCAGAAGACATCTTCGTAAGAACAACAATGGTACAAGCCACAGAAGACCCGCCGCAAACGGAAATTACCCTACGATATTGGGTAGACCCTCATCAACTGAAGCTCGTAAACGGAGCATGGTACCGACAAGGGAAGTACATTATTACCAGCTCCTTGGAAGAAAAACGAGAACTCATTGCCGCACACCACGACCCTCCGGTACACGGACACCCCGGAATTGCACGAACTACGAGACTAGTGGAACGAAGGTATTGGTGGCCGGAGCTGAAACTCGATGTTCGAAACTACGTCCAAGGTTGCGCTGAATGCCAACGACATAAAGTCAATACGCGTCCAACAAAGGCTCCGCTGATACCCATCACCCCAAAGGAAGATGCACTCCCCTTCGAAACCATCGCACTCGACTTCATCACTAAACTCCCAACGTCACAAGGATACGACACCATCCTAACGGTAACTGATCACGACTGCAGCAAAGCTTCAGTCTTCATCCCTTGTAACGAGGAAGTCACAGCAGAAGGAACAGCGGGACTCTACGCCACACACGTATTCAAACGATTCGGACTCCCGTCAAAAATCATCAGCAACAGAGACCCCCAATTCGCCTCCAAGTTCACACGAGAACTATGTCGAATCCTGGGGATCCAACAGAACATATCTACGGCCTATCACCCCCGAACCGACGGACAATCGGAGCGCACTAATCAGTGGCTCGAGCAATATCTCCGCTTCTGGGCAAACGAGCGTCAAGATAACTGGGCGGTCTTCTTACCAATAGCTGAATTTGCGCACAACAACTGGCCCCACGAAACCACAAGGAAGTCTCCGTTCTCCCTCCTCATGGGGTACGACCCGCGCGCTGACTGGCTCAATAAGCCTTCCCCGATCCCACAGATCACCACGAGGCTGGAACAATTCCGAGAAGCACGGAAAGAAGCCCAGGAGCTTATCAGAAAGGCGCAACTCATGTGGGTCAAACATCGGAATACTCCGAAGTTCCAGGTAGGAGACTACGTATGGTTGGAAGGACGCCATCTGAGGACCAATCAACCGACTCCCAAATTGGCCGCGAGACGACACGGACCCTTCAAGATCACACGCATCTTGTCACCGGTAAATTACCAGCTGGAACTCCCCACGCAGTGGAGTATCCACCCGGTGTTCCACATCAATCTTCTCACACCTTATCGTGAAACGCTCATGCATGGGAAAAACTTCCAATGCCCACCACCGGATCTGGTAGAAGGAGAAGAAGAATATGAGGTCGAGAAGGTTCTGGATCACCAGCATTTCGGCAAGAAAAAACGCCTCCAGTACCTGATCAAATGGAAGGGATACCACGACTCGGAGAACCAGTGGGTCGACAAAGACGACGTATTCGCAGACCAGGCCATAGCTGAGTATCAGCTGCTAAATCCCCGACCTGGACATCACTTAAAAGCAGTGCAAACTCGACGACAGCCCCCATCATCCTCCCAACTTTTCCACTCTGGCCTTATCCAATCCACTCTCACCACAATGTCCGTTCCCTCTGCCGCCGAGGCCATTGCTCGAGTTGCCAACAACACGGGCCCCATCACCTATCAAGAGCTCAGCGACGCTCTCCAGTCAACCCTCCCGGCCAGCTACACCGACGGAACCAGCAACCCCGCCACCTGGTGGATCCTCTCCCAGGACGGACAACGCATCAACGAGGTGCCCTTCACGACGGCCGAGCTTGATCGGCTTCGCGCAGCTCTCCCAGAGTCTGCGCCTCCCTCACCTGGACCTCTCCAGGTACGAATCGAGTACCGAACCGAGGAGACGGCCCAAGACGCAAGCGACGGTCGATTGGGAGCGGTGGAAGGAGCAGCGGTGGAGGCAAGTGGCAGAGGACTGGCAGCGGGAGCAGTTGAGGAAGGCGGCCGAACGACGGCGAGAAGCCCTTCGGAGGCGACGCGAGTGGACGCGGGAGAGGAAGGAACGACAAGAGGTGAGGAAACTATCCTCGAGCAAATCAGAGGAAGCTTAGCGGACAGCTACCCAGCTGAGCACCCTCTTATCTCCACGGCCACAGACACTGACGACCCCGCTGAAACTCCCTATGCCTGCGACACCCGCGGGCGCCCCCTGTACCGAGGCGGCGTGCGAGCCGACGCACCCCCTCCATTCCCACTATTCCGACTACGCCACGTGACCCTGGGGCCGCCGCCCCACGGATACCGATACAACCGCAGGGAGGACTTCGTCCATTACCCCATCAACGACGGACGAGGGCAGACGCGCCAGGCCGCGTATGTCCAAGTTATCATGGGCGCCGACCCCATCGTGCTCGGGCTGGTGGCGGACAGCGAGAAGGTCTACTCGCAGCCCCTCTATGCCGAGCCACACGTCAAAGCCACGGGGAAGGATCAGTACCCCCAAGAGGACATGAGCCTCTTCGCTGGCGGTTACCACGACCGCCCTCGTCTCGACCGCGCCATCAACGAGCTCCATGACGTGAGCCTGAAGGCCGAGGTCCACCGCTACCGGGCCTACGCGTACGAGGCCGAGAGGATGGAGCAGCGCCTCCATCAACTCGCCGCCGCACTCGGAGGGATCAAGGGGGAAATGGCGCGCAGTAAGTTCCGCCTCAAAATGGCTGACGCATTAGGACGAATCGAGGAAGTACAAGACGGGTGGATGGCGGGCCCTCGCCTTCGCCGGCGTCGTGGGCGCCGCGGCTGAAAAGGGGGTGATGTAACGAATGGACTTTACGAGTACGAGGAAGAACGCTTACTATACGGTTGTGACTACGATAGTAAGTAGAAATTAGTCACGGACTTCAGATCGGTCAGCACGAGTAGTACCAGCATGTGATTGTTAGTATTACTCATTACTAGGACAGTGGTAGTAGGGTTCGAGCTACTTACGCTACGGGTTATCGGACTCATAGAGGGGCTTTAAAGCTACCTCTCATATGTATAAATAGTGGGCTCGAAAGACCAAGATACGCCATCTTGGTCTTCTTCTCAATACCACTTCATCTCTCATCTTCTAAAGGAACCTCCTTGTCTAGGAGGGAAGTCCGTCTCATCGTCTTGACCTTCGAAGTCTAAGACCTGGCCCTGTCGACACATCAAGTCGGAGTTGCCTTAGTACTGCTAGGGCGTATACTGTGGATCGCCTTAGTCGTATTCTACGGGATTATCGAAACACTGCGCACGCATCTCTAATTAGCTAAGTCGTGAACGCCTCCAACCCAAGTTCAAGTCAAGCTAAACGCTGTGGTAGCGTTACAACCGTCCCAGGCACCTCCTTCAGGCTGACACCCTGTCCAGACATCCAAAATTCACCCCCGAAGACCTATCAGATAATGCCGATGTTGTGGTCCTTCCTCAGTCTCTTTTCATCACAGCTATTTCAATCATTACGTTGGATGACTGTCTTCACACCGCCCAATTGGAGCAACAGGATGAACTTCTGCACCTTGTGGACTCCTTTACCCTCGTACAGGATGGGTTGCTCTTCTACTGCGATTCCCGCCTGGCCATTGTGGACAATGATGCCCTTAAGAGGGGTGTAACATTACCACTGGAACGTTATGTGCGATGTGCATGTCACTAAGTCACTCAGGCCGAGGTAACAGGATGCAAGTTGATCAGTTAAGACCAAGTTCAATGATGAACAAGCACCACACAGTCTCCTCAGACACGTAGGTGTTAGTTGGGAGTTCTGGGGTTCAAGCGCAAAGGCGAACCAGAGTCGTGCTCAAGCAAAACAGCGAGCATAAAGTTGTTCGTGGATTTGACAATGGAGTGGTATTACACAAGAAGTCAAGTCTACCATACAAGCTAGGTAGCGTGCAACTTATATACTAGTACAGGATGTTTGTACACAACAAACATATGGCACGATATGTGGGCTCTGAGTAAAAGCGGAACAAAGGTGCAACTATAGTAGGGAACATGGTGATTGCGTGGGGTCATGTGCAAGTCAGCTGAGACCGGAGCGCCGTGAACTTTGATATACAGAGAAGGGGGCGTAAAGGCGTATCGTGCGGCGAAGAGATCATCAGAAATGATTGGGCGCGTAAGGAGTTATGGGCGTATCAAGGTGGGGTATGGGAGTGAGAAGCGAGGAATGGAAGTGTCCAAGAGAAAGAAAGAAGGAAAATCGTAACAAGGGGGGTGATTTCATCATTTCATGACATGCCAACAGCAGGACATGCAGGAATTGCAAAGACCCTGGATGCAGTCCAACGACATTACTGGTGGCCTAAGATGCGAGAAGATGTCGGAGAATATGTCAAGGGGTGCATACCATGTCAGGCAAACAAGAATCTACCCAGAAAGGCTAAGATCCCCACTTACCTGATCATACATGATGAAGCCCCTCTTCCATTTCAAGTCATAGCTATGGACTTCATTATGAAATTACCAAAATCAAAAGGTTACGACACAATTCTGACAGTTACAGACCAGGGATGTACAGAGTGCAGTATCTTTATCGCTTGCCACAAGAAGATCGATGCTGTAGGTGTGGCAAAGTTATACCTGGAACGGATCCTGCCACATTATGGGCCTCCGTCTAAGATAATCTCTGATCGTGATTCCCACTTTACTGCCAGGGTGTTCAGAGAACTAATGAAAACTCTGAAGATCGAACAGAACATCAGTACAGCGTATCACCCACAGACAGATGGACAGTCCGAAAGGACAAATCAATGATTGGAGCAGTACCTACAGATCTTTGGAAATCATCGAAACAATCGGGCTAGTTGGCTGGCAGTTGCACAATACACTCTGAATGTGTGGAAATTGGAAACAACCAAGAAAGCTCCATTTGAACTCCTGTTTGGATTTACCCCCCAGGTTCACCAACCATTGAGTACCAGAATGAATGGTGCTGAAGCTACCAGACGCCTAGATCAGCTCAAGGAAGCATGCAGGGAAGCACATGTCACTATGCGGAAGGTACAAGAGTCCTGGATAACGACCACCAAGTTCGATGGCTACAAAATCAGACAGAAGGTGTGGCTAGAAGCAAAGAATCTGAAAACCACGCATCCTATGGCTAAGCTGGCGCCAAAGCATTTGTTGAGACGTGACTGATTCAAGTCACATGTCTCGTGGGATATGATTGAGTCATTCCCTGCCTTTTACGGTATCTGACCCTTATGGTTAGATTTGGACTTCCGGACTCTTACGGACCGGTTATTGTTTATCTTTATTGTCTAGATCCTTATTAGGTTCTTATTGTTCCTATTGTTAAGATACTGGAGTCAACCGCTTTAGGCAGCTTTATTGTTCTTTGCCCTCCAATGGCGTTTCTCCCTCTGGCGCACAGACCAGGTGTATTTTGTTTGAGTCACCAGTGCGCACAGACCATTCTTAGCTAAGCGTCCTGTATATAAGGACTGCTGTTTTCGCCCATACACTTCAGAGTTTCTTCTACCTCTGAAGTGTAAGTGGTCTCTTGTACTCTAAGCCTCACTACCTTACTGACACTACTATAGTGCTTTTGTTCCCTTAGGTGTGTAGCGCTGCTAATAGAGTTTCTTCTACCTCTGAAGTTGCTTTTGTTCCCTTAGCTTCTTGCTATCTTTGTCTCGCTGTTAGTGCTGCCCGCTCAACAATATTTCCATTACCATTTGCTTGCTGTGATACAGAACTCAGAGCTTATCGATCACGAGGTGCTGTCCCACTGTGATGTCGCCCTGTTGAAGCTGTTGTAAGGTGTAGTGGTAGTAGATGTGAGGTAATTTATATCTTAATGACTTACAACTTACTTAGTTACAATCAAAGTTGTGATTGGGGACAACCCCTGGACTTATGCTGTTGAGATGTTACTGTACATTTGTAGGTTACTATGCCCGGTATGCCCGAACACATATTCATGTGTATTCACATTCCTTACCCAGTATTTAGTGGTTTGCGGGCCTGTCAAAACTACATCGACACAATTATGCAGATAGCGGTGCAGATCACATGATGATAAATGGAGAAGTTTGTAAGGAGTGGGTAGAGATGGGATTTGAGGGATAAGGTCAAACATAACTAAAAGAAAGTCGAAAAAAGAAGTGGACTGAGATGAGAGTTGTGTGAGACACAGCTGATGAGGTAAGGCAGGGGGTGTTGGCGAGGCACTAAAGGCGAAACCAAATTCAGGGTTTGTAAGGTAGAATAAAAGAAAGATCACACCTTTAGACCAAGTAGCAAGAGCTCCAGCTATTCAGTTTTTTGATTGGAGTGGCCAGCCACAAGAGTGTGTACAAGCTTGTGTGATTGTGATGCTATGGAGCAAATAAATGATCGGGCCTTAAAGCGACTTTGCTGACATTGTGGAAGCTGACTTGGATGCCGTGGAATGGGAGGGAAGCTGAAACGAGGGTCAAAGTCGAGAACAGGGCAAAATTTTGGTTTTGTTTGATGAGGGTCTTCATCACTATTGAAATAAAAGGGCATTCTGCCAGTGATGGACGACAGAAGCGGTGGCGAAGTGATGGGAGGATGAAGCGAGCTTTAGAGTTAGTTGGGTCATATGCCATAATGTGGGATTACACTGCGGGATGCGGGATATACTACTACGGGCATTTCAATTTCACGAATAATAGAACCTCTCATATGTGTCTGAGCAGATGTGTTTGGGCAGACACTGAAAATTTAGGCCGGTCCCGAGCGGTCCGGTCCGTGAACTCCGTGCGTTTGGGACGGAACTGTGACTGTGGCCTGCTTCAGATTTCGAACCTAGCCATCCGCTGCCATTCTTATACGGTACCATCCTTGTCC
>JAKELG010000368.1:0-36826 GCA_021527035.1 Lactarius vividus | reverse complement strand
TCTTACGTACAAAAACCTTATGACTTGTTAGCATACGCTTTCAGACCGGCTTTGTATTAAACTACTGCTCCGGAATATAAACTCAAAAAAAAAAAAAAAAACCGTGATCTTGGTTCCTCGCGTTCTCATTGATGTGGGCCGGGTACCGGCAAAGAGACAACACTGCGGTCTCACTCACAGGTCTCACTGGTTGTTAGTCGGGAGCGACCGCCCTGCTAAAAGTGAGAATCGACTAGAGTCGATTCTCTCCTCTTTCCTTGTCCACTGAGAAAAATGGAGCATACAATTTTATCACACACTCTGGGACCTCATTAAGGTCCCATTACCCACACAGGGCGATCCATCATCTCTCTGCAACCCGTGGCCGGATTCTTGGCGCCAGACAAGCCCAAAGAGCACAACTCTTCGTTCCGCAGTCGCATGCTACTTATATATTTCTCCCACCCTGGTGAAAGAGGTCGCACCCCGCACACACTACTCCCCTCTGTTCGCCCCTGGACAGCGCTCTAATGAGATTCTATCAACTTATCGCAATTACGACGGTTGCTTTGATCACACAAGCCACTGCAAAACAGCACACTTTCGATGTCCTTGAACCAGTTCTGACACCCGACCTCACGGACATCGTCCAAGATATCGTAGACACACATCAGATACCTGGATTGGCACTGGCAATCGTCCGTAAAAATGGCCACTCGGAATTTGGTACCTGGGGAAAGAAGTCGGAAGACGGTTCCAGGGTGACCGAAGATGTATGTTAAATACTCCGCACATGCTACAAGTATGAAACGTGTTGTTTTCCAGACGTTGTTCAACATCGGCTCCTGCTCCAAGGCTTTCGTTGCTGCTTCGCTTGGGATATTGATCGAAGAATTCGCACAAGGGCGCAACACTACACCGCTCCCGACAGGCTTGTCTTCACTGAGCTGGCAGACGAAATTGGCGGACATTCTTCCTGGGGATTGGGAACTGTCTGATCCATGGGCGAGCGAAAAGGCAAATCTGATTGATATCTTGTCCCATGTATCCGGTATGCCAAGGTGCATTCGTTTTCACTAGCCATCAGCCTAGAATCAGAGTGCTCAAATAAGCTCAGCCACGATTTAGCTTACAAGCGAAATCACAGCACATTGGACGTCACACGAAATCTCAGAAATCTACGTCCTTCATACGAGTTCCGTGAGAAGTTGTCGTATAACAATCAGGTCCGCTTGTCTATCTATACTCCCTCGATCAGCCCTAATCTAAATGAGCAGATGTACATGGTCGGCGCACACGTCATCACAGCATTATCGGGCATACAATTTACGGAGTTCGTCAAGGACCGTATTCTCAGGCCCCTAAAAATGACACAATCCACATACTCGATCGAGGAAGCTGTCCAATCTGGTAAAGCAAGCGAGACCTGGACCGCCTTCGGACGACGTATTCCCTCATGGATGGAAGGACGTGACATGGAGCTGCTGGCCGGCCCCGGCGGCCTAATTTCAAATGTTAAAGAATTGGTACGTCAAGTCCGAGCTCAAATCCTTGGTGTCAAGGCTGACTACCGCAAAACTTGAAGGCGTCTTGGGTAAAATTATATCTGAATAACGGGGTAGATTTAGACACCAACGCAACCATCATCCCACATGGAGCCCTTGAAACAATGACCACTGCTCGCCAGATCTTCTTCGGATATCCAACAGAGCTGTCGGCCACTATCGTTGGCTACGGGCTAGGATGGGCGAGATTCTCCGTGGCTGGACGCGATGTATGTTTGTCTCCTTGTTCACTCGTATTCCTTTGAGACGAAACCGTTGCATCTAGTCGCTGTACCATAATGGTGGTGCACCTGGGGTGTCGGCGGATATCACGATTCCTGTCTTTGATGACATTGGTATCGTCACGCTCGCAAACGCCGACGCAAAGCAATCTGCGTTGCATGATGTCACCGTCGTCGTACTAAGAAAATTGGCATTGGTTGGCTGCGCCGATGAATCGATGCCTGTTAACCTGTCGGCACACGCCTCGACCCGATTCCATCCTGTGGCCTCGAGTTTACGAGGTGCTCGCGAGGAAGATCCGACAACGACCCACGATGCTCCTCTCCTCGACTTGACTGGCACATATGAGGACGCCGGCTACGGGACCTTCACGTTGTGCGATGCGTCGAGTCGGTCGGACGAATGCCGGTCCGTGCTGGACGATTTCCGTCTCGTGGACGAGTCATCGGCGGACGATCCAAAGACACTGTTCGGTTCATGGCCATCGGTCTGGACGAGCCACGCCCGCCTCAGTCCCACGAATACCACTGGGCGGTATCTCCTCGATGTGGGCTCGCTTTATCCGACGGGGTACGGGAAGAACACGACGCCTTTCGCGGTCTGGACCGACCGTGCCCTCGCCGATTTTGTTGTGGAGGATGGAGTCGTCAGAGGACTCGGATTTGGTGGGAGAGAGGGGTATGGGTCGGTGGAGGAAAACTTTGACGTGTGGTTTAGCAAGCGTTTCTGACTCGGGTCTATCTCAGGTGTATTATGAAACAAAAGTTACATGATTTTCAACACAATCGTAGCGCGTTTTCAGATGCTAACGATCAGTTCTACACAATATCCTGACAGGACGTCCGCGTCCAAATCTACTCGTCAATCTCAGCGGGACAGATATATATGTCCTATGTGCTATTCAAGACAACAATGAATCGCATACATTTCGCCACCTTCGTATCAGCTTTTCCAAACAACGCGCGTTTCATCCCAACTTCTCGTCACTTACTGCAGAAGGATATTGAAAAAACTAAATAGATGTGATCTACTCTGAAAGGTTGAACCTTATTAGATACACCATCAGCTCGGCCTCGGCGGAAAGCGAGGGCTACGTACCAGAGCTTCTGACTATTGTTCGTATCGATGCTACCACCGCAAAGGAGAGCGGTGCGCACATTTTTGCGCCATCTTCCTCCAAAGGGGGTCTCTTGCATAATCGGCTCCGCTGAATCCCACCACCCACACGTCGATCCCCGCGACTCGGCCTGCACCACCCACCCATCCCCATCCACCTCGCCCGGCGTGCCCCTACCGTCGTCCCCGGACGAGGCTCCGCAAAGGAGCCCACAAAACCGTCAGATATCATCGTCGTCAGAGTAGAACTCGTCTTCGTCATCGTCTGCGGTGCCCAGATTCGTGAAGTCGACCTTGTATCTCAGTAGGCCTCCAATGCCACCAAACCCTTTGACGAACTGAGCACCCTCTTGGGAGCGATTTGTCACAAACTCCAGGTTGGCGCCAAACTCCTTGTACTTCTCCGCGAACCACTCGAGCAGCGGCTGTGGCTCCTGGGACTGCTCCATCTCTAGACCGGTCGACTTGTCGAGAAACTTCTCGCGGTCCTTTTCCTGCTCCTTGTTGACGTGAACAACGATCTCCTCTGGATTATGTGATTTAGCCGAGGCACAGACCGAAAGTAATCAGGACCCTTACCACCAGCCGCGTTACGAAGAACGAAGCGCGTAATGTCCAAGTTTTCCCAAACAATCAGCGTTTCGACAGCGCCGAGCTCGAGTGCCTTGAGGGTATCAACGATACCGAAGCAGTATTTGCCCGAATCTTGGCTAATCTCGTCAAAATATTTCTGGATCAACCTCTTCTCCTGGACGAACTTGACATTCGCCAAAGATTCTGCTGCCAGTTCGATAGCCTAGGGAGCACGACGTACATTATTGATCAACAAAAAGTAGGAGAGTCGTACGCACCTGATTGAAACCGTTCTCACCCCCGTAGCTGACATCAACGACTTTGATGACCTTGGCTACAAGACGGGGATCGAACATGTCACTCTGACTCAGTTCGGTCTTGAAGTCGGCACTACCCGCCAGGACCAGACCAGTAACGTTGACCTTGTCGTTGGTGATGAAGTGCTGAACTGCCAATTCGGCAACCTTCCGGACGTAGTTGTGACGCTTCTCGTCACGCAGACGTGAGAAACGTAGGGCAGACTGTCCACCACGTCCATGCTTCTTCGGGAGATCGACGGTAAATTTATGGATCACCTCGCGCGTATTGCCGGCCAGGGTCCCAAAAAGAGTCCCGTTACCATCCATGACGATGAAGCCGAAGCGGGAGTCCGATTCGAGGAGCTCGGACAAAGCTTCGGTGTGGAACTTGTTGTCACAGAGATATAGCGACCTGAGCTGTCCGTTTTAGAGCCGTGTGAGGAAGTTTATGCTAAAAAGACGCACGTGTTGATGGGCTTGTGAGGCTCAAAATCGAACGAGACCTTCTTTTCCTTTCCCTCATCGGTCAAGATCGTGCCAACGAATAGCACGAGGCCGTTGGGTGGCACACGGTTATACAGTTTCAAGCGCTGCTGGGTACTAGTGATGGCCGCGAGTACAGAGAGACGATTGACACGGGACTTGATGTTCGATGCGGTACCGTACTCCTGAGTCAACATGGCAGACGCTCGTGAGATTTGATCCTGCAGACAGAGGGATCTGAGTGAGGTGCATTCCCATCGAACAAGGAAATATGTACCTTGGGAGGTATGATCAGACTGATCATCGAAGTACCCGCACTGAGAGGTTATTCTGATGAGGAGAGTGGTACTCAATGGTTAGAAATGCAGGAAACACCCACCCGCGGGCAGAGTCAAGGCTCTTGATGAGCTTCTTGACTTTCCACATCTGAATATTCTGTTCCGCCTGGTCTTGACTCATTTTTTAACCGATACAACGTCCCCTTTGTGGTTCTGAACAGGCGAACGTCGACAAGGATGTCCTTGGGCTGTTGAGAAACCAGATGAAAGATTTGATTCCGAACTTGGTAAGCTGCCAGCTGGCTCTGTCTTTTTTTTTTCTTACCGGGCCGTGTCTTTGCGTGCACCACGTGGAGCTCAGATCAAACCTTAACCTTACGAAACAAACAACGGGTCTGACTCGGTCGGTAACAAGTACAAATACCTCTGTCGTGCCACTACCATGGATCGTTCCAACACGGGGCGAGACAAACGAAAGGGGAAAGAGAGGTCGCTAGGTCCCATACGCACTCCCGTGACGCAAAGCCATCGAGTGAACAAGCTCGAACCTCCACGGCCCTTTCCCACCGTCCCCGCTGGTGTCTCTGCGACGGGCCCACGTTCCGCGCATCATGAAGGGAAAAACTATATCACTATTACGCGTAAAACAAGTATGGGCGCTTATCTTAGGCGCTGTAAGGACGTGGTCTTGAAATACGGGTGCTGTATTCGCGCATGCTCTCGCTTATCCCCGCGCTGGATGGGCTAACATCCTCTTCCCTTTAGATACAAGTCCCTCCATCTGAGTGCTCTTGGGGCGGCCATTCCCCACCTTTGTATGCTAGCGGCATCCCTGCCCGAGATCCTCCCTTTTCCCGCGGAAGAGATTCGGACTGAAGTCCTTACTGGAACTGTGGACGTGCAAGATGAACTCGTGCCAGACGACGAGGACGAAGATATAAGCTACCGTACGAGGGCAAAGTCAAGTCTGAGTGTCGTCGTTATCATTGGAGACGGTGTGGACGAGCCGACAGTAGGTAGCAGCAAGTGGGCCTCACGAGGTAAGCGGCGGAAACGCGCCGCCGTTGTGTGGTCGAGGACAGAGGATGCGGCAGCGAGCGAACCTGATTTACAAGAAGGAGATAAACGGAGCGATAGTGTTGAGGCCTGAGCTCTGTTGTCGCTGGTATGCGGCTCGGAAGGCCCTACGCTTGCCTAGCCATCGTACCTCGCCTCGTGACTTACTATCACAATCTAGCAGCTGCCCTTGTCGGTTCCTGTAATCGTCACGATCGTGCTGTGGCGCGAAAAGTTCATACGAAGCGACTGATTAGAATCAGTGGTTTTGGCGTCCCCTACCTTACAGTAATGATATCATTCACACGGTCGCAAGGCAATAAATAGGACGGAAGCAATCGCGCTTCTCAGTCTCCACTCATCGGTCCACCCCCGCGCAGGAATAATCATGCCATTTCTCGCTATCGAGACAAATGTCAAGGTAGGAAAATTGCCACCGTGCAGTATGGAGTCTACTTGCTGAGGTTCTGCAGCTCTCCGACCCTAAGGAGTTTGTTCTTGCTCTGTCCAAAGTTCTTTGCCCCTATTCTACCAGTGAATTCAACTTATCACAAATCGCAGCTCGGTGCCAATATTTTGAAGAAGCCGGAAAAATACATCTCGATTTCCTACCAGCACAACGAGTTTCTCACGTTCAGCGGGACCTTTGATCCCGCGTTCCAGCTCACAGTGGTACGTCTCGGTCGATTGCCTCGAATGAAGAATATCATGCAGCGACCAGATAAGCTTGGACAACATCACGCCTGAGAGTACCGAAGCATACAGCAACACCCTTTTCGCATTCCTGAAAGATACGCTTGGAGTTCCGGGGGATAGGGGTTACATGTGAGAAGCTCATCATTTATGGCGTGTCTTTGGTTGTACTAAGAATACATCTCAGAGTCTTCAACGACCCTGGCAGGGCTTATATCGGGTAAGCCAAAATAAGAGTCAGTGATGACACTGATCCCAAGACATCTCTCTCAGATACGAAGGAACGACCTTTGCGCAGATCTTTGGCAAGAAGTGAGGGTAGTGGACGTGTGTCGGCGGCGAATCAAATTGTTGAGTCAGATACTTTCGGCTATTGCCGATGAGGTGCCGAGCCGAACGTACTCGTGTCGCGTGTGTACTTGTACTTAAAATTCGTAGTTACACTTATCAACACATCGTCTTACACTCCGAGCACCAAGAAATAGTTCAATCCCACGATGCCATTAGCATCGTCGGGGCTCTTGTCGTCGGCAACGCGACAAGCCTTTCGAGTGATACATAATCCCCCTAATGTATCTTCCACTCGCGGTCTCCACACTCAATCCTTCGTTCCTCGTCCTCCACAGTTATCTTCCTTTACCTCTCGTGCCCTTCATAGAACCAAGACAATAATCAATGCCTTTGTGGGCCATCTTACAACCCCGGGTACACACCTGGCTCCTGGCCGCGCGCCGCGTTCTATACACTCGGTGGCCTCCAGGATCCCTACCATCGAGAACAACTTGTCCTTACCCGTCCGTCATGCTTTATCCATGCGCATGGGGTCTCCACGGCTACCCCGTCCACCCGCGGTGCCCCGCAGCATTGCTCAGGTCGGTCTCGGCACCGCGCGCAACTTTACCACAGGGCGTCCAATCTTCCAGAATATCGCCGACAAGATCCACAATATCCCTGTGGCAAGTCGCGCATTCCTAGAAGCTGGCCTGGACACGAGGACGAAAGACGATTCCGTGCGTGCCTTCAAGGCCGAGAAGAAGTCCAAGAAGCGCTCCCGTCCGGAATCTCTTGTCCGCCCATCCAAGGTCGAGTTCCACCCCGCCGCTGCACGTCGCGGCGATGACGAGTCCGTGGCCACGACCGAGTTTGACAAGTACTTTGTCCCCCCTCGTGTCCCGGACGTGTCGACGACGCTCCTCATTCCCCTCGCGCCGACACCGACGGCTCGTGTGCCACTGTCACACACATTAGCATACGATCGCCACCCGCTCATCCCGTTAATGGAGCTCTCAGCACTCCACGTCGACTCTGAGCGTCATGCCTCCCGCGTGAAAGCCCTTTTCGGGCAGTTAGACGCCGCGCAAGTGTGGGACAGGGGCGTGACGTGTGAAGCCTTTGGTAGTGTCCGCGGTGCGGGTGTGCTGCGAGTTCACTTTTCGGGTTGGTCTGCGCACGCGGTGCGTGGCATCCTCGGAGAGGCGGCGACAGGCTGGTGCATCCTCGAGGAAGAACGCGCTGACGAAATCGGAGACGAAGAGCTGGACGCCGCGATGTCGGACGTTGACTCCGCACCAGACTACCCTGGGCTTGCGGAAGCTCAACTCGGGCTCACCGATCGACCCCGCGTACTCATTTGTGCTGCCGACGCTCGACTTTTCTGCGTCGTCCAGAGTCGCCGTGGCTGAGCCCACGCGCGAACTCGCAAGCGCGTCATTCTTTGATTCGGTGGCAAGCCTCTCACCGCCCAGCAATTTTGAGACGTTGTCGGATTCCGGCTATACTAGCGACAGTTCAGAGTTCCATAGCTGGATCGAGCCCCCGGACGCTCTGTACGCCTCACGCGCTCCAAGCTGGGCTGGTTTGAGTTTCAGTTCCGCATTTTCCCAGCGATTGGAAGAGGGTCCTCGAGAAGAGGTATTCTAGGTTCTCAAATCCGCTACTTTCCTTCCCCCCCCTTTTTTTTTCGCTCTCGATCTCTTTATAGTAACAAAATCCAAATTGAAGTTGTGTTGTCTCAGACTCGAAATAACGTGTATCTGTTGCATACAGTGCCTCGGTACTGGTATCTGAATTGTCTTACAGTAAAAGCTTGGATCTAAGAGCTGGATTGTGGCCAACTCGGTGGTAGTCTCTTGAGCAACGCATTGCTCATGCACGACTTGTTTACCCATTATCTTCCAAGCCCCCTTGAACGCTGGGCAGATTGCCCATCACGTGCTACTCGTAGTGACATTGCATTGTGCCACTGTGGCATACGCCACACTTTGTTGTCTTGGCCACCTCACCCCCAAGTTATGCCACGGCACCTCGACATTTGTCCAACACTCCCTCCATAATGCGAGCAAGTCCACCTTTGATATCTATCTCTCAATCCTCGCTTGCCTGCACTGTTGGCCAATTTCCTACGGAGATCTTGCAAGAGATCGTAAGCCTTGCACTGGGACAATACCTCACCGACATTCTTCTCGCTCCCGAGTCGACGCGAAGCTGGGACGCTATAGGCACCATCCTGCACGTCAACCATTGCCTTCGTTCCTGCGCCTTGAAAGTGTTGAATGTGCTGTGGGAGGGCACCTTTGTGGAACGCAAGACGGGGTGAGTATTCGTTTCGCCGTTTCGAAAAACAAAGATCTCGAGCACTCAAGTGAGAGGTGGTGGCTGTGGTGGCGAAAGGCTTCCGCGTGACTACACGCACAAGATCGAATATCTGCGTCGCCTCGCCGAACTCGCACGTACCGATCCCCAGGAGATTCTCCCTCCGGCGCGCCATGTTCTGTCCATGCGCGAGACAACGATGGCGTACGAGCGACTCGGCAGGTCCTTCGTCGTGCACCTAGCTCGGGCGAACCTATACGCTGCCGGCGCCGGACGCGCAGGCGTGCGGTTCGGGCTGTTCGAGCTAGATGGCATGTCTGATTTTGCACGGGGCTATTCCGCGCTGCCGGTAGAGCTACGCGATTCCATGTTGGCGGGTTTGGCTGACTACGTCGTGGGCGACCTCTTGGTGTGGGTGCGTCGTAAGTCCGCCTCTTTTTCGACTTTTTTTTTTTTTGCTTTTGCTTTTGCTTTTGCATTTGTCTTTTTTCTCAAACCACACCAGTGATAGTATTGCGAGCGCTCATCGATCAAACTGTCAAGTTGCGCTCCCTCATCGACTCTGCTACGTTTTCTCAGGTACGCTTGTAGGACTTTTTAGTGTACACTGATCATTCGAGCTAGGGTTTCGTGCTTAGGACAACAGCATTTCTCATCGAAGGTTCTTTGCAGCAGCAGAGGCCAGTCTTCGTGTTGTAAGACTGTGCAGGCAGGGGATACACGACGTTACAACAGCACTCGGTCGGGGTCGAAAGGATGCTGAATGTTCGGTTTTGTGTCGAGATCCAACTTCGAGGGAGGAACTCATGAAGTTGCTCCCTGATCTTCGTAGACTGCAGGCCCAAGGAGGTAGTAGAGAAAAACTTTGCAACACATGGATATCTGCACTGGCTCTGCTGTTGACGTCGGAGGAAAGAGAAACTTACGGAATACCATCGGAAATAGACCAGTAGCTATCTAAACAAACACAAAGATAATATGGTCATCGTAGAGTCCTGTAAGGCTGCTAATTTAATAGAAACATATTCCAAATTCGATTTCGACCTAGACAGCTCGGGTATGTAATGTATAGTAAGATTGTCGAGTGGGCGTGATTTGCCTTTGTACGCAAGCTCCAAACTCTAACTGGTCTAATCCCATCACTCTATCCAGTATGGCTACCGCACAGGATGCGGAGCACCAGAAAATGTCCTCGAATTCGTGCGTACATCATGATAATCTTTGACAAGTGACTTCCTTGATAGTGACCCACAGCCCCAGCCCGGGTCCCTCTGCACCGCAGGACTCAGGAAGAGGGTGCGTCGATTTCCTTTACTGTAGCAATGCTCTCTCAAGAACCGTCCTTTGACAGTACTCAAATCGCCGAATCGCAAGGAAGCCTATCCCAGCCACGTGTTCAGGCGACCGGTATGTACTTGCATCCCAACTGGATGATGCCTTGACCTCAGGCTCGGATGACCGAATAATTCGTGTGTGGAACGCTATTATGGGAGAGACAGAGGCAGGGCCATTTACTGGGCACACGGATTGGGTCTCGTCGGTGGCATTCTCGCCAGATCGTCGGCGCATCGTCTCAGGCTCGCACGATCGAACAATTCGTGTGTGGAGCGCCACTACAGGCGAGACGGAGGCAGGCCCATTTACTGGGCACTTAGATTTGGTCTTGTCTGTGGCATTCTCGCCAGATGGCCAGCGGATCGTCTCAGGCTCGCACGATCGAACAATTCGTGTGTGGAACGCCACTACGGGAGAGACAGAGGCAGGCCCATTTACGAGACACGCGAGTTGGGTCTTGTCTGTGGCATTTTCGCCAGATGACCAGCGTATCGTCTCAGGCTCGCATGCTGAAACAATTCGTGTGTGGAACGCCACTACAGGAGAAGCAGAGGCAGGATCATTTACTGTACACACGTCTTCGGTCTTTTCTGTGGCATTTTCGCCTGATGGCCAGCGCATTGTCTCAGGCTCGTTCGATGGAACAATTCGTATGTGGAACGCTACTATGGGAGAGACAGAAGCAAGCCCATCTATCGGAGAAATGGATTCGGTCGAGTCAGTGGCATTCTTGCCGGATGGTCAGTGCATTTCATCATCAGGACAGGTCAATTCGTATGTTGAACGCTACGACAGGAAATACGTAAACCACCAAACACGTCGACATCACCGACCACACCTCGATCAACAAGGAGGGATGGATATGTGGTAGTAAAGGTGAACTCCTAATGTGGGTCCCGGAAATACATAGGGCACATCTTCACCGCCTAGGTGTTATCTGTGTTGCCGGCGGACGTGAAACCCGCATTGATCTTTCTACTTTTGTACATGGGCAGAGTTGGAGTACTTGTATTATTGATACGTAGATAAGACCGCTACAGCCAAGGGGTGCGCGGAAAAAGTTTTTTACATATGTACTACAAAAATCTGCTAAAGGCCGTTTGGCTACAGGTAAAGCAGGCACCTATCCATAAATAAATGAAGATGATTCTCGCGCATATCCACAAACGACGAGTATCATCAACCCGCCATTGCAGCATCGGTAACCGCGTTGCTTTGGTCCAGGAAACCCTCAAAAGCTAAGTATTCTTTTGTATCCTTTCAGCTGACTTGTAACTAACCACAATTTTTTTTGTTTTTTTTGTTTATAGGTTTCAAACACGTTCTCGCTGGGCGCCACACACTACGACACCGACGTGATGCCTAGGCCCTCGGCCCTCACAACATCGATGCCGCGCCGCGACGCTGTGACGCTACGACACCGACGTGGTGCTAGACCCTCATGACACCGACGCCGCGCCGTGATTCCACGACAACACCAACGTGGTGCCAGGCTTCCACGACACCGATGCTGCGCCGTGATGCTATGACACGAACGCGGCGCCCCGCCTACGACGCTACGGACTTAGCTTACAAGTAGTACATTACTGTAATTATACCAAGCATGGCCTAATAAAATATGTTTTGATTTTTGAGTGTACGGGTACTATCGTTAGTCCACTGATGCAACAGCCAAACAAAACCAACCCGAGAGATGCAACACGAACTGATTAGCCTCATATAACACCACACACCATATCAACACCTTAAAACGTCAGGATCTGGAATTGGTGTATCCTATAGAACATACTCTAGTACTTTATCTGTGTATAATAACTTCAGTCTTCATTCTGCAGCCCGAAAGATGTGCAAAAATGAGTGTTTCATGCTTAAAAGTGGGGGTGCAGGGCTCTGAATCACCGATCCTTCGACTATAAGACTCTCCTGTGGTTATAGAACCCTCGTACACCACTCCCTACAGACGTACATAAGGAAAAGTTGAAAGATGGTAAGAAGTCGTTCAGCGTGACAATCGGGCATCGATGTAAGTGCACTTCAAGTTCCGCACAGTCGGCCCAAGCGGACCGTATTCCTTGGAGTGTTTGGACCGTCTTCCCACGGCTCCAACTTTCCGTTGTGACTAAATGTGACGGTTGTTGCAACACCTTGTCCGGAAATAACCCCTCAAGATTCCCTCTCTAGTGGGTTTTAACCACCACATTTTTATATGATCTATGGCACTATCTTGTAGCGGATGGTAGGCTCTTCATTGGTAAAATAATCATGAAAATCGGATGTGTTGATGTAGAGCTAGACGTGTATATCTATAAAGTGTTGCAACAGTGGACTAACGATAGTAGGCGTTATGTCGCAATTAGTTGACCGTGGCGTCAGACCCCGAGAGTTTCTTTTCCCCTCCTGGGTGAGGCCCCTTTCCCTCCCAAAATCCCTGGAGCCTCGCATATTCCCACCTTCTCAATCGGGTTCGGGTGACATCTCAATCACTGGGCCAGGATCGGGCTTGGACATCGCCCTGCTTATCTGTAGGAAGGTTAGTAACCGGTGGGAGTTTTTGGAACGGTATAGGGCCCCACAGGGTGTTCTGATGCCGTTGTAGACTATTCGAGAGAGGTGTCTTGCAACGGGTATCAACTTGTGTGGGCAGTCGTAAAGGATGTGTGTATCTGTTTTGAAGAGCGCCCCGCAGGGGCACGCGGAGGCCTCTTCGGGGTCACTTGGTCTGAACCGGATAACATACGTGCCCGAGAATGCGTAGTCAGCTGCCAGCTGAAGGGCCGTGGACGTGGTGCGCCGAGAGTATAGTAGTTGCCCGGTCTGGCGGCCTCTGTCGTCTTTCTTCCTTGCTGTGGCCGCCCGCCACAGTGGATGGTCCCCTCCGTCTGGGGGGCGTGTGAGGGTATTGGCGTAAGTGAAAGACCGCGTCCCTTTCGGGAGTGGGTGGGTGCGAACCCATGTCTTCTCTCCGAAGTTTGCGGGCCACCAGCCATGCTCAAGGTAACCACGCTGTGTCTGGTGGATGAGCCATTCCGAGCCCCAGTTGATGAACGTAATCTGGCGCGCCGGGTCTTCTTGGTAGGCAGCCGATTGGACACGAGACACGAACTTGAAGTTGCGATAAAAAAAAGGGTGATGTCATATGTGTGGGAAAGACACGTGTAGTCACAGTCTCTTGCTCAGCGAATCGATAAGTCAAGTATCTTTTGCGTTCATGCATTCATGAGTCCAAACCCTTTAACGATCCCATCTTCCACAACAAAGTGGGCGGTAGCACGGGTGATCCAGTGCGCAAAAGGCGTTGTGTTCCTTCCGTACCCCGTCGGATAGAGTGACCCAAAGTCGACGAGATACTGCCCGGCGGTGTTGGTGGGACTGAAGCGGGCGTGGTTCGTCAAGGCGGACGGCAAGGGACCGAATAGTCCATTCGGATCTTCCATCAACGACTCGTCCGCTCAACGGAAATTGTCCAACACGGGCCGGCATTGTCCAACGGGCTCGACACATCGCACAACGTAAGGGTCCCGTAGCCGACGTCGTCATACGTGCCGGTCAAGTCGAGGCGAGGGAGTTCGTGGGTCGTTGACGGATCTTCCTTGTGAGCATGTCGTGAACCCGAGGTCACGAATCGGGCCCAGGGGTATATCAACAAGTTATCAGGGATCGATTCATTGGTATTGCCGGCCAATTTTCTTAGTACAGCGACGTTGATATCGTGCAACACGGGGTACTTTTCGTCGGCGTTTGCGAGCGAAACGATGCCAACGTCGTCAAAGACGGGAATAATGATATCCGCTGACACCCCGGGCGCACCACCGTTATGGTATATCAGCTATATTCATGCGTTTCGTCTCAAAGAAATATGAACGAACAAGTGGACACACGTACATCGTGTGCAGCTAGGGAAAATCTAGCCCATCCCAGCCCGTAGCCCATGATAGTGTCTGTCAGTCTTGTTGGAGTCCCATAAACGATACTATGAGCGGAGGTAATTGTCTCAAGGACTCGATGTGGGACGATAGTTGCGTTGGTGTCTAAATCTATCCCATTGTTCAGAAAGAATTTCACCCACGACGCCTCCAAGTTTCACGATAGTCAGCCTTGACACCAATGACCTGGACTCGGACGGGACGTACCAACTCTTTGATATTGGATATTAGGTCGTCGGGACCAGCCGTGAGCTCAGTTCGAGTCCTTCTATCCATGGGGGAATGCGTCGTTCAAAGGGAGTCCACGTCTCACTCACATTACCGGATTGGGCAGCTTCATCAATCGAGTATGTGGATTGAGTCATTCTTAAGGGCTTGAGAATACGGTCTTTGACGAACTCTGTGAATGGTACGCCTGATAATGCCGTGATGACATGTGCGCCGACCGTGTACATCTGCCAGTGCCCAATTTCCTTAGGACTGACCAAGGGAATATAGACAAACAAGCGGACCTGATTGTCGTACGACAACTTCTCACGGAGCTCGTGCGAAGGGCGTAAATTTCTGAGATTTCGGATGGTGTCCAATGCGCTGTGAGGTCGCTTGTAGGTTAAATCGTGCCTGTGGTTATTTTAAGCCCCCCAGACCCAGGCCATCAGGAAAAACCTACTTTGCTAATTTGAGATAATTTCTATATTGAGCAAGAATTATTGACATCTTAGTGACAGCTAGCGTTCGCTAGTCTTGGTTATCTCAAATTAGTAAAGTAGGTTTCTCCTGATGGCTGGCAGCCAGTGAAAACGAATGCACCTCGATAAACCGGATACATGAGTCAAAATATCGATGAGATTTGCCTTTTTGCTCGCCCATGGATCAGATAGTTCCCAATTCCCAGGGATGACGTCCGCCAATTTCGTCTGCCAGCTCAGTGTAGATAAGCCGGTCGGGAGCGATGTGGTATTGCGCCCTTGTGCAAATTCTTTGATCAATATCCCTAGCGAAGCAGCAACGAAAGCTTTTAAGCAGGAGGCGATGTTGAACAACGTCTAGAAAACGACATGCTTCATGCTTGTAGGATATATGGAGTATTTGACATTCTTCAGTCACCCTGGAACCATCTTCGGATCTCTTTCCCCAGGTGCCATATTCCGAATAGCCGTTTTCACGAACGATTGCCAATGCTAATCCTGGTCCTGTATTATGTCCGTGAGGTCGGGTGTCAGAACTGGTTCAAGGACGTCGAAGGTGTGCTGGTTTGCAGTGGCTTGTGCGATCGAAGCGACCGTCGTAATTGCGATAAGATGGTGGAACCTCATTAGAGCGTGTCCAGGGGGGAAAGAGGGAGCAACAGTTACGGGATGCGACCTCTTTCACCAGGGTGGGAGAAATATATAACATGCGACTGCGAAAGGAGATCCAGTCGTGCTCACTGCTCCCGAACGTACCTTGGGGCCTGTCCAGCGCCAAGAATCCGATCATGGCCTCCAGTGAATAAATCCGTACCGGACAGCACCTTTGCCAGTATCCACACCAATGGGAATGCATTCTCACATTTGGCTGGTGCAGCAAGCGGCGGTCACCGTGTACATTTCTCACCAAAGAGAAATTAGAGACAGCACTACTTTGCGTCCAACGAGGAGACCGAGCGGCAGGTCGTAGGACTTAATCTCTCGCAATATGACGGGAATATCGTGATGGCTACAGTAGCGTCATCTATGGATAACAGTCTGTAATGGTGAATCACACAGATTACCTAGGGCTTGGGCCAAGTAATTAGATAAACGTTATGTTGTTGGTAAGCAGAATGGCTCTAAGTCCTACAATTCTACAATGTTGTATGAAATAGGAGCATATGCTCAACTCCTAACCACCAATCGCGTATTGTCTGAACCACCTGCGGCGTCCTATCTCTACACATAGTAATCACCTTGTCGTTCACAATGACATACGCGGGCCCTGCGGAGTGGTCTCGCGCCGACGAGGCCACACTCGTTCGTACATTGGCCGAAGAAAAGGCCAAAGGCAACTGGGGCAGCAACCTGCCGAAAGCAGCTGCCTGGGCTGCCTGCCAGCTCGCGCTGGTTGACAGCGAGAAGAAGTCAGGAGGCGGTGCGAAGACCATCGATTCGATTAAGAATAAATGGCAACGAGTACGCCCCTCTCAAACTACCCAACTGTATGCGTCTCTCACGTGCTTATTCAGTTCAAACATGAATTCTATGCCGTCCAGGATCTTCAAGCGGTCTCCGGTTTTAGGTGGAACGACCAAGAAAAGATTGTCACAGCGCCAGCTGACGTATGGGATGCATACATCAAGGTGAGTAACGCGCTCCCTCCAATAACACACCTCCCGCATATATTTCACAGACACACCCACACGCAAATAAGTTCCGCAGGAGGCGGTTTCTGCTTTATGACACCATAGCGGATCTCGTCAATGACACTGGCACCCAAGCAACAGGAAGGGACGCCGTTCGCCCGGGCGGGAACACTTTCCAGCCAGGCCAGACGTCCGCATTCGAGCGCAATCGCCCCCCTTCTCTACCTTCCCTTTCCCTCCACTCACGTGATTACAACGGCAGCGAGGTAAGTAGTCCCAGTGTCAGCCTTTAGTATCCCACACAACCATCTCATCCAGGACGACGAGCTGGCTACCCCAGGACCCCTACCTTCCAACCGCAAGCGGTCCAAGGGCGCAGGTGCTTCTGCGAGTCAACGCCAGAAGATACGCCGCGTGTCCTTTGATCAGGAGATGTCTGAGATGGTCAGTGCACTCGCAGAAGTGGTCGATGCAATGAAATCTAGACTGGTGTCGATGCCACGCCCGGAACTATCAAAGCATAGCACAGATGATCTGCTAACGAGGGCTATCATTGCCCTCGAACAGGACATGGGACTTTCGGACAAGGCACTAGCCGAGGCGGCGTACTACTTTATGATTGACCGAGAGGCTGCAAGGGTGTACGTTACATTGCAAACGACTCGGGCGCGCTCCCATTTCCTTCGTCAACTTGAAACCCGGCGTAAGAAGTTATAGATATTTGTATGTACGTTACTCTGAGGGCCGTTGTGTACTTATGAAATACTGTACGAACATTTTCGCGATGTGTGTGCGTCATCACTCGGCTTGGATCCGGACGTCTTTGAGAACGTCTATTGTATGACCGGGCCCTAGTTGATTTCTGTGCTGTTTGTACGCTGGTAATTGCTGACGGTATCAAATCCTTGCTGTCCCTCCTGTGGAAGATAACTTGAATTATAAGGCTGCGGACGTAGCGATAGACCTCTACTGGTGCAAAGGACCTCACCGCGCGTTCACCTGCATACGCCCGGTGGTTCCAGGTCAGTTATTAATTCGAACTAGCGACTGCGGACCAGCCTTTGTGTCAAGTTTCACAGCTTCTAGGTCAGTCTTCATGCAGCGTCAAGTTTTGTAGGTTTGTGTTGCCGTGATCGAATATATTTACATCAAGAACACTTTCTACGCCGGTGTTCTCATTCCGACGCTGTCGTGTTTAGCATTCAGGCAATGATTTTTTAAGTTGATTACTGTCGGTCGTTCGCATGTCTCTGCCTGACTCCTGTTGTTCATTACTGTAAGCTGACTAATGCCTCCGAAAAGCGATATATCATATGGTGCGCTCCCCCTGTGGTACATCCAAGTTTCCGTAGACCCGCATTTGACGCAGTTGTGTTGCCTTCGAGCGAATGCGGAGCGCATTATGAACACGGTTAATATAGTAGAAAGATGTTATCTCGAGTTTGGTAGTCACCTTGGTCTTGTCGCCCACGTTTGCACACTCTTCTTTCATGAACCTCCACCGCCCAAATGAAACATTGAGTTCCTCTCATGACCCTTTCGAGCTCGAGCGGCTCGCCGATGAACTCGAGGCACGTGGATGGGCACACGAGCATTCCATTGACACTGAAGCTCACGAACTCCCTCTCTATATCCCACTCACCCATGGCGATCCCTTCCTCACTGCGACGCATTTCAACGTAGAGGAATTCCTCCTCTCTCGAGCACGTACATCGCTACCGGAGTTGCGAACCGAGTTACGAGATTACCTCGCAACTCTCAAAGAAGAGCTCGTCCGACTCATCAATGACGATTACGAAGCATTCATAAGCCTTAGTACGGACCTAAGAGGGGAAGGCGCGAGGTTGGAACGACTGAAATTGCCATTGGGAGATCTCAAGTCTCAAATCCTAGTGCGTTTCCCCATCGTCTTGCCGTGCCCCACCTGGCCAACAAGACTTGATAGGAGTCACGAGAACGACTCTCTCTTGTTCAAGACGCTGTCCAGAGCAAGCTTAAAAAAAGGTCTGACCTTCGCGATGAGAAGGTTCGCCCACTTTATCTATTCATGCCGCGTTTTAACGACCACCTCTTAGACATACCTGCATTTGCTCCTCAAGGTTTCAGAGTCCGTGACTCGCCTCGAATCGCTACTTCTAATAGCGTCCCCAGACGGGCCGTCTTCCTCTGAACTCAAGACCCTTCCCTTGAAGTCTCTTGGCAGACAGATTGACGACAGCGACGATCGGTGCGGTTCTCCCTGTCTAAACCCCCCACTTACTCATACCCAGTTGGCTAAGGCCACGAGGGAACCGAGCAAAGCATCTCGTTCGCGTGGCAGCGGAATATACGCATCTACTATATCACGTCACCAAAGCGCAAACTGTCACGAGGACTGCTTTTGTTGACGAAATCCAATGGGTTTGTGGGCTATCCCTTCGGTCAAATTCCTTCGCTTGACCGTACGACCCCACAGCGAATCAGTCGCATCCAATCAACACTTTCATCAGACCTTGATCATCTCTTTTCCGACTCCGTGATTGCGTTCAGCACTGGAAAGCTTCCTGAAGAGGACAAGGCAAAACGGATGGCCGATCTAACCGAATGCTTGCGAACATACGACGCGCTCCAACTTTGGCGTGACGCAGAAGACGTGCTCCGACGTAATGTCTTGCGCGAATTTGTCAAGAAGGTATCTGATATAACAATACTCTCGGTGCTTTATTGACCATATTGTTACACACATCACATAGACTGTCTTTCCTGACATGCTTCACGCCTCACACACCTTATCTCTCCCACAAACACCTTTCCCAATACACGAGAACGCGTCTGCCCCCGGCACCGCGCGGACCCCCTACGAACCTTTCACCGCCTTTGCGTCACGCACGAACCCTTTCGATACTGCACTTGCAGCGGCGCCTCGGCTCGATGAGACAGACAACCCACTCGCTGTTCTGTACAATGGCATACTTTCCTTCGTAGAACGCGATGTGAAACGTATTATGGACATTGCGGAACGGATCAGCGCGAGGATCGGGCAACGGGCAGATGAGGTCGATGACGGGGCTAGTGCAAAAGGGTTCGAGATTTTTGCCAATGTGGTGTGGGCTGAGCTTGCACGTGCTCTCATGGACGAACTTGGAAGCACCTTATTCGCAGCGGGGCGGCCAGATGAGTTTCGCAGGGTGCGTATGTTTGCACAGACGCCAGGTTCTGAGACTAATGCCCGACTCGCGAATGCAGAACTACGAAACGACGCAGGCGTTTATCCGCTCTCTTCAATACCTTGCGCCGTCCGCGCGTGCGATTCGGGTGATGGTCACGCACCCTACGTTCCTGTCGTTCGAGCGGCGCTGGCAGCTGCCTGTGTACTTCCAGCTGCGGTGGAAAGATATCGTGACGCGTCTCGAAGACGCCTTGTCCGTGAGCAAGCTCGAACCGGAGTCGAACTTGAAGAAAGGTCGGTCATCTTTGCGTCTCAAATCGGCGCGTTGGTGACGATGACGATGACGTGAACAGCCGAAATCACCCCATTTGTGATGTCCTCGACGGCCGCAGTATGGTCGGCGATGACTACATGTTGGGATAGAAACGTCTTCGTCCCTCAGCTAGCGCATCGCTTTTGGAAGCTCATGTTGCAAATACTAAGTCGGTATCGTACATGGATCGAGAACAGTCTCCCGGCATACCTACTAGGACTTCCCAAGCACCTCCCCTCAGCTAGTGAAAAGGCATGACTCGATCACCTAGAATCCGCAATTTACTGATATATGTACAGCTTCTTACGACCGGAGAGACAACAAAAGGCATTTCGCGTGCATCGACACCTAGCACGCCAGGGCAGGCCGAGGGGAATCCCTCAGAGTCAACATCCATCGATGATGCGCTGTTGCGTCAATGCGCGGCGGTGATTGCTGACGCAAAACTATTGCAGTCTCAGACATGGGTGCTGTGGCGTGACGAAGTCAGCCCGATGTTGGTGCCTGTATTTTTCGGGGAGGAAAGTCTCACAGAACTCGGTCAAGCAGAAGGTAAGTCTCCCTTCGCTCCTCGAATTTACTCAGGGGGATGCTGATTTTCCATGAGTAGACGCACTGCGGAGTATCCTACAGGGCCTGTCCGCCTTCATTTCCCCGCTCTCCTCGCAGATCATATCCATTTTGACCCGTCGAGCCAGTGACGCACTGCAGCCCGTACGCTCCATGCCACTGCAGTTTCGTGCCATGTCAAACAAACGTCCGCCATCAGAACCGAGCTTCTTCGTCGTGGGTGTCCTGCGTCCTGTTCGTGCCTTCTTCGGGATGGAGTCCGGGACTGGTCCTGGTGCACCTTTGAAGGAGGAACTCATGCAATCGTTCGCTGAAGAGGTCTTCGAAGCTGTGGTACAGAAGTACATTATCTATGTGACGACGATGCGCAAGAAGGAGGAGTCGTTGAGGAAACTCAAGAAGGGGAAAAAGACACCATTCTCACTCTTTGGTGGAGGACCAAAGGAGGAGGATGGACGTGACGAGGAGCGGATAAGGCAACAGATGGCGCTCGACGTTGAGGCATTTGGGAAAGACGCGGAGACACTGGGCGTGGATGTCCAAGGAAGCGCGAGCTTCAAATCTTTGCTCGAAATAGCGATCGCCCCCCTAGACGACGGTGAGTTTGGGAGACATCTGTTGGACTCTCGAATAACAAAGACCCAGCAGATGCATTGGGGCCCACACCCACATGATAACAATCTGCGCCGCTTATGATACCGACCGGTACTGTCGTGACTGACGGATGTAAACGCTGGTGGCTGGTGTGTAGGCATGTTAGGGCGACCCTGATGCGAAGCACGAGTATCAGTGCGTACTTAGAACAAGAATACTGTACATCCCGGGAATGAAACGTATGGGCGACGATGGAACAAAAGCAGTGCGGAATCCGTGAGGCGGAGGTGCCTAACACTGTGGGCATTTCACAATGTAATCCAATTCAGTCGGCTATTTCACGAAATCTGATTGGTCAGATTTTTGCAACTGAATTGGATTACATTGTAAAATGCCCACAGTGTAAACTGCGTCGTGATCACGTGTGCACGTGAATAGCATTGTCAGGGACCGTGGGAAATTATACAAAAGGAAGACGTCCTAATTGCAAATTACACACGCTCCGGTCCGTTCTCCCGTTGGCATCACCGCATATTCCCACGATCTATTGACTGTGAATGTGATCGCTCGAACTCGCCCACGTTAGCAATGCTTATTTCGTACTCCTCGAATCACCTCGTTTGCTACGCGGCGCTTGATTTTTGCAAACTCCTCAAAGCCATAACCTTCCTCTGCTAGTACCTTCATGAAATACTGTGTGTAAGACTTTTCGAAACTAGGAACTTGAACTCGTACGGCCTAAGACCCAAACTCGCTGCTCAACGAACGAGCATCCAAAACTCGACCAAGGTGTGTCCTATTGTAGCCCATTCCCTTTCTTCGAAACCCCGTCAATTCCTTGAATGTAGATATCACGCTGACGGAAAACGGCAATTTCGCCCCGGTACGGTGCGGCGGGCGCACGAACTCATCGACCTCGATATGCTTTACACCCAGATGTGCTATGTGTAGCGCGAATAACTCACACACCCTGTCGTACTCCTCTTTACTGTCGAGGTAGAGTTGGCCCGCAAACAGATTCAACTCCGTTCGGATGTATGCAGGGGGCTCTCCACGCACTCGTCGGCGACTCTGGGATGGTATGGAATGTGAGGTCCGAAAGGGACCGCATGGAAGCAGTGACTCGTGGTGCGTAAATATGCAGCCGCACCTTGTCGCTCTTGCGTATGACGGGGAGCAGTTCGTTCCCTTTATATGGGCTAATGACGATCGCGACGTAGTTCTCCCCAGATCAGCTTGATACGACCCAATTGACAGGACGGAGATGGTCTGTCAAACACTTGCCACTGGAGTACTCTGTTGTTGTGGCAAAATCAGCCGTCGCAAGTGGAGATGGGGACCATTCTATTGTCGAGTCCAGGGCCTTGTCAATGCCAGTGGGTGCGAACAGAGGTATGATGTGTGTTGATTGCTCAGGAAGCTTTCCAGTCCGAACGAATGTGAGGAATGTCGTCGTGGATGATATGCGTTGCAGGTAAAACTTTTGAAGGGCGCTCCACCTGATGTTCTCGCTCAACCTCATAACCCACCTCCCGCTCCTGCTCTTCTATCATGTTGGAATCGGTCAACTGAGTTACTCCAAGACGATTCAGCCGTTCACGTAGAGATGGGATATTGTTTATTTCCCAGTACAACCCAGCGCCTTGTGCATTCGAAACTGGTTCGTACATTTCTTCTAGAGTTCTTGACTCGCGCCGTGACCAGGCACTCTTCAAATCTCTCAAATCTCCAGTGGAACGGTATTGTTCGTACGCTGAAAACCGCCGGTGGTGGTCGACCCCTTGCTGTGCCCCTTGCGGGAGGCGGTGAGAAATATCCTCGCAGGTCTCATACATGGCCCAACGGAGTATGTCAATTGCGCCTATGGCATTTTTGAACCCCTAGTCTCTTTGAATAAGGTCACGAATGCGACGAACCACTTCTCCAGGTGCAAAGAATATCACGGACTGGCCCTTCCCTAACTGGCGCATCCGCATACACCTACTCCCGCTTAGTTTATGCGTTCTTTTTAATATGACAGCTCACCTTGTAGCAGCCTTAGTGACCTTTGGCCCGAGCGTGACGCCGGCACGAGTTCCTCGAGGAAGCTTCAGATCCGTCCCTCGAGTATGTACGTCGTCGAGATATACGACGCACTTGTCGAGCTGCCGATTAAAGGGAGAGGAGGTGAATGGCTCAATTGTTCCATCCTGGGTGCGCACAGTGAGATGATCGGATTCGTTGAAAAAGATAGCTGCATCTCATGTCGCTTAAGGGAGAGCCAGTCTCGCGCCAATTCTTCATTCTCCAGCTCTAGCATTTGTGCTCCGACATCCAGTAAAACTCGAACCTCGGGAACATGACTAGTCAGTCGCTGCAGGAAAGCTCCCGCGGATTCGCATTCGCCATCGTTACTCTCGGTACACTCATGGTGGTTGTTTTCTGGCTGGAGAATGTACTCCAAGACGAGCGCATTGGTGCTCAATTGGGAGACAGGGTCCTCTTGAGTTATTGATGTCGGTAAGAGATAGCGATTATCGTTTGTGCCGCTGAAACCTGTTGTCAAGTTTGACTTGTCTTTGACCAGGTCCCAGGCTGATGTGGAAAGTTTATGCGTGAACTCCTTGGCCGCGCGAGGAAAGACTACTTGAGACAGATATAAATCTATGACCTTTATGTTCTTCGAGAATAGCGGAACAAGATGCTTGTTGATTTGATTGTCGTCTTTCGTATTTACGCCGTTAATCTGTTGTAGAGAATAGGGAATGTTTTTCCCAGATTCAACCCACTGGTCGTATTCCATGTCAGGATTATCTAGCTTGATGAGAATATCGAAGCACTGGAGTAGTTGTTCCTTCGTTAAATCGCCATAGTAATAGCTAAGACAAGTGAGAGCAATGGCCACGTCCGGGTGACCAAACTTGGCTCTCAAGCTTGGCACATCCTGTTTTCACTGTTAATTCCATTCTTTAGCTAGACGGCCGGGTGGGGTTACCTTTGCAAGAAATGGCACGGCTAGCAACGTCCTCTTGGGATCGAGACCATAGTCCACCCTCCACCGGCGTTCCATCAAAACATAGCCAAGGATCCCGTCTCCATCAACCAGGAGCCCACGTAGTAAAAGAATTCCTTTCCATAATGTTGTTCTAGCACAGAGCGACCGGATTAACTCATGACCTTCAATAGAAATATCCTTCTGGTGATGAAGCGGCGAGTAGCCTCACGAATTGAGGGTGTGAGAACGGCTAGTGAAAGAGTAGATAAAGCGCCTCCGAGAGCATCCTCGGCAATGAGCTAAGATATTGCTGAGAGACATCGCGACCAAGGACTCACATCTTAGGAAATCCTTTCTCAGCCCGATCGAGCTCGAACATCTGCGGAAAACAGTCTTGTAACTCTTCGGCGTGTTCTTGCAATCGACTGAACACCTGTTGCGTCGTGGACCAACGATTTGGGTGATCTTCAACTGGACTTTGCTCCCCCGCGGTGTCGATTAATTGATGCCGAACGTGCAGGATTTCATGGCTCTCGTCAATTACATCTCACGATGCTTTGGCTAGCCAGTCTTGTAGGACATTGAGTTCCTTGGCGACGTGTGATCACAGCCTCAGAGGATGTCAAGAGAGTGATGCACATGAGTTTCTGCGAGAGTATATGCCCGGTTTGGACGACAAGAATACCACCCTCATCAACACATTGTTTATATGGGGCGCTGATGCTTTGGATTACAGAGGCATCCATTTGAAGATTTCGAGAGAATGGAACATAGAAAATACGTCGGTCAGCGAGACCAGAAAGTCGGCCGAGTAGCAGTTTGGTTCGATAACGGTTTGAGCGTCACAATCCTAGCGAGATGGGAACCGTCGGCTATGGTTGCGGCAACGAGGGGTACAATAACGGATGACTTTCCCTCTCCCATGTTGAGCTGAGGCGGTGCACTGCGCTGGCACGAAGGAGATATCATCTCGCGAGGGCGACGTCTAGTTGGAGTTTACGCGCCAAAAGGTTCGCGTCGATCTAATGAATTTGCCTGTAAGGTGTGCTTACGTCTTTTACGAGGAGATGAACTAACCTGGATCAGGAGCCAGTCAGGAGAACAAGCCGCAACTACTTCCTCGCACGCGGTTTCCGCTTCCCGGAGGAATTCCTCGTCCCGATTTCCTGATGAAAGCTCGACCAGGCGCTGAGATTGCTGATATTTGAGGAAAACTATTGCATAGCGGATGATGGCATCTTTCCACCGGTCGGCCACCGCGTGGATGCGATCCCTTGATAGTTCTCGCAGGATTGATCGTGGCGTAATCCGAGGCCAAAGACCCGAGACGCTGAGGACATTTTCCACTTTCCGAGCTGGTGCTAGAGCCCCTGAAATATCAGAAAATAGTGCATCCTTCTGTCTAGAGCAGACGTCACGATAGTGGCGTAAGGCCTCCTGCGGAGGAATGCCGCGTGAAGGGAAAGACGCCGATTTCTCAAGCAAGTCGCTGTAACTCTGTTGCAGATCATCTCCGTAAAGCTGAAGTAATGACCCCTGCGAATTTCGAAACTCTTGAATAAGATATCCAAGTCCTTTCCTGGATAGTGGTGGATTACTCTCAACCGATGGCCGTGGGAGGTTGGCCCTCGACATCAGCACAGCTCGAAGTGAAGGAGACGTCACCGCTGTCGGTGATCTCGCGCTGAACCGAGGACAAAATGTGTATAGAACATTAGGGAGGGATAGTGCTCTTGTAGTGGTTCAAGTTGGCCTGCTGCAGGACGACATACATGGTCCTTGAAGCTGATGTTCCGGAAAACCGATTGTTGGTAAGCGCCAATACTTTCTTTGCAACTTTGTGTATCGAATCACTCGTGTGGAAGATCGCACCATATCTTAGGCCACATGTCCATTGTTGACTGCGCACCCGTTGAGACATTTTCGCTTATGGTCCTGTTAGATTGCCGTTCCCGTTCCTTCCAAGCCGCCTTCTTGCTGGCGATTGTTGGAACCTCCATAGTTTGTGCAGGGGTTCGCTGAAGGGGAAGAACAAACTGAAACATCAAAGTCTCTAGTCGTGTATGGTCTGGACCCGTGTCATCTGATAGCTCATAGTGAGGTTCTAAAGGTAAGACCACGGAAACTTGGGTCGGTTGCACAAATCTGAACGAGTGGAATGATATCCGCGTAATCGATCCCGCTGAAGCTAGCTGCAGAAAGGCTGAAAGCCAGCCGGATCTTGGATTCTTGAGGGTCGCAATTTAACGCCTCCTGACAGATATCGTATATTCCGAGCCAATCCTCCGCGGCATTGAAGGTAAGCCAATATCGACTATATCGCAGGGAAATATCCTTCTTGGCCGGGCCAACCGACTTCCACGATTTCATTGCGTCACACAGCTCAGTACACTTGCGAAAGAAACAGGGACGATCGTTCCATACAGACCAGGACATCTGGTAAGCAGCACGCTCAGGGCTTCGTTCATCAACGATATCCCTCGACTCGTACGCGACGTCCTCTGGAATTGAAGAAGACGGGTGCCTTGAGTTTTGCAGGTCATGTGGGTAGTACACCTGGGTACGAGAGGTTGCGCGCTTCAGCAAGAATGAGTCTTGAGGAGATACCTGAAAGTCAACGGGTTTGCCGTAGAGTGCCTCCATTGCATGTGCGTGACCGAGAACGGAAAGAACAGCCGGGTAGAAGTTGTGGTGTTGTGAGAGAACAGGAAGGCTCTTCCACTCTACCGTGACCATCGACTGGAGATGTGGGGGGTAATACACTCTAGGTGGCGTCATGTTACTTATCAAATCCAAGAGCTTTGCGTCACCCACGTCTAGTCTTTGAAACGACAGAAAGGCGGCGCTTTGGAACATGTGAAGGGATTCTTCAGTCCCAGTATGCCCGAGTAGGCAGTGGCTCGTAAGCGCATGCAAATAGCATTGGTATAGCTTGCTACGCAGGTTCACGACTCCAGAGAGGCGTCCCAGATCGGTGTCGATAGTGTACTCGTGCCAGATGACACGTCGTGCCGTTCCCGTCTCTATGGAAACCTGGGAAAAGTTACCACTCAAACTAAACACAATCTCTCCCTGTGGAATAACGACTCGTCGCAGCATCTCCGAAGATCTGTTGCTCGGGCACAAGACGAGTCGGTTTTTGAGCCCAAACATGGTGCCACATGACTGAAGTTTATCAATAACATAGCCCGGTATGCTTCGGCACTCTAGTTCCAAGTTCTGATTGACGAAGAATACAAGACACAATCAACTGAGGGAGGCTTCCAGCGCCTGGTTTGTGCTCGTGATAATGACGTGCTCCGAGATTCCAGTGCCGAGAGTAAGCGGGATATCATTCGAAATGTGGCGGAATGAACGTCGATCAAATCTACTGGGGCCGTGCCGTCACCAGGAATCTTGCGGGACATGGAGCGGGTATCATCTGTATGGATGTGGAGCCGCCAATTAGACGGATGTGAAGTCCAAGGGTATTTGACAGGGCGGAATTCGACCTCTCCAGTGCGAAGATCGAGCCAATGTACGTAGTCATCCACGAAAGCCTTTGGGAAGTCCCCAACGAGTACTGCACGTGGGACCAACTGTAGGAGTCGAGGGTCTCCTGGTCGCCGAGCTTGCAGGGTTAGATCTCCATCACGCAGCGAAAAGTATATCTATAGTTGGCATTAGCGGCAGCCCGACATCAACAATGACAATAACGCACCCGATACCCCGACACATTCGATCGCGTCATGAATTCCATGCCGGGGATGTTGGCAGGAATTACATCGAGAATCCGCTGCAAGGAGTACATGGACACACGTCAATTAAAATAACGAAAATACTTACGGTTCCTAAGACGCCTACGTACGTTGAATGCCCAGTGATCTCTTGTGGAAGTCTTCCAAGAGGGTTCCCCTTTATGAGTAATTGTCCAGTCAAAAAGTTAAGATGTACTTCCTGTCCGCTTTTTTCGATACAAGATATCCATACAAGATATCCATCGTGAGTTAGGACTAGGAAGTATGCGCCAATTCGAAGAGGTCTGTCGACAGAATCCCGGCCATAAACTTGCGAGTCCTTGATCGAGGCCTGATGAGTTCGACTGTACGCACTGGTGGAAATGCGGCTCAAGAAAGTGAGATGGCGATTGAGAAGCCGAGTGAGATAACCAGAGTCATCACCTTCAAGAGTCGACGGGGTGTTATCACGAACTGTCACTGTGCAGTGCACAGCTATGGCGAAATCCGAGTCACTAAACAGCATCCAAAGGACTTGCTCCGGACAAACATTGTAGGTGGAGAAACGCGTCTCCGCCAACACACATAACAGTCGATGCAGGTCGGTGTATGACATTTCGTCGTCAGTAGCCGCTGGCTTCGAACCAAGCCCGCCAATCCACCTGTGAGTTACGCTCCGGGCCTTCTGCAACAACGTACACGCCTTCTCACAAATATCTGGATCACGCGCGGAAGAGAGGAGGCGACTGGTAAGAAGAACTATAGAATGTTGAACCAAAGGCATGGAGAGTAAAGAGTGGAGTCTGGCATACCAATTGTCCTGACAGTGACCCCCTCTTGCCAATTGATTTCTATTCTTCCAAGAAGGGCTCTTCACCGGATCGAACGTCTCAAGCGGAACCAAACCCGAGAAATTCATGGGCAAAGAACCCCTCGTATTCACACTCTAATTCTTGCAGGAGTGTCCTTTCGAAACTAGGGCAGTCAAGGTCAGTGTGTCACTCGCGTACACCGTCCGACAACGGGCCAAGATGCCATGCTGCTCGTGTAATCAGCGTGTGTACCTCTTCGCGACGAAATGAGAGCGAGGGCGACGGCAGCTCCCTTGCTATGTTCAACCATTGCAAACGTGGCCCGCTGCGCAATCCGGAAAAGGCCATGTATTCATGAAGGCTCAGCTCTGGGGGGCAGTCGATCACCTGATTCGAAGTATGATGTACTCCAGATACGAAGGAATGGATTTTACTGTACGGGGTCATGGGTGTGGGAGATGCGCATGTGTTCGCAATGGAGGATGCAAAGGGACCCGATTCCCAGGATTCGTTGGTACGGTCAAACAGGTTGAACGACAGCCCGTTATTGAGTAATACGACAGAGTCATCGGTGGGAATCCGAACGCTCTTGTAATGGGTTTGGTCAGAGAAAGATTTCGTGGTGGACGCAATGGTGATTCGGTAGTACGTGTGACACACAGCCCATTGCTTTAGACCAGAGAAGGTGTTCAAGAGAAGCTTGGGTTGACCAATACCGTCATGAACGCTGGATTTCCCGATGACGGTGATATCACAGAGAATCTTGTAAGTAATCTCGCGCCAAGCAAAAAACGCACTTGGCGGCGAAAGCTCGAAGACTACGGACTGTGCTCGAAATTTTCTTTCTGGGAGGGGCCATTCATGGACACTGATTGTCAGCCTTTCAGCCTCACCGTCTTTTTGTCATTTTTCACGGTACCATCCTCTCCCAACATAGCAAGTGTGTTGCATTCTCGCCGAGCCTGTTGGTTAATATCGGTGTAGAGTCGTTGAAGCCTTGGAGAGCTATGAAAATACTGTACAGCGAACGACGAGTCAATGGGCTTGTCCGAGAAAATGGACGTCGCGTATGAGGCCTCTTCATGACGCTGGAAAATATACATTTCGATGAGCTCGGCACGGCGTAGGGAACCGGAGCGGTGAAGGAGTAGAGGATGAAGGAAATCTCGATGAATTTCCGGTGAATAAGACCTTAGGAGAGGACACTGTCGGATAGTTAAAGTATCTAGTGCTTTCCAGAGATCCATAATCATGATGGAGTTCTCCTCTGGATCAGCTCCGTAGATCTCCCTCGCGCTGGCGAAATACTGTTCGACGCAGGACGCAATTACATCAGGAGCGTCGTCGTTGTGCCGAATCGATTCGACCCAAGGATCCAAATCTCTCTCGACAGACAATTCAAAGTCCGCCAGAGCCGTGTGCTTGTCACTAGAAACGGCTGCTCTGAGCCGGCCATATGCAAATGTTGAGCTGGCAGCACTAACAGCGAGATAATAGCAAGAGCGGCTAAGAGACAAAAGTAAACTTCAGAGGATGAAGAAACTCTATTAGCAGCGCAACACACCTAAGAGACAAAAGTAACTATAGTACTGTCAGCGTAAGGTAGAGGCTTAGTAGTAAAGAAGAACTTACACTTCAGAGGATGAAGAAACTCTGAAGTGTGAGGGCGAAAACAGCAGACCTTATATACAGGACGCTTAGCTAAGAATGGTCTGTGCGCACTGGTGATTCAAACAAAATGCACCTGGTCTGTGCGCCAGAGAGAGAAATGCCATTGGAGGGCAGAGAACAATAAAACCGCCTAATGCGGATGTGATCGGTATCTTAACAATAAGAACAAGGAAGTCCTTATAAGGAACTTCAAAATAAAGATAAACAATAACCGGTCCGTACAAGTCCGGAAGTCCATATTCTAACCATAAGGGTCAGATACCGTATAAGGAAGGGAATGACTCAATCATATCCCACGAGACATGTGACTTAAGTTAGTCGCGTCTCAACAGCAAATTGACTCAAGTCGGCTGTATTAGCGAGGCGTGGTTGGTGAGAAGGGTTGAAATGCTTTTGTGAGTATACGCGCGATGTCGAGCTAAGTGCGCTTGTGAGATAATGACGCGAGTTCTTGAGAGTGAGTGTAGAATCGCCGACGAAGTCCAGCCCATCGCGGTGCCACGGCGGGGAAGTCGAACATTTCGTCTGAAAACTTGACCATCGATTCTGAAGAAGCTCTTCTGTCTGCTGGGCGACGTCATGCACAACTTGATAGATGTCGTCCGAGTCAGCGAGACCCAGCTTTGAAAGACGTCGCGTCATCTTGATCCTCATCAAGTGGAGCGTCTCACTTGGGAAGTCCTTTTGGGCGCAGATTTTGAGGAGATGCGCGTGGACAAAAAGTACATATGTTTTATATATGTTGCAGTCCAATGACGTTTGAAGAGCCACCCTGATAACCAGCCATAACGGCGATCGGCGCCAGGGTTTGCTAGCGCCTTTCCAAAGAACCTCATCCCCTATCCGTTTAGTGATACGATCAACAGACGCCGGTTGACCAAACCTCTGAGAATCCCCGCTAATAGTTCAGATATATATTTTGGATGAGCGCTTTCGCGGACTTCTCGTACAGTGGATCCTGCTTTGACTGTAGTCGCAGTGGAATCCAACACGTCGATATCCATTTGAATGAGAAAGGAGGCAAGTTCTCCAAGAAACACTCTACTCCCAAAGATCTCGGGGGAGACCTCGACCGCAGGACCAGGATAGGAGCAAAGAAGCTTTCCGTTAGTGGACATGACGGCGCTGGCCGGCGGGGAGACCTCGAACATCTCGAATCGCACACAATCTTTGAACACGCGGATGACGACAGCGGCATTTTTCTCTCGAATATGCATTACAAAGACATCTGAAAGTGAGAGTAAATGGGGATGCGACACGCAAGTGGTACAAGCCCACCTCCATCCCCTAGATCTGAAAAAGCAGACCCGCGTTCCCTTTCTATGGGTGAGGCCATTGCAGTTCGTTGAGACTTTATCATTTTTTCAATGCGAGTCCATACGAACTCCTGGGAGGGTAAGAGGTACTGGTGAAAAGTTGCAGCGACCTGTAGGAGGATGTGACACAATGCCACATTCGTCCCGCGATCAGCTTTCCCTGTTTGTGCCTCTTGGGGAAGCTTCGAGGGTAGAAATACATGCTCAACAACAGAGAGCAAGGCGCCAGAATCAATATCAGGGTGTGTGAGAGACATAGTGAGGGGTGGTGGATGTAGCATCGGAAGAACCCACCATCAGGGCCGAGAATAAACAAAGGGGCAGGTCGTGATCTTCGCGAGCCAATAATCTGACCAAGCCACTACTAGTGGGAAACCTGCTTATTTAAAAGAGGGACAGGAGCGTCCTATTACGGTGTTGAATTCACGTCCAGCCCAAAGACTATACACTCCTCTTCCTTATTGTTGCCTCTCCAACAGGATAGAACCGATTCCCGAGTTATAAGGTGATTAGTACGATCACGGTGGCATGGAGCCGGCGGTGCATACTGTGAGTTGATTCCTAATATCTATCAAGTGGACCTTGAGGGCGGCGGCATGAACTAATAGGTGCGAAAAGTCGAGAAAATATCCCTTCGCACATAAAAGAAAGCACAAGTCAGGCTGACCCCGGGTCATGCAAACCTGACAGACCTTTGGCGGGTCAATAAATCGTGGGAATAAATCGTTCGATCTGCGGGAGCGATTGACTAATCGCAGACTTCTCATGCACCGGCGAGAATGGACCGCTGTACCGCAACTCAACTTCAACCTCCGAAATCTCTACTTTTAAATATCATTTTGTGTCTTTTATATTATGTAACTTACTGTAGTAAATAACGCGTAAACAATGTGTGTGTGAGGGGATTGGAACGCGAGGGAGGGGGGACACATCCTCCTCCTCCCAATTTGACATGCCCACCACTTTGAAATCCCCGTCTGTCCCTCTATTACAGAAAACCTTCACACGTTCTGGACTCCTGGATCCGACTGGCAGCTAACCAAAGACCCCGCTACATCACACAGGTATGGGAGCAATACACTACGCGATGGCCCGCCTTCCTCACCAGGGACCGTCTGGAGTCTTCAGCTAGTGGAGTCGCATCTCACGGCGGTAATTCAAAATTCGTGCGCTTCCCAGAGTCCACTCCCGGATAGGGAAGACCTCCCACCTAATCAGCATACCTGGACCAAGACCGCCGAGCAAATGGGGGCAAAGCTACAGAAGAGAACGCATCCTACCAACAGTTCATCGCCCGGCCCCCCAGCAGGAGGCACCTCCCTCCCAACCCACCAAACGGCGTTGCAAGCGCGCCAGTACCCCACTGCCACCGCCCTCTTCCGCGCCTGTGCCAGGGCCCTCAGCTCAGTTCACGTGGTTCCCCAACGCTGCATATTCTCAGTGTTACGTTTCGTCCTCGGACTGCCCGGATCGGTTGTGAACTCTGACGTGTTCGTGATGACTCGGTGTGTCAGCAGTAATACGTCATGGACTTCAGATCTTGCTGCCTCGTGTTGTGCTGACTGATGACTCCCATTGTTGTACGTGATCGTGATTAGGCTTGCTGACTGATGATCTATTGTAATACATGTTTCGGATTACGACGACGACTGCGCATTCTATTATTAGAGTACGCTACTTACGCTATTGGTTACCTACGAGTTCGAGCGGAGCTGGAACTAGCTCCCTTACTTGTATTTAAGCTTGTAGTACTACAGACCGAGAGTCCCATCTTGGTCTTCTTCGAAATACCACATCATCTACTCGTCTTCTATACTAGGGACTCGTGACGTCCTTAAGTGAACTAGCTCCGGCATATCCCTCCGCGACCAAGTAGGGATCCCCGTGACCACATCTCCATCTTCCTTCGTGAATGGTAGATCAGCCGACCGTAACTTACCCGCCTGGTACTATGTGTCATCTCGTCTTCGAATATCTCAACTCCCGTACGGCTTGCCCTACTCATTGCTACTACATCGTTGACAACCTCGAGTGGGAGTACATCCGCAAAGTCCCCAGTCCACCTCCGAACGTCCCTATCGAAGAGACGTTATACACCTACAGGGATTCTACAGGCACGTACTGGCCCCACCCCGCAGTCTTCCCCGAGCACTCGGACAACCACAGGTTTCATCCCCGAGGGAACCCACGTCACAACAGCGTCTAAGTCAGACCAGCGTCCGTGGTAGACGTTACATTAAGACCAAGATCCTTCAACGTGGCTTCCGCAGTAATGACCCGCGATCTTTGGATCCCATTCCGACCATATCACATCGACAGAAGAGGGGAACGCAACGTCCCTAAACAGTACCTCAAAGGAGCATTTTGGCAAACAGAACAAGGAGACCCAGGCTACGTAGTTCTCTATACTTACAAGGACGGCAAAACCGGACTCATCCCAGTAGAATTCAATTTCGATCACACCTGTTGGACAGAACTCAAGTGGGACGCACTCCACTACAAACTACAAGTCGTCCGACCCGCAGGCTCAAGCCTCCACCTCGACATCCTACAAAGCGAAGTAACCACAAGAGACCAGTGGGGCCCACTCGACGGACAAGAAGAAGAACCAGTTCGATCACCTACACCTAAAACACCCGCCCCATCCCCATCGCTCGCAAGCAACCCCGAAGAAATTCGCATCCTCGAAGCCCAAGCAGAAGAAGAGGAACTACAACTGGGGCTAATAGCTGAGTCAATCCCCACAGATATGACGACTACCATTACCGAGCAGCCTGCTACCTTCCAGGAACCAGCGCGCATCAGCTGCGGAGAAGGACCCCCGCCAGGAGGACATGGCGGAGGAGGAGGAGGAGGAGACGATGGAGGAGGAGGAGACCCTGGAGGACCCCTCTTCACTGGGCCAAATGTCTCAGCAGGAACCAAGCCCGAGAAATTCATGGGCAAGGAACCCCTGGTATTCACCGGAGATCGCACCAAAGTTCAACAGTTCCTCACCCAATGGGAGCTATTCGTCGAAACCAATTATGATAACCCCGCATTCACCCTCCCTTACCGCAAAGCGCTAATCTTCCTCACATATATTCAAGGGGAACACGTCAACGAATGGGTCCTGTCCACCACCAAATGGATCAAAGCGTACAAAGCCAAACACGGACCATATGACAAATGGATTTGGGAAGCCATCGAGTTAGGCTTCCGCAATACCTTTGCCGACACCCTCGAAAAAGAATGCGCTCAGCAAGACCTCCAAAAGGGATTCCGAATGGAAGGGCAAGACATTGACTCCTACGTCGCCAAGTTCGAGAAGGCAGTACGAGAGGCAAGATATAGATTTGACGATTCACTCGTCCTCGACAAATTCACCAGCGGACTCCCAGTGGAACTGTACAAGAACGCCTACAACTTCCATAATCCCAACACCTACGCTCAATGGAAAGTAGCCGCCTTAGAGCAGCAACGCAAATGGATGCATCTGCAAACGCGTTTGGGGGGACGTAAACCCCTTGGACCCGGTAAGCCGGGCAATACCTCTCTTAGAACCTTCAATGCTCCAAATCGTCCCCAACAGCCGCGCCAAGGATGGCAGGCGTTCCGGAATCACCCGGACGCCATGGACACCACCCCTGGAAGAGTCCGCGCTAGACTCGCAGGATCAGAGGAAATCGACTACGCCCGACCGCCATACACCCTGCAGGGAGGATGCCCGAACAAGGGGATCATCGATGCAAGCAACGTCAAATGCTTCAACTGCGGCAAGATGGGTCACTTCCAACGCGACTGCCGCCAACCCCGCAAACCCCGCGCCAACACAAACTGGCAACCCCGCCAAGGGAGAGGGGCGTTCATTGAAGAAGTCCAAAGCGTCCAAGACGAACCTCTAATCCAATTTGAAGATGACGGCGGCAGTAGCCGTGGCGCCCGCGCCACCACTGATACGCCGCAAGAACGGGCGACCAGTTGTGTTACGCTCCAGCGGGCGTACCTTCCGGAGTTCGGCACTCGACGGGGAACTTGGGGGTTCTTGCGGTATCACGGTGGCGACCAAGACTTCGGCGGTCTATCTTCCGGCCGGATTCTCGAGATCTTGGAATTTGCTGAGTTCTTCTAGTGTTTGGGCAATACCGTAGGCGATAACGACGAGGATATGCGTAACGCGAGTGGCAATGAAGAAGAGGAGAACGTGCTCAAGCAAAGGAGACAGGATCGGAGAGGGGACAACTATACAGGGGCTGCCTGTATCTGCTTCGGTCTACTTGTAGGCTGGTAGAATACAAGAAGTCAAGCTGAGGGATATCAGCGAGACTGGGGTGCTACTTATACACATCCAAGGAGCTTTCAAGCTCAGCTTGGAGTCCGAAACTTAGTACGTATCGTCCAATCGTAAGTGAAACAACACGAGTTAGGGGCATACAGTCACAAGGTCAATAATGAGGCAAAGGTGAAACGGGGTCAGAAGTCCATCAATCAGTGGCTGAAACATACAATACCTGGGCGCATCAAGCCACAGGCACAATCAGACAATCCATCAGAAACTAGGAACCATACAGTCCATGAGGCAGATCCAATCACGATCCAGGCACAAGCTCATCTGGATCCTTCTGGTATGAGTCTAGACCAGGTCACGTGCCAGGGTCACGTGACGGGCGCTTGACGTCTTCTTCGGCTATTCCCAGGGCGCTTGCCAGCCCGGGTCACGTTCGTAATACAAGATATTTCCGGGGTTGATACCCTCACTTCTGGCGGCTGCAACCCATTCTGCGCGGTATTGCTCGGCCGTACTGCACGAGTCTGCACTGGTCGCGCGGGGTTTGGGGCGAAACGTAACAAGTTGGATAAACGGAGTACGAAATCTTGACGATGAAGCCAGGGATTTGGTGGTTCGGGACCTATTGGGGCGAGAGGATTTTCAAAGCGCCTGAACCCGACGGCCTGGGTGAGGGCATTACGGTGTAATTTTGTGTTCATAACACGCTATCAATCTATGCATGTTCCAGTTTCATTGCGCGCAAGTTACGCCATGGCCGACAAACGAGCACTCGTGGACTCCGGAGCCACAAACAACTTCATACATCCGGACTTTGTCAAATGAATGAGGCTGGGCCTCAAAGAACTAGACCGTCATCGAAAGATCTGGAATATCGACGGCACGCATAACAAAGGGGGCAAAATCACCCATTGCGTGGATCTAGAAGTACAAACCAAGGGAACTATCAAGGAAATGAGATTCTTGGTAACCGACGTAGGAGGAGAAGACATCATACTGTGTTACGATTTT